>JAOXNO010000004.1:5615815-5642243 GCA_028565335.1 Limnodromus scolopaceus
ATTTCATTACTGTGGAATTAGTAAAAGCTCAGCATATATTCCTTGCAAGATACTTACTGGTACAGAAAGTTCCAATATCTGTAAAAAATTATGTAGATACTATATTTTTGATATCTGCATGGGTATACAAGGGGATAAGGAGTTTGTGTTTTCAGTTCAACTATTTTCCTTGGTCTCCTCTACTGTCCGAGGAGCAAATTCATTAAGAAAAACATGTGCTAACTATAGGCAGTAAAGAATGTCTTTTCCAAAGTCTAATCATTCCATATGAAAAAATTCAAATTTCCACATAAAAAATAAAAATGATCATTCATTGCCAGTAATGAGATTGTCCCTATAGACAAAATGAATCTCATTCTCCCTCCCCAGCCCCCACTTCAAAGCGTAGAAAATACCTCACACAAAAAAAATGTACATTTTCTACTTTCTTTATCTTGATGAAAGTTGTTTGGACATATAATGTACACAGGCCTTATCTCCATTTTTTTTTCTTCATTTTTTATCACTTCACAAAAAAAAATATATACAGCTGACCATACAGTCAAAGATACAGAAATCAATCTTAAAAAAAAAAAAGTCATTTTCACATACATTTATAAATTATTAAAATCCCTCCTGTTGAGGGACAGGTCTTCAAAATGTCTCAGAGATGCCTGCTAAAGGCAGTATTACAAAAAATAAAAGACATCTATCAGATTTTGCTTTGAGATTCTTCATGATCTTCTAGAATGAGTGCATGAGTGCAAAATACACAACTCATTTTACCTGACCTCTGCACTTAACTGTATTTCAGTACTATCAATATAAGTTTTGAAATATTCATTCCACTTTTAGTGGAATCCCACAGAGTGAATTTTCTGCTCTGAATTCACTTTTTCGTTCCTTACAATTATCTTGTACGTCATCATCTATATAGTGTATGTACATAAACCTGTATGTTCTTTGAATTCACTCTTTAAATTTTATTAAAAGTATTCAGCATCAGGAAATGTTGATAACACAGATAAAAATTTTGAACTTTCTCAGAATTTTAAAAGTCAGTTTCTATATTTCAAGGAAACTTAATATGGGATTGTGTATTGACAGATTCCACTCAGAAAACTCTCTCAAGGTGAGAGCTCTCAGGCACTCATCCATGCAACCCTCCTGAAAAAAAAAAAACCAAAACCTGCTTCTTTGGAAAGAAAGTTTACTGGGCATCTGCCTCCAAAGGCTGCTATGATATCGAGAACATATGACCTACTTCTGGTATCCATGAAGAAGGTTCATGGCAGCACTGTTTTCATGCTGCAGGCTCCCAAGAAATCTTTCCGGAAAACAAGTCATAACTCTGACAATCTCAGAAACAATTTACCAAAACATGCTTCTGGAAGACATTTTGGGTGCAGAAACTTGACATTGTCCTTTTTAAATGGTGTTACAATAGAAATAAAATGCTGACAGCTCTAACTTCATATGCCTTGTGATGTGGTGAATTATTGGAGTTATGAGTAACATATGCTACATCAAGCACCTGCAGCTTTTCCACCGAACATTAGAAAATACTAAAGTCAGGATACTAAATACTAAAGAAAGGATATCTGTGCTCACAGCAATTGAAAAATATATTAAACTTAATTTTTACTGCCCTTATATATACACTGTCTTATGCCAATTCTATATTAATTGTGTTTAAAAGTGACAGAACGCTCATCCAATTTAAAATCTTCCCAGAAACCTTTAAAATATTTTTTATTAATTCAGTTTCTAACTGATGCTAATAATAACTGACACTTATTTTCATCTATTTTTACAACTACATATCCAAAGAAGCAAATGGTGGGTTTCACCTCACACAGGTAATTCAACTATTTTAAGTGATGTAGATATTGTGGGCAAGTTAATGGCTTGTCTGTAACCACCACTTTGTAAAGAGGAGAGTTTCCCATTAGTCCATTTCCATATCTGCCAACCCCTGAACAGGTCTCAGACACACTGAGGAAACACAAACGCTATCAGAAATCCATGTTTAGGCTGCTGACTTTCAAGTGTTGCAAGTCCAGTCCACCGCAGTATATAGAAAGGGATTTATACAGTGATACACCTTTACCTTTTCAGCCCATCTCATTCCTGTATGAATTGTAGGCCCCTTAAAATTTTCACACTTTCTCAGCAGAAGTAGTAAGATGGCTCTTTCTGCACGTCAAAACATTCTGGTAAGCTGTACGCCATGCCAAGAGACGCTTTTTTCTCCCCAAGCACATGGTTGTCCACACCACAGCATTCCAGTTGTGGAAAAAGGCCTACACAATCTTGACTTTTGGTGGTGCTGAAAAAATTGGGGAAATTTGCCACTTATTTGTACTGGTGAGAACAAAATTTTGGCAAGTGAATTGAGGACAGTCTACTTCATATTTCAAAATCAAATTCACCTGATGCATTAGTCAGTCACCTCAGGAGAATGGCAAACTTACCTATTCAGATAATTTTGTGTTCCTTTGATGCATCTGGATTCTATGCTGTAATTACAGAGGAAAAATACACACACACACACCCCAAAATCTGTACAGCAGATAGAAGTGGAGATTGCCTGTAAATATCAGTATTTAACTTGCGATGGTATTGTGTTGTCCTCTAATGTAGAGGCTAACGGCTCAGTCAAGTGTGAATTTGAAAAGATTCTTTCTGTAGAAAAATTATTCTAAGAATTTGACTTTTTATTATTGCTCATTTTGTATGTTTAGTAGCTTTCTAATTCAAACCTCTCTGCAGACACAAAATGCTCTGTTACATTACTGGAATAGCCGAAGGACAGAACAGTGCGGTAGAAGCAATAAGACTACACTACTCTGCTATAACTTTTAACAAGACTTACATAATATTTTAGTTTATGAATTTCTGTGTGTGAAGTGAGATTATGACTTTCACAACATACTTTAATTTTTACCCTTCACTTTCATTTAATTTAAAAAAGCCCCAGGTTACAATTTCTCCAGTATGCTACAACTTGTCTTACAAATTCCCTCCCAAAAGCAGCCTTTAGCCAATCCTGGAAATATTCTAATTAAATTTGTCAAAAAGAAAAATGAGGAAATACAGATGACCATTTTAAATGAAATCTGGATTACCATGTCATCAAAAGAAACGCAGTTCCCGTCATAAAAATGTCAAAAACATTTAAGGATTAGAACTTAGTCCGCAGGAAATAAGACACAACTTTAAAGACCAGCTAATTAAAGTTTCCATTTGCCTACAATTGGCATTACTTGGCATATTTTTTGACACATGGCTTAAATATGTGTCATGTCCCTGATTACTCCAATGGGCTGCAATTGCCATGTCCACCCTCTCCTAAGACTCCCACCTCTACTCCTTTTCTGTGGTCTAGGGGCTGTATTTCAGCTCAGACACATTGTGAAAATGTCACAATTTAAGTAATCTGAAGTTATTAAATTATTTCACCTGCAGCGAAATATATCCTGAGATGTATCCTAGCCAAAACCATGACATCCTTGCAGAGACCAAATATCTTACAATGCGTCAATTAAGGAGTCAGAATATGTCATAATTAGTTGGTATTACTTGAAAAGAAGTGGTCAATATTCTTCTTATTCTCCCTTTAATATGGATTTCCATTGGCAATGGGTTAGAGGGAAGAAGGAAATTAAATACTTTGCTTATTGCAGGGGATTGAGGAATTAGAATAGGATTATTTCTAAAGTCATTGGTTTTAGTCATTCAGATTTAACTACTGTATAGCAGCTCACCAGCGACACACATTTTTTACAAACCATATTTGAACTTCCTTAAAGATATTTTAAGAACTCAACCAAACAAAAAGAAAATGTATTAAATGGATGCAGCATAAAAAAAAGCATAAACAAATATAAACCAGTAGAAACTGAATCTGAGAAACACACCAATATCAGCACACAACAGTCCCATCATTGATTCATCACAGACTCATAAATACGCCTCTCTGAGCCCTGTTAGAGTATATAAGTGGAAAGTTCCTCATGTGGGTATTTGAATTTTAAGAAGTTCATTGCACTCAAAATTTTCTTATGGGCTTTACAGAGACAGCATGGTCTGGAAAAGTGAGAATATACCAGTACTGTAACTAAAGTCATAATGCTCTATTCAAATTATAACACATGATAGTTGTTAATCCAGTTACAATAGTGCTAAGATTTACAGTCCAAATTAATATGCCTCAATAATACCAGTTAAGGTGCCGTACGAAACATCAGCCTCCTAGGACCCATATTCTTGAATGTTAAAATCACTCAGTCATCCTCTGGGTCCTGAGGCTGACGTTTTCTGCTCAGGTGGTGTGGGGAGCTTTCAGCACCATGAGGTCTTTACTGGAAGGAGTAGGATGTTCATGGTATATTCCTCCTCTTTGCCAGGAAGAGTATGATGTTGATATTTCTTCCTCCTTCTGGGATCCACCTGGTTCATTTCTATACCTTTTCCTAGCACAGTCTGCCAACATGCTCCTTCTCCTCATTTGTTCCCTAGCATTCAACTCTTCTCTTCTGTTATATTGTGTCCAGTTCTGGGCTCCCCAGTTCAAGAAAGACAAGGGAACTACTGAAAAGGGTACAGCAGAGGGCTACAAAGATGATGAGGGGCCTGGAGCATCTCTCTTATGAGGAGAGGCTGAGGGACTTGGGTCTTTTTAGTCTGAAGAAGAGAAGGCTGGGGTGGGTGGGGGGAACTGATCAACGCTTATAAATATTTAAATGGAGGGTGTCAAGAGGACAGGGCCAGTCTTTTTTCAGTGGTGCCCAGTGACAGGACAAGAGGTAAAGGGCACAAACTTGAACATAGGAAGTTCCATCTAAACATGAGGAGGAAATTCTTCACTTTGAGGGTGGCGGAGCACTAGAACAGGCTGCCCAGCGAGGCGGTCTCCGTCTCTGGAGACATTCAAAACCCACCTGGACACGTTCCTGCGCAACCTGCTCTGGTCAGACCTGCTTTGGTCAGGGGGGTTTGGACTAGATGATCTCCAGAGGTCCCTTCCAACCCCGTATCATTCCGTGATTCTGTGAATGATATGAAGTTTTATCCCTTTGATGACCACTGGTTGACCATTGTGATTGGTATTAACAGTGTGAGACTTATGGCATCACCCTGTGTCTAAAATCTTCCATACAACTTTTTTTGCTGGATGGCATAGCCAATTCAATCCACATGGATTACTAAAACAAAATAAGGCAACAGTAATCTGATTGCAAAACAACTGTTATCAAACCTAACAAAGCTAAAATTCATTCAGCCTAAGACAGAGTTTAAAAAGTCCTGAAACCCTGTTCTGTGAAGCCTGTACAAAGCCTCGGGCTTTTTATTTGTAAAGGCAAAAATCTTTCCCAGGATGATAGAAGTTATAATGTTGTTGACAGATCATTATCTAAGATTACTGAGAGAAACATAACTTTCTCTCTTCATGCCAGAAAGAGGAGATTTTTATGTATATTGTATTATATTATATATTATCTTGTCTTATTTATTATTATAATATAATATTTATTCTATTTTATTGCAATGCAATAAGTACAGCAAATACTTGGAGCTCTACTGTAACATATTCTGTGGAAAGATGGAGAGTTCCAGATTGCTTACATTTTAGCAGAACCATGAATAACATGGATAGGTGAAATGACATTTCATGCTTTAGTGGCATAACAGGGAAGGAGTTGCTGGTTTAATTATTAATACAGTTTTCTAGACATTACATTTCATTCTTTTGCCAAAGTAAATTCACTGTAAAGCTATTAGCCTATTATTTCTTAATCACCATATTAACCATCAACCAAGAAGTCTAGTGTCAAATACAATAACTTCTGGATGTAGAACCATTTCTATATATTATGAGGGGATATTACTGTGATCTTGTACTTACCCTATTACATAAAACAACACTGATGAGCTGCAGTAAGAACAGAATCTGAATGTTAAACTTCTCACGTAAGGATTTATGCAAAAGACCCATAATTCTTAAGCCTTTTTTTCCCCGAGGGATTTATGACAGTCTGTAAGTGTGGATTGCGAAGGAAATCCATCCTTTATATGTAGGCTATCTCGCTCATCCTTAAAACGCTCATTGCAGCATCCTATAAAATGAACTGCTATGTAGTTGATCCTTGTCTTTCAAAAAGGATGCTAATGGGAAGCAAACAATATAGTTGCAAGAAACCATATTTGAAGAACAGTCAGGAAGTACTATACAGGCTTAAAAGGATTTCTTTTTTTAGTCTTGATCATTCTGGTAGACAGAGGAGTTGGTTTCTAAATTATCATTCAGATGATGTCTGTAAGGAGAATGTGGTGTGCACAATAAATTGCATATCTCAAAGTTGCTGACTGAATGAAGGCAATGAAATCAGTAACTTACTTCAGGTCTGTTTTAGTCTCCTAGACTGCATGAAAAAAAAAAAAGCAAAAAAAAGCAAGAAAAAGCCCCAAACCTAATTGTTTCTTCCATATCAGTACAGCAGAAACAATCTTTTATATAGGGGAAGAAAGAGAAAAGCAAGGGTAAGATGTTTTCTAGCAAAATTATTTCTTCATGTATATTTTGGTAGAAAATGGCATTTTTTCCCCTGACATTTATTCATCATTTCAGTCTCTTCTGCAGGTTTCCTGGAACAGGAATTACTTCCATTTCAGAAAATATAAAAGACTGAAGCCACTTTCAACTTCTTGCATGGGATAGATGCAATCCTTATTGTTCTATGTGAGTATCTGGAGGGTGGGAGAAATCATTTTCTACCTATACCACAGACCATTAACTTTGACTTAATATTTCTTTGCGTCCAATATTCTGTGTTCAGCTGAACGATATGTTCCTGGAAGACTTATTCTGAAGACACTGTGAAATGAAAAATACCCACTATTTTTCCTGATAGATTGTTTCCTTTATAAATCGTTTTTGCTCTTGCTTTCTCTCCCAACCCCCAACACAGTTCCAGTTTGAATCTGTCTTGAGCTTCCAGTTTTCACTGTGACTTTCTAAGAATAGCTGTTATTGAATAGGATTTGACATCTTGATCAAGTCACATTTCAGTCTTCTTTTAGGTAAGCTAAGAAGATCATACTCTTTAAATGTCTTATGTTTATGCAATTTTTTCTATGCTTTCTGTGGTTCCTTTAAAGCTGCTTCTTTTTTTCCACATTCTTTTCTTTACATTGTAAAGAATGTATTTGTAGATGGTATTTCAACACCAAGTTAGCGAGATGAATATGACCCATTAAATACTGTCTTCTCCCATTCACTCCTCTGTATGGACAGGTGGATTAAATTAGTTTTCCTGTCAAGTCATTCAAAATTGGACTAGAAGGTTAACATTTATTTTAATACAAGGTCAGTTACACCTATCACCAGGTTATGATTACCCATTTTGTAAGTTATCCTGCATTTTTTCTCCTAGTCATAGAAGTGTATTTTCAGTGTATCAATAAGAGAGATCATGTATATCTATATATGACTACAAAGCATGTTTGATTTTTACCTTTATCCTGTAGAAAATGATAAGAAATTCTTCTTCAATTGTAATCAGTTATTACTTTGGTCCTAGAACAAAGCATTTCTACAGACTGTGTACCATCCGTGGTGCAAACCACCCTCAAAAAACTGTGCCAAGAGCCACCCCACTTGAATGAAGTACTTTGCTCTGATTGCCTCATATGCATAATTGTTTTATCCAGGTCATCTTTTCTAACTCTCCGCTTGCCTCTTCCCACAAATAGAACTGCAGTGCCGATTTAGCTGCTATCACTATCTGTGTTTCACTGAAGCAAGGTCTTACTCATCCCGCAAAAAAAGAAAAACCAAATTCATTAAACTGCATACAAATAAGAACAACTGCAGATGCCTGTGATGCAAGAATACTTACTTGAAGACAGTAGTCTTTCCAGTCCCATTAAAACCTGCTTATTTTAGCATGTCTAAAACGACCAACCAAACAAGTAATTCAACAAATAGGGTATTAACTAAAATTACACTTTACTAAGTTGATACCTAATAACACAAGCATGAAATTCTGCCTAAAATATTTTAAGGTCAGTATGCATTCACTAATCCAATGTTAACTTGACTCAAGGTTCCCATGAACACTTGCCTAACTCAATACTTCAGATTTGTAAAGGAAATATACAAATGTGTGCAATATTATCTCTAATCCTTGAAGCATATGGGATCCTGCATACTCAAACATCAGAAGGTGAAACAAAGTGGGAACTACTTTACCATGCCCTTTTAAATCATAGCATCACAGGATGATAAAGGTTGAAAAAGAGACTCTGGAAGTCAGCCGTTCCAATCCCTGCTCTGCACAGGGCCAGCATAGATCAGGTTGCTCAGGGCTTTGCCCACTCAAATTTGGAATATCTCCAAGTCAGGAAATTCAACAGCCCCTCTGGCAACTTCTGCCAGTGTTTGAAGCCTTTTTCAGGCTTTTCAATATGTGAATTACTGCAGGGGTTGCAACCATAAGGCATATTTTCTGTTTTGATACATAAACACACAAATAAAAATTGCTCTATGTAGTATTAATCTATGTGCCACCTGACACTGGTCCAAGCCAAGGTCTCCCAAACCGGGTAATACTGCTTTGTTTTGTGTTCCAAGACCATCACAGAGAATTACAATCACAGAAAACAAAGCTAAAAGAGACTACTACTAGTCATCTAGTCTAATTTTCTGTTGCAAGGCAATATCAGCTGTACCCAAGTCCATTCTAACAGACATTTCTGTAACATTTCCATCTTCAAAATGAAATATTTCATACTAAAACATATTATCTGGAATCTGACTGTGAAAATGTTTAACCTAAAGCATCAGTAAATTTGTCACCACCTCTCTTATTCACCATGTACTCAGAAGAACAAGTTGCTCTCCTCTTCTTCACAAGGATCCCGTGCCTAATTATTTAAGTATTGCTTTCAATATTTATTCATTATTTGCAACTCCTTGAATAAATTAAAAAATTGTATAGTTAGGAACTGTAATAAACATGTCAGATTTGTTTCCATGCAAATGAAGATTCTCTTATACATACAAAACCACAGCCTTCTCTACTTTCTGTCCAATTGGAACTTGCAAACGTTTGTAAAAATCTAGATGTCCAGTATGTTTATCACTTGGCTTGAACTTGTTCAGAGTCAATGCTTTTCCTACTGGAGGAAACCACATTTATTTAATAATTGCTTTCCTATTTTGTTCAAGCTATGTGTATTACCATACTGGTTTTTTCCAAGAAAACTAAGATGAGCTATAGACTGTCCTGGTAAATAATACCTTGTACAACAGGCAATATCCAAGGAGGTTATTCTTGCTCACCATGTTGAAAGTTAAGCATGTTTTGCTATTGTTCTGGGCTGTCAAAGGTATAAATAACAACATTTTTCCTACCCTATCCATTCAAGTAAATAAGATAATGCAATGTTAATAACTCCTTTGCATGGTGCTTCTACATTAAAATACGTATTTTTAGGCAAATTAATTTATTTGTGGAACACTGTTGCATTTTTGATTGGACAAGTGTAACTTTTCAACTTTCTATTTCTCCCTATAAGAGGTACATACCTTGTTCAGGTGTATACCAAAGCACACATCTACATTTGTAAGGATATGACATGTTGTAGTGACCCATATTTAAAAATTCAGTCACTGTTGCTTGAGCCTACTCTGTTGAGACAGAAATGTCACATTGCACAAAGAAAGAGGTTTTTATGAGCAAGCAATCAGCGTTTGCACTCAGGCACAGAATGACCAAGTCAGGTTCTATCCACCTCCCACTGGCATTTGTGTGTTTTTATTCTAATTAGAATTTGCTTATGCACAGACACCTATTTACATTACCAGGATATACTCTAATTACTACGTATTTATAGAATTTCTAGAATTTTCCGTCTCTAACAAACAAACATGAACTCAGTGATTTGGAAATACCACCAAAGCCCGTCAGTCATTGCTATGCACATTAGTAACCGGGATGCAATACCTACATCAGTATGTGTGTGTGCCACATCACTTGGACTACGATTCTGTGGTATCACAAATCAGTTGCTGCTTCATTAGTCACTGGGGGCAAAATTATAATTTTTCCCCATTAACATAATTAACAGATTTTTCCCTGAGAAGGCTTACGATCATTGAGATACTCTTTAGTGTCTACACAATCTTGCTAGTGAAACCATCGTTTGGAAGCTTAATTACCACACCCCAAAACTGATGACTTATTTAACTAGTGATGCCAAGGGCACTAGTATAGGGTGTATCTACCCAGCACCTCTCCTACCTCTAGAAACCAATTGTACAGATAGTTTTCTCTTGAGATGTCAGGAACTGGAATTATACCAAAGTCAGACATTTTGTAGTCAAACACAATATTTTATGATATATTTGACTTTATACGTAATCCTAACAGAATAGCTGACATGACCAAGAAAATATCAGTGAGGTTAAGATTAACTGTAATTTTAAAAAATGGTTGTGAGCTGAAAGCGCAATGAAACATCCATGTACTTTAATTCTAGAAACCTAGTTTCAGCTTTCGAACTTGAAAAATCTTGTACCATAATTTCCTTGTTATTGCTTCCTCCCTTTCCTCATCCTGCACCTCCAAATGCCACAAAACTGTATTTACACCCATCAACACCAAGACAAATGCTAATATTTATGAGTTAGTAGAATTTACGTATTTACAAGTAGGCATAGCCTAATGACATAGAAAGACTCATTACTCTGAAAAATCATTGGTAGATTATTAAAGAGAAAAAAAAATTACATTTCCAGTCAAGCACAAGAAAGGAAAAAATAATCAATTTATATTCATATTTAGGCTACATGAATTGTAAAGTATACTGTAATACTATCATAAACATCTCGTTTAAGCATTTTTCTTATTTGCAATAAGTTTTGTCATTACACAGAGAACACATTCATTGGAGCAGACCTTCAGGTAATGCAAAACAAGATTTTTTTTTTTTTAAATGTTTGAAGAGAGTAAACTTAAATTTACTTTACTGGTAAACTGTTCGCAAATAGTCATTAGCTGAGCTTCAGAACTGAACACCAAGAATTGGTAGTCATTACGTACATAGCTTTGATGACTATCTGACCATTTTTCCTTTGTGTCTTCTTTTTTTCTGTTACAGAACCACAGAACCTTCATGGTTGGAAAGGACCTCTGAGATCACAGAGTCCAACCATAAGAGTATTCTTTCTTGAATACTGTATTTCACTTCTTTAAAAATAAGTCAAAACTATAAGGATTCACTTCCTTTTGGGGACAAGTGTCAATTTTAATTTCTCAACAGCAATGAAATTGAGTTATTACCTCCAGAGTTCCATCCACCGCCATTTGTACAGCCTGTGGACAGAAGCTCTAACAGGTGAACAGGCAATGACAAAGGCCCAATGGCCACATCAAACTCATTTTGATCATCACTAAACTGAGTCCCACTCATACAAATCTGCTGAGTTATAGAATCCACATTAACACACTTGTTCAAACCATAAATGTGTTAATTAATGAACTCATTAACAATCTTTCAGGTTTTAATTCTAAATTTAATAGCAACTACAAATTTTAATGTCATCTTGTTCCATTTGATTTAGAATGAGTGTTATGCATCCAGATAACATTTTATTTACCTGATGCAATAATCATTGAAACAGAATGATGGAATCATAGAATGGTTAGAGTTGGAAGGGACCTTAAAGATAATCTATTTCTGACTCCCCTGCTGTGGGCAAGGACACTTTCCACTAGACTAGGTTGCTCAAAGCCCCATCCAGCCTGGTTTTGAACACTTCCAGAGATGGGGCAAGCAAAAACATCATAACCAAACCTAGACAAAGAAATTAATCATCTTGAGCTGCATGTTTACTTAAATGCAGAAAATAGCCTGATTGCAACTGAGGTCCTTATGCTAGGACTATTGCAAATACCATAGATAGAGTAACATTTCAAATTTGTTCTACTTAAGCTTTTATGTCAGTAGTCTGCCATGTAAATACTTATGAATGGGTAGCAACTTTTGTCAGGCACGTGTTCGTCAAATACTCTACTAAGGTAAAAATATGACAGTAATCCATGGTAACTGACGTTGCTTCTACTAGGGATCACTGATTAAACCTAATGCTATTGCAGTCACTCCTAAACTAATGAAGTTGTTGTCCTAAACTAATAAAGTTTTTGTTCACAATTTTAGGAGGATGTGGCAAAATCTCCCTGCCTAGACCGGCAACCTTCATCTAATTTCAAAACTAATGCAATTCAGGGCTGGTTTATGCTCATAAAAGGTTAAAGTATTGCAAATAAGTATGACATAATAATAAATTCCACTTACATCACTCTCATACTCTTCTAATTCCTCCACTGTGGTACTCCCACCTTCTTCTGTACTGATGATGCTATAAAACTTGATGTTCTATGAAAGCTGATTAAAAAGCAGTACTTTTCCCTATATCAATATTGATACATTATATCAATATATCCATATAAAGATGTTATACTGTGGTGGGTTGACCTCAGTTGGCTGCCAGAAACCCACCCAGCTGCTCTCTTGCTCTCTCTCCTCAACAGGGCAGGGCAGAAAATAAAATGGAAAAGCTCATGGGTTGCGACAAAGCCCAAAGATGGGGAGATACTTACCAATTACAGTCACAGGCAAAACAGGCTTGACTTTGGGAAAATTAATTTACTTGATTATCAACTAAAATATGTTTGGCATATTGAAATAATGAGAAACAAAAATAAATTAAAACAACACCTTCCACCACACACGCACTTCGAGGCCCAACTTCACTCCTTCGTACGCAACTCCTCTACCTCCCCCACTCCCCTAGTGGTACGGGGAGATGGGGAATCAGGGGTTGTGGTCGGTCCTCACTGTTGCTCCTTCCTCCTTACACTTTAGTAATTTCAGAAAGGATTAACAGTTATACATATTTACCAATAAGTACATTTTGAAGTTGCATGGGAAACAATCCCTAACACAAGCCCATGGGCAATTAGCTGACACTGGTAAGAGTGATCTACACCCCCTATTAAAATACAGTGCAGTCATCAGGGCAGTGCTGATTCCCAAGCCCTAGGTATTTCTGAAGAATATGTACAATTGTATGAACAATACATATATCACAACTGGAAAAAAAAAAAAGGATTACTAACCACAAAAGCCAAACATATAATGCAGTTATGTTCAACTTTTAGAGCACAGCAGTCAATAGTGCTTGTGGGAAGAAAATGATTCTGGCACGTTTCAGGAACAGGAAAAGAACAGACACTAAATTGGTAAATGTGTGATTAGGATAAGAAAGCAGGATCTCTTATTAAGTTTCTGAAAAACGCTGTTGTAAGAGCTGCCATTTTTTCCGCTAAATTAGTCTTTGTAAAACAGCAATACTGTTGTCATGAAATATCTGGGGAGATTAAAAAACAGCACTTCGCAGCTATCTACTTTTTATCTGAAAGAATCTTGGATGCTTCCTCCAGCTGTGAAAGCTAAACTGTCTTTTGCTCTGCTCTTTGAAAGGACATTTCTGTAAATACTATGTACTTAACTACCACTTCCACTTCAAAAGAAAAGTGCCCACTTGTATTACTGTCTGTCTCCTCTAAGTCATCATCACTTTTATATTGAAGAAATCAGTTCCAGCATGAAAGAGAGGAAAGCTTTAGAAAGTTTCACTTCTCAGTGTACAGCACTGCCATGACAGCCCATCCTAGTATGTACCAGTTTTCCCAAAACATAACAAATAAGGCATTCTTAGGCTTGGTAGCACCATATTGCCCTGCATTTGTCTTTCTCTTTTGGTCTTAAAGTTGCCTGGACAAGCTTCCCAACCCTGCTGGGGGTTATCATAAAAATCATAATTAGCACTGAAAATTGTTTTTGTTTTCACTATGATCAAGGAGGCACAATGACAGGGGCTCTTTTATCATCACTGCGAAGAGAGAACCAGATATTTATTTTCATTTACATCATGTGTGCCAGGAGAAGTGACAGCAAGCACACATATATATGTTCATTTCTTTCAGTCACACTCCAAACTACACAAAAATCAGGAAATGTTATTCCAACACTGCCAAAAAGAAAGCAAACAAAAAATAACAATCAAAACAGAGCAAGTCAACAAAAAAAAAAATGCTTTTTCTATTTTAATTAAAAAAAACCCCACATTTGGAGAAACAAACAAAAGCTCATGTGTTCCAACCAAACCTATCTGACAGTTTAGAGAAAACAGAAAATGTCAATTTTGCCATGTGGAGTTTTTAATTTGCACTAGAATCGCAGTTGTGATGTAGCAGGCTGTGAAGGTTGTGCCTGCACGCATCCCCATCATGGGTAGTCCTCAGTCCCTGGATCATGCAGGAGCCCTGCAGCTAATCTCTGCACAGATGAAACAAGGGACTGGTGTGAGAAAAGAGACTGATTTATATTAAGGAGATTGACTGGACATGTGACAAATTCATGAGAACTTGACTGACTCAAGTCCACGACAGCTCTGCAGCAAAGCGGCTGAATAACGTGCACAGGAAATTTTTGTTGAGGGGTCTGAGGCAGTTTTAGGGAATTGCCCCAGGAAGTGTCTCCTGTGCTTAGACCAGCTGAGAGACACTCTTTGCATATCACTATTAACTCCCTGGAGGGGGAAGGGGATCAGGAAAGTTAGGAGACACTATTCAGTTCCTGCTGTAGTCCGAAGAACTGGCAAAACTCTATGCACATAACTTTAAATCAGTACTAGAATCCGTTCCCACATATCATAAAACAACAGCTTTGTGTGCCTGAGCTAATCCATCTGAAAGTATCACTGCAAGGATGTTAGAGGTGGAGATTCCCATTGTCTCTTGGACAATACCTGGAGACTGTGTTCAAGGGACTAGATTCCCCATGTGAAGGTTAACCTTATGCCAACAATCCCAATAATTTAGTTGTGTGGGTTTTTCTAGTCGACATTTTGCCTATGAGCAACTGTGCAACCAGTGCTAGAACAGAAACTGTACTCACAGTCAAAGAATGGGCCAGGAAGCAATCTGCACTAGCAGCTTTGCACAATATTATACCTCCTTGGGTCTTAAACCTCTGGGGACATTATCATTCCACCTTACATGTAATCCTCTCAATTATACGGTCAAGCATTGTTTTTTTCCTGCCTCCGCTAAAATTTCCAGCTGAGGGGCATAATTTAAATACCTAAAAATTGAATATGTTTAAATCTATGCAGATTGAGTGCCTCAAATGCTTTTACAGTTATGCAATCATTTTTGATAGAATTTCACCTTGTACAAATGAGACAAAGAAATCTAAAAGGTTCTCTCACATGCATTTGAAGAGAAGTCTATGCATTATTTTAATGTAGAAATTAATAAACTGGAGTCTTAGACAAAATTTGCATGATTTTTTTTTAACTCCTAATATTTATATGCTCTGAAGATTAAAATGACTATAGCATAGACTATTTTAATGACCACTCAATCAAGAGAGGTCACTGCCTTTTAAGTCAACCTTGGGAATGAAGAACAGAATATCATAGTCCTTGTTTTACATCTGCCTAGAAAATTAATGATGCATTAAAACTTAATGGCTGTAGAGTCCATCACCCCTCATAAATGGTCCATCTCAATGTGTCACTGTGTACATTAAAATGACGTGTCTTAGAATAAATGAGAGAGTGACCAAAAATTAACCCAATACTCAACACAATTATTGTGAGGTGATGATTTGACTCGCCATTCTAACTTCTGACGGTGATTGAAATGCTATTATTCCTAAATAAGGCAGTGGGGAAGCATGAGTTCTAAATAGAGGACCAAAGTCAACCCACAAAGTGACTGGCACCAACAAAACACAAATCAGACCCCACTAGGATTTTATAAAATGTCATTATAATATCAATTAAAAGACTAAGTGTCATGAAGTGGCAAAAATATTTTATATTCTGTAGTATTTATTCTATGGACAAGTATTTATAATACTTCCACTTTTGAAGTGGAATGCCACCCTCCAGATGGCATCCCTTCCCAACAGTGTGTCAGTCATCACCACACATCTTGGTGTCATTGGCAAAGTTGGTGAGGGTGCACTCAATTCCACTGTCCATGTCACTGACAAAGCTGTTAAACAGTGCCAGTCCCAGTACTGACCCCTGAGGAACAGTACTTGTCACTGGTTTCCACCTGGACATCGAGCAGTTGACTGCAACGCTTTGTGTGTGACCATCCAACCAATTCCTTATCCAGCAAGTGGCCCATCCATCAAATTCATTTCTTTCAAATGTAGAGATTCTGCTAACAATTGGGGCTAGAGAAGCCTCATTTTTCATTTAAGTTTCAGAGATTGAATTCTATAGATAGACCTTAAGGCATACCCTGTTCTCCTGCCATATATACGTTCCACTACAAATTGTGGAGGAGTTTTGATACTGAAATAAACCTAAAAGGAGTTACTCATTGGTCTCAGTATGACATATACAAAAATTTTTACTGATGGCGGTTTGACATCTGAACATAGTGGTCATTTACAGGCCAATTGTCTATGCGCTGCAAATATAAGTGCCTCTTCATACAGCAATGCTCTGTAGGTCTCAGAACCGGGGCATCACCTTCCTTCATCTCTATTCAATTTTAGTAACTGCTCAATGATATTTTTTTTTTTCCATTGTGTAAGCTTTTAAGAACAATGTGGCTAAGAACATAACAATTACATGATAAGCGCCACTATTTTTTTCTTTGCCTTTGAAAATAAATGTGCTTGTAACCAGCAAATGAATTGTAAAAGTAAAAACTAATCAGAAATTATTGCTCTCTTTGCAAAATTAAGTTTTCTTCTAATCTAAGGGAATCTCTGGTAACCACAAAAAAAGCCTCTAGAGCTTAATTGTAGAAAATTTGTTTCAGTTAATATTGAATTATTGACCTTCTCGTGTAAGTACTGCTAGTTCAGGCAATTTCTGTACCAACAAGAAAGTTTAGCATTCTAAAAAAAAAACTTGATTGAAAATAGAATAACTGCAGAATTTTGCACATTTGTGATTTCCAGGTATAAGCATATTCTTTATGTGAAAAAACACATAAATCATTGCCTAGCAACAATTGCAGCTGTGCCTGCAATGTCCCAATAACTTAAAACCAATGTAAATGTGGGCTGCTGCCCAAATGGCTGGTTTCTTCCTGAGACCTGTGCTCTGGTTTGTTAGCTCTTGGATAGACCAGGTTCCTCATATGGCTTCCTGCATGACTGGCGGTGATGGCATGATGTTTGGGGACCTTATGATCAGGGCTGAGAGGAAGAGAACTACCTTTCCCATTGAGAATAACCCACGCATGGTTCGCTTTAAATAAATCATGAAATCAAAGCATGAATCTTATGTTAATATTATATATTCAAATGTATATTATGAATAATTTACTATGACCAGTTAAATTCTTCTGTATTTTTTCTTCCAGAAAATTTACTTCAATCAGGCAAGAAATTTGCCAGTTTCTGTATTAAGTTGTCCATGATTCTTTTAAAATGTATTAAGAAAAGGGCAGATCTCAACTTTTGCCAGAGCCTTTAAATATCACTCAGGTTCCTTCTAAAAGAGTTCATGTTCTTTAGCATTTGTTTTCTTTCCTGTGAATATCATTGCAGCGAATTTTTCTAGTAAATTTTATCTTATGGTTTCCTTACAGTGCTGTTTTACATCATTGTCATACAAACGCATGTGGGATTTAAATCTAAATGGATATGTTTGTTATATAGCTTTCAAAATACTATGATTGCCTGCAAAATAAAATATTAAAGAGATGCATTATACATTTTTACTTGCAAACCTCCAGTGGATGCTGGTTATATGCTATCTTCTACCTGAAAAACACTGTTTCAGAATTCCAAAAGAAATACTACCCTAATTCTGCATATTTTGGAACCTTTAAGATAGCTCTACTTGCAAATCTCAATCAAGCTGCCAACTTTGCATATATTTTCCTAAATTATTAAGAATATGCTCAAGATTATAGGAAGTGTGTCTCTGTTTGAAATGGTCTTCCTTGAATAGTTGTTAAAAGCAATCAAAATGCATTTTATATTTTTCTAGAAAAAGAGGAGACAATATGAATATGTGAACTAGTTGATCTGATCAAGAGATATGTTCAAACTTTGTTGCCTTTGGAGGGGAGAAGACAAAAGACTTGGACAACATTTTCGTATTTCTAATTTTTTGTTTTTCTATTTCTAAGGTGAAGCCACTTTTCTACATGGGAATTAGTTAAATAATTCACCATGCATATTATCTTTCACCATAACATTTATGGAAATGTATACAAGCTAGATCTATGGAGATGACAAATTCCAAATCAAGCCACTGTAGGAATTTTTGCCATTTTTTCATTACAAAGTCCTCCAGAAATAAAGTTTTGAAATAGGACTATCATCTTCATATCCCTCAGGATCTTGTCAAAATTACAGCTCTATGAATTGCATAATTATAGTTTCGAGTTCTAATAGTTTCAAAATTATGCTCCTTGGAGTTCTAATATACTGCAAAGCTGTCTTACAGTTAAGACAGGATTATTCTAAAAACACATCCTCTAAACAAAAAACTAAATTTGGTCACTCTTTTGGTTTCTTAGCCTACAGCAAACTTTGCCTCATATCGAAACACATGCTAGGAGTCAAAGGGAAAAGAAGTAGCTCAGTTAAACTTTTTTTTTGTTGGTATTTCCTCAATTATCTCCTACTGTGAAGGTGTGAAAGTACTAGAAATAACCAGTGTGAATGTAGGACCACTTAGGAGCCATTTTATTCCTACAATGTGGATCTTCTGGTTTTGAAAGCAACTGAAGTCTTAGCTACATAAAGATGAGCTGCCATATACTCCACGCCAAGAACATTCCCTGAAAGTATAGATGTGTAGCTATAACTGTGCTAAGCTCTTTCTATTTCAACCTTTATCCTCAATGAAAAAAAAAGTCAAGAAGAGTCAGAGGTGCCTCCCCAATATCTGTAAAGATTAATAAAGTCTTTATGCCTCTTTCAAGACCCCGAGTCCATACTACTTCTTCCTCTTAAAGAAAGACATTTCACAGATCTGATGGCATAGCCGCAAAGATGTAAGCCAAACTAAAGCTTTCTTTCTACCCCTCGCAACGATTAACCTTTTCCCTCAGACCTCCAAAGGCGAGATGAAAGATTCCTAAAGATCAGAATTCCAGCAAGAGAGTGTGACCCACTCTATTAAGGGCTTTAAACATTAAGACTAAAACCTTTAACTCCACCAAGATGCCAACAAGCAGTTTGTGCACAGTAAAGCAGCAGGAAGGATCAAAAAACCTCCACCCAAACTTCCTACTTCATTGCCCTACTGTATTCTGCACAAGCTGGAGGCAATTGCTAAGCTTTTTTACCAGTGTAGCTTAGAGTACATTTGAAGTAGTTTGACCATGATCTAACAAAGACATGTAATAATTTTATGTCAAAGGAGTGCTGCAGTCCAGTGACATTGTAAGGCTAGCAAAGAAACCAGCCTGAACAGGACTTCCTCTTGCTTGTTCAGTGACAAGCTGCACACCTTCTGCCGGAAAAATCAAAGAGACCAGTAGAACAGCCTCTCTAAATTATCATATTATTTTTCCTATGGTTGGTCATAAACATTGGGGTTTAGGCCCTGCACAACTCCATTGGGATGAAAAACATTGCTCACAGTAAGATATAGTGGAAGGGCATAATGATTATCCTGCCTTATGATTTATGAGATGATGATTTCATTTGGCATTTAATCTGGAATATTGATAATATTTAAAGGATTTTGTTTTTTCTCCTTTTGACATGATTCCTGATCATACCAGTGAAGACCTATGTTGTGAGCTGAAAACATCTGTACTTCTGGTATATTATAAGCAGATTTATAAATAATGTGTTTTTCTTAGTATTATGAAGAAGACATACAATACATTACCAGAGCCTAATGCTTGATAAAACAGCAAAAATCAAATACACTCCTGTACAGTCTGTACAATTCCAATACATATTTTACTGGAGGATGTGTGCGCACTTCTTTGGGGTGAAAACCAGATGTTATTTGCAAGTGTGTCCAAAGTTTTAATCATGATTTAAGCATTTGAGCATTAACATTCTACAGAAATAGTATCATTATTATTCAAATGGTTGCTTTTAAAGTATCAGTATATATTTTTTTAAAAATTTCAATGATATCCACTAATGCTCTAACAGTCTTATTACTAGTAGTCTCTGTACAAGATAAAAATTAAGGTAATACTGAATACAAGGAAAGCCTTAGTCACCGAGAGAGATGTACACAACAGCCAGAAAACTATATGGCAAAAATTCTTCTAATCTGCCTATAAAAGAGGATGCTGACATGCAGTCTTTATAAACTACTTCCAGGCTGCTACATCTTCACGATCACAAGTTTCTACAAGCTATCTGAAAATTTTGCTATTCACATTAACAATGTTCTTCAAATCACAGTATTTTTTGCTAAATTAGGGGCAAGAGATACATAAATATGGTGATATCCAACATATATGCAGAAAAATTAAAGGGTAGCCAGTGCAAAATTCCAAAATACCTTACGTAGGTAAAGATTTTATAAGTCTTAACATTATTTGAGTTATTTATTTTATAACAGAGATTATAAAACCTGACAGTACGGTAAATAATGTATACGTATCTATTCATTTATCTATGCATCTATCTACCTATCTAAATACAAGATTAAATTTAAAACTGTCTTGAACATTAAATGCGTTTCATCTTCACAACCAACCAACCATATAGAAATAATAGTTTACCTTCTGACTTCATTGCTGGGCTAATTCTTATGCAGATGCAATGGGCACAAGCTAGAACACAGGACATTGTCCCAACATGAGGAGGAACTTCTTTCCTGTGAGAGTGACAGAGCCCTGGAAGAGGCTGCCCAGGGAGGTGGTGGAGTCTCCTTCTCTGGAGACATTCCAAACCCACCTGGACACATTTCTATGCAACCTGCTCTGTGTGGACCTGCTTTGGCAGGGGGGTTGGACTAGGCGATCTCCAGAGGTCCCTTCTAACCCCATAATCAATCATAATAATAATTATGCTGAGAAGTCACACAGTTTTGAATCCTCAAAAGCATCAGACGTGAGTTGTTGTAGTCTAATCACTATGACATTAAGTAGTATCTAGAAACTAAAAGAGACTTTACTGTAAATACTATTTATTAACTCAAAGGCAGCTCTACTATTCAGCATCCAATGATATCAACATGCACAGAACATCTAAGAAGACTCTACAGAATTATCCCCACCTACATAAACAATACTTTGAGGCAACCCAAAAAATTTTTCTTTAGAGTAGTTTTATCCCAGTGTAGAATTACAGGCTTTATACATTCAAATATTTGGTGCTTTGGTTTGTTGTCAATAAGCTGGAGAAAAAGCTAATACTCTTATTTCTGATTAATTTGTTAATATGTTCAATCTAACATCCAAAGAAAATGTCATCTTTGCTTTTTAAATACTTTGTCAGTGGGTTTTTTTGCCAGAAAAGTCCAAGGAATTTTATGGCCTTTCTGTAGAAACTTTAAGAGGAAAATATCAGGATTGCATTTATTCTATGTGAACTGTTAAAGGTTATTACCATTCTCAATATTATCAATTTTTCAAATTATTGATTTAATAGAAGTTCATAGTGCTTTTGAAACATTAAGAAGACTCCACAAAAGCTTCTGCTTTGCCATCTGAACTGTAGCGTTCGCTTTCCAAAATAAGCAGTCAATGCAATGGTTTGCCATACATCATCAGGGTTGTTTCTAAATTACTCATTAATTTAGAAAAACTTGACTTACTCATTTTTTATTTGGAAAAATAAAAACTTTTTAAAAACAGATCTAATTCCAAGCATTACAATAACACATTTCTTCTGCTTTTTCTCATGAGTCAAATGTGCAATAATGAATTGAATGTTTCTTCCAAGACGGAAGGAGAAATGCTCCAAGGCAGACAGAACGAACAAAGCATCAATCTGCCACTGCAGTCAACCAAGCCTGACAAGAACTCATCATTAATTTTAAAAGGAACTTCAACACATGGACTGACAGGGTGAAGCTTTCATATACATTCTCTGTTGGTGGTTTTGGGCTGAAACCCTGGACATTTTCCTCCGGGCTTTTGTTTTTCTTTTAATCAGGAACTGCTACACTGTTGTCAAGCACTGTAACAATACTTTCAAGTAGTGTGCTTGTCACTACAGTGTCTGCAGCAATTTTTCTTTATTTCATTAATTTCAATACCTATAGCTGATGACCTTAATACTCATGTTTTTAAGAAACAGTAGTTCTATACAAACAAAATAAACAGTTGAAAGGATATTGATATTACTGCTATTTAAAGCTTCACTGTTCCAAAGGCAGCAGCCTCAAAAGAGTTACATACAAAATAGTTCACCTAAAAGCTGCTGAAAAAAAATAGTTTCCTGGGCAGCTTAAATAACACCAAGAAGAAAGTAATAAGACTGTAAGTCTTATTATAGAAAGCAGAAAAAGCAGAAAAATCAGGCTCTTTATAAACCTTGACGCTAAACTTTTTTATTATGAAGACAAAGCACCACCTGTGACCTTTAAGAGATTTATTTTGTTCCCTCACCCCTTCTCCCATGCAAAGGATGAAAACATTATTCATTCCATACGCTGCTTTTTATTTTCTTCTCAACACATCCATTATGTTTCAAATAAACATTTTTTTCCCCAACTCTGGAGTTCTTAAATAACTTCTTCAAACACTGAGAAGTGTTGACAAAACTGTGAATAATGTTCAGCTGAATTGTATGTGTCAGAAAGAAACACCTCACCTACAAGCACATATTTCCCCTGAGACAATATGTTAAAGCAATGCAAACTTCAACACTACAGCTCCCCAGGACAGCCATCTTACCCAGGTATCGCCAGTATGATCACGTCACAGTGTCCTTACAAAAAAATAAAAATATTCACAGCTTAGCTGTTATCCAGATATTTCAGCAAAAGTATTTTAATTGGAGCACACTGTGGTTCATTTCGCAAATATCATCGTATTTTATAGGTGACTGTAATTAGTTTGACTCATCTAATGTTTATATTAACTGTTGTCAGCCCCACCTCCATCCTTGGAAATGTTATGGAACAGCTCATCCTGGATGTCATCTCCAAGCATGTAGAAGAAAAGGTCATCGGTGGTAGTCAGCATGGATTCACCAAGGGGAAATCATACTTGACCAATCTGATAGCCTTCTACAATAGGTTGGCTGGCTGGGTGGATGAGGGGAGAGTAGCAGATATTGTCTAACTTGACTTCAGCAAGGCTTTCGACACTGTCTGCCACAGCTTCCTCACAGGTAAGCTTAGGAAGTGTGGGTTAGATGAGAAGACGGTGAGGTGGACTGAGAACTGGCTGAATGGCAGAGCTCAGAGGGTTGTGATCAGCAGCGCAGAGTCCAGCTGGAGGCCTGCAACTAGTGGTGTTCCCCAGGGATCAGTACTGGGTCCAGTCCTCTCCAACATATTCAGTGACGTGGATGAGGGGACAGAGCATAGCCTCAGCAAGTTTCCTGATGGTACCAAACTGGAAGGGGTGGCTGACACACCAGAAGGCTGTGTTGCCATTCACCGAGGCCTAGACAGGTTAGAAAGTTGATCAGAGAGGAACTCGATGAAATTCAACAAGGGCAAGTGTAGGGTGCTGCAACTAATGAGAAATCATCCCATACAACAGCACAGGTTAGGGTCTGACCTGCTGGAAAGCAGCTCTGCAGAGAGAGACCTTTAAGTCCTGGTAGACAAGTTCACCACGAGCCAGAAATGTGCCCTTGTGACCAAGAAGGCCAATGGTCCCCTGAGGTGCATTGAGAAAAATGTGACCAGGAGGTTGAGGGAGGTTATCCTCCCCCTCTATTCAACCCTGGTAAGGCCACACCTGGAATACTGTGTCCAGTTCAAGAAGGACAGGGAACTGCTGGAAAGGGTTCAATGGAGGGCTATGAAGATGATCAAGGGAATGGAGCACCTCTCTTGAGGAAAAACTGAGAGAACTGGGTCTGTTAGTCTGGAGAAGACCGAGAGGGGATTTTATCAATGCTTATAATGATTTAAAGGGTGGGGTCATGCTCTTCTCAGTGATGCCTAGTGACAAGAGAAGGGGCAATGGACACAAGCTGGAACACAGGAAGTTCTCTCATCATGAGGAAAAACTTCTTTTCTTTGAGGGTGCAAGAGCACTGGAACAGGCTGCCCAGGGAGGTTGTGGAGTCTCCTTCTCTGCAGATATTCAAAACCCTCCTGGATGTGTTCCTGTCCAGCCTGCTCTGGGTGAACCTGCTCTGGCAGGGGGTTAGACTAGATGACATCTGAAAGTCCCTTCCAGCCCCTACAATTATGTGATTCTGTTATTAAGTATTTAGTTAACAGATTATATTAGATGCATAATATATAATTTCATAATATTCTTATTTCTTAATAGTTTGTCATTGGTGGGTTTTTTTTGCCCATGATCTGCTCTTTAATTACATAGTAACTTGCTTATACATACTTCTATCTAGGATGATTTCTGGAGGCTTCTTCAGTAAGGGCACAGAGATACTGACATGTTGCTGAATGTCGCACTTCCAGTAAATCTGCAAAGCATTTCTTGGCTGTGCACCCTCCGCAGTTAAAATGAGGAATGAAACGCCCTCTTACACAAAGATCTGCTCAGATACTAATAACAGATAATTGCGAGTGAGATGTTAGATGCATTGATTTAAGAGATATTCTTCTATTCCCATCTATGACCTCTCTGCATACCTTTGCAGATTTTACCTGTTGGACCTCCTACTTTCTTCCATGGCTTCTGCTATTGTGTTTGAACAATACATACGCCTACACCCTGTTGCCATTCAAAGTAATTAAGAATGGAAAGGTTTTTCTGTTCTCCATTAAGTGCAGATATTTTCAAAAGAAAAAGCAAAATGTTTTCCTACTCTTTTTTAATTAGAAAGTTAAAGAGACACTGACTTGTTATTCCTCAGCCCATGTAACAGCAGATAACCACAATGCTTTGATCTAGCTTCTATCAGAAAAACTAGCCTTTACACACTGGACAAAGCTTTCCAAATTGTTTTAAAAGCTAATGTTCCATTGAACTTGTTCAGTGACTGTCAGGCCAGCAATCTCAAATATAAAATTCTAAGAAAACAAGCAAAAACAAAAAGAAAACTCTCAAAGAAATCAGAACAACAAACAGATAAACTAGATTTGTTGCTGTTAAGAACACAGGAAAGGAAGTGTCAGCCAGAGAAATGCACTGGAAACAAGGAATTTACATGAAATTCACTGTTTGAAAAACAAAACCTTCAAGCTAAAACACTGCCAATACAGTCTGCAAAAACATATTGTCTTCGATAGTCCTAAGAGTGATGATTACTTACAACAGTCTCAATGCCAGGGGAACTGTACAGCACACCAGTCAAACCACCAAAACAGTAAAAAGCTTCTGGGAATATGTTCTTTCATTCTTCTAAAACAAACTCGTTTAAAACAAACACAATCTGAATCTCCAAAAATACACACTACTCCATAAAATACACACATCTCCAAAAATACTACTATGAAAAAAATCAGCAGCAAAAGAAACGCAAACTGAAGACCAATACCTCATGCAGAAAAAAAATTGATTCACACCTTTCCATAGCATTAAAGTTAAAGCCAAGTAAACTTTTTGATACGTTGAGGGGTTTTTGTGTTCTAGAGAGTTAAAAGAGGCTCAAATACTGAACCAAGCAGCGGTCCCAGTTGGAGGTGTACTTGCTAAACAATTCTGGTTTCAAGTGGGTAGGCAGCTGTCCCCAAGCATGCAATTTAATGGCTTCACAGTGGCCACTGTGCTTTAAAATTCATAATAGTAGCAAGCTGTCTTGATTTTTTGGGGTTTTGAAATACAAGCCATGTGATGTGCAAGAACAAGTGACAGATCAGCATCACTTTCATCAAGTGACTGAGCTGTTTCCAACTTTCTCAAATCAGTGTCGATTGTTGTTAATATTTGCTTGCCTTGCATGAAGGCATAAGCTCTCTAAAATAGTGCAGCCAGCAATGTTACAAAATGTGTTTTACAACATTTTTTTGATGGTGTAATATTCTTCAGTCTTTTGCAATGCAACTAAGCATAAATATATACATTTACATAAGTATATGTAATCATAAAGGGGCTATCAGAGAGCTGCACACAGAGGGGAAAACACTTGGAAACAGTAAAATCAGCAAGATAAGAAGAGGGAATTGAGAAGCTGGAGAGATGCGTGCTGGAACCAGATAATCATATGGAGTAAGCAAGAAAGGAGCCCAGGGAAACCAGAAAAGGTACTGGTCTCCAAAATAATTTAAACTATGTCAGGGGAAGATGAGTTCATCAATTTTTGTTTTGGGAGAAGAGCA
>JAOXNO010000004.1:5648189-5671175 GCA_028565335.1 Limnodromus scolopaceus
GCGCAACATAGACTTCTATTTTATCCAATTCACTATCCCTTTTGTCTGTTAAGAAAATCTGAATAACCATATTGGTTCAGATCAACCGTCTATCTAGATCGATTCTGTGCCCCTCAGATTCAGAACAGGAGTTCTGACCTCGCAGAAGTTCACACCTAGGAGGTGATAGCCTTATTGTTATCAAGTATTTACCAGGAGGTGCCGTGAAAAATTCTCTGAAGACATGAAAGCAGCTAGGTTGGCAGCAAGACAAAGAGTGGCAAAAGACTTTTGTTATTAATTTTTTATGTCAAATAGGTCTGGTAAAACATTTATCAATAATGAAAAATAAATAAAAAACCCCCATGTATTGAAAAAAAATTAAAGTTACAGTTATCAAGAAATTTAAACTAACACCAGCTTAAAGTCTGAATGACCAAACTGAATCAGTTGACCAGTCACTCCAGTGTCTTCTAATTTGAATTTGCTGTGAATTTTGATCACAGCAATTTATTAGCTATGTTTCCCAGTTCCCCAATACATTTATCTGGAATTTTTAAATGAGCCAGCTAATACTGTCACAAATTGTATATACAGGGAACAGGAAAAAGGGAAAAAGTAAATCAGTTCTACTCCTTTAAGAGGCATCATATTTTTTTCCTGAAGTTCACATGAAACTTTATGACTAGACTGTGCCAGAATGATATAGATGTAAGACATCAAGAAGATATATTTTTGTTTTCTTTTTCTTGGTAGGAGTCAAGCAGTAAGGTCTGTTAGAAGTGCCCATTCCTCAAGAAGCTTCTTGGTGCAAGAGGCAAGCACACGCTGTTATCTAGTAGTAGTGCATTAATTGTCCTTTCACACAGAAGATGACAATTTCTATAGGAATGTCTGCAGCATGCAAGTATAACATGGAGAGTTTCCTAACACTTATTCTCCTCCATGCAATCAGATATTGAGCTTTCTTCTCAGGAAGAAAAAGATAACCCACGATTTAAGAAAAAAATAACATTGTACGTAAAATGACAGTCAAAAATTAAAGTCTTTAATACAAGGAAAGGAAAATTCTATTGGAAAAAAAAAGACATTCTTTGATCGGGGAGGCCATTTAAAATAATACGGCATGTAGTTATTTTTAATGAGGTTTAAAAGCATAAATGAGGTTTTGCATTATAGAGAATAAAAAATTAGCACTACATTAAGTAATATATTTTCTTTAACTTTTGGAATAAAATTCTTCCAAATGTCAGTAGCATCATTAGCATTTAAAATATAGGTCAACTTCTCCACTGATGGTAAATGAGAATCTAACTTGTTCCCGCCAGTTTTAAAATTAACAGTGTATCTGAAATTCTCAGCTTTCTATTTTTAAAGAAAGCTACCAAATTAATTTTAAAATATTACAGGAACCTTAAAAAATAATTATATAGGCTAAAATATTAAAATTTAAAATCATCAATTCCAAATGCACTTTTAACACTCATTACATCAATTCTTGCTTTGTCCAATAATTAAAATAGATCTTGTGAAAAAACCTGCTCCAGCTTCATATCAGATGGTTTCAGATCTGTTTTCCTATTTATTTTAAAGAAAACAGAGGATTGTTATCTCCAGGACATTTAAAGGACATTTTCATTTTAATCTGTCAGTTTTGTGAGGAATAAAATGCCTCTATTTTGAGTTGCTGCTCAGTCTGCAACAGACTGACATCACATGAAGCTTTTTTAGAACAACCTATGCCCCTAATTAGCTTGCCTTCGACACAGAGTTACAATTACTGATCTCCAGGCCACTTACTGGAGGATTGTGTAATTATTCCTTTACAACCACAAACAATTTTAAGTTTGTCTCCTTAAATTAGAGAAGTCTTTCAGCTGCAACTTTTCCTATGGTGCTGGATTCAAATTTCATTCTTATTTGCTTGTTTCCCCTCCATAAAAAGGAACTGACACCTCCTTTCTTCTGCTCCTGCCCTTTACCCTTAGTCTAAACAGGAAACTGGATATGAAACTGTAAACGGTGCCAAGGTATTGAAAAACCCTGATCCTTGATTTAGTCTTTCCATGACAATATATATATATCTGAAAAGTATAACACAAACACAAATAGGACATTGCAAAAGATTCTCTTTAAGTACTTGTAGCAGTCAAGTATGTTGAGTTTTCTAAGTTATTCGCAGTTTAGTTACACACTACCATATTAGAGAGAGGAAGTGACAGAGTCAATCTATGGATTATGTAAAGCAAATGAGACTAGTGAACCACAATGACCCGTGAATCATTAAAACCCTACACACTAACTAGCGGCACAGACAAAAAACCATTTTCACTGGAGTTGGAAAAAGTTCTTGAACTCAGAGTTCTTTTCTGCTGAACTGGAAAGCCATTCAGAACAGAAGTAAAGAATCAATACCTTCCTCTGCTGTAAATACTTCCATTCTTATTTCTTGCAATAAGTTATTTATACGAGTATTTACTTCTTAAAAAAAAAAACCCTAAACAGAAGCTGCTTTTTCAGAGTTCCTCAGTTTAGGCATAATCTATTTTATCACACACACTTTTTTCCCCCCCCCCATTGTCTCTTGCTTCTGAATCATATTCATAATTTCAACTTGGATCCTGAGAAGATCATCAGATTCAGTTGATAACTACAAAGTTCTAAGACACAAAAGGGAAGATATGCTGAAACCGGCTTAATTCCTTCAGTACGGAGAATCAACTCTGCAACACCTTTTACCATTTTCTTACATAATGCAATTTTTATTCTAGCAGTTTGGGTGCTTCTCATGGCAGCAGTTAAAGTTGGCTTTTCTTCCAGCTTCCATGAGTAATTTAAATGGTAAATATTTAGACTTTTTTCTGAAGTAATAACATACTGTCTTTCAGTAGCAAATAATAATCTCTGACATAACTTAAAGATTTCTGTTAGAAAGCAGCAAGACTGGAAATGTGAGCCTGGGGTAGTGACAAAGCCAAAAGGTCTTTTTTTTCCTTGTTTATTACACTTTAAATCCTATTCTAGCTGAATAAAAAGAGTCTAATTTGAAAGCTTTTGTCAGATGTTACAGTCATGATAAAGTGTTATCAAAGTATACACTGTATGTTTTCTTATTTCATTCTATGCAAACATTATCCTTAACAACACTTGCTTTCATGATTTTTTTTTCTCTTAATGTTTTAGAGTTCAGATGTCGAGACAGCAGGAATGTTAGCAAGAGGGCTACATGGTCTTCGTTACTTTCACCCTATCAGCAGCAACATGTTGCTCATCAGGGAAGACTGGACTACTGGCTGGCTGTCACTTTGGAATCCAAGTTTCATACATAATCATGCTTTAAAACTAAAGTACTAATTGTCAGATGTTTAAAGCATAATGAGATTTAGCTCCCTTTGATTTTCAACATCAAATTTATTTCTTCCCCTAATCTTCATGAGACTTTAACCTAAATTAACTGGTTTAGTTAGCTAAGCAAAATTCAGAACTAAACTGCTTTTTTAAATTCCATTGTGGAGTACCTTTCTAAATCTGAATAAAAACTTGGTTTTAATGTATACATGATACAAATAGGATGAGATTTGAGCCATCTGTCCTAGTGTTTCAGAATTCAACATCTGTGTCATGAAATTGATTCTACCCTAACTCTAAAGAGTCTGGAATGGAAGGAAGCCCGAGAGAAAGTTTTCAATACATTTTGGAGATTTTATACAGCAGGACATGGAGGAAAGCCGTGAGATGTTTAGGTATGCTTGGGACAGGCTGTAAAATTAGGAACAGGATGAGAAGCCAAGAAAAATAAATTAATTCTGGACCATTTTATTCCCAGAGGCGCTTGCAATTAAACAAAAGGTTGAACTACCATCAATCCAAGGAAAAGCAGAGTTGTAACTCATTCAGCTTATTTAATAATACTTGCTGCGGAAGCAAAAAGCTTGGGGGAAAATATTCAAGAGTACAATACTCACAGAGGAATGCTTAGCTTTGGGAGTTCAGTTACAACTCTGCCAAGATTTATGGTGATTTTCTATCAGTCTCTTTTTTGAAAGGTTCTACAAATCCCTTCCAGAGAACTTTATCCTAAGGCTTTGTTTTCTAAGAATCAGTATTTAACATATGGAATAATTCTGTCTCAATAAGTATGTTCTAAATAACCTCCTCAGAGAGCAGTGGTGACACAGCAGTCACCACAAATTCTTCTCTCAAATTATGCAGTCAAAAGGCTTTTAATTTTGAAATACCCAAGATATCAAGGAATATTTGGACACTTTCTAAAATAATTTATTGTGACAGAAGTTATTATTCAGGATCAGATAAATCTGCTGCCAAATACAGACCATTACCTCCCCAGAGTATGCCTGCTTTTACTGGGTCTGGCTGGAACAGAGCTAGTTTTCTTCATAGCATCTTATAGGCATTGTTTTAGATCTGTGACCAAACCAATGCTCATAACATACTGATGTTTTAGCTGTTGCTGAACAGGGTTTCCATAGCATCAAGGACTTCTGTGTTTCTCACTCAGTCCCCCCAGCGAATAGACTAGTTGGGAAGAAAACCTGAAAAAACCCAAAGAGATATCCCATGCCATAGAACATCATGTTCAGAAATAAAATGGAGAGGAATGAGTTTAGGGAGGTTAGCCATCTTTTGCTCAGGAACCAGCTGTGTATCAGTCTACTTGTGGAAGGTGGTAAGTGATTGCCTTTGCATCACTTGTTCCATTTCCTTTTCTTTCTCTCTTCTTCTACTTTTTCACTTATTAAACAATTTTTTCTCTCAATTCACACATTTTCTTGATTTTACTTTTCTTCTTCCCTTGTCCCACTGGGGGTGGAGAAGGGAAGTGAGCAAGTGGCTATGTGGTGCCTACAGGGGTTAAGTCACAACACTGCTCCACGTCTATGTAAAATAACTGTGATAAGTTAACTGACACAAAACAGAGGTGAAGAGCAGCCCTGTCTCCCAGGACTTTTAGTCCAGCATCACCTGTCAGACCCCTGGAAAAAAAGTCCTATCTCAATTTATTATAAACATAGAGAACATATTCTGTCAATGTTCATTATTGATCACAAAGCCCTTTTTATAGCTACATTTATAAGAACAGGACACATTTCTTTAAGGAATTCAACAATAAATAATAATAATCTGGAATTTCCTGACATACCAGTCATGATAGACCTTCCCCTAAATTTCCCTTAATACAAGCAAGGTTGTCATTTAGTTATTCCTTATTCACATCTGTGACTGAGCGACTTAGATTAGCCAAAGAAATGCTTATTTGCATGCTGGTATTACCAGTTCGTTGTATCAACCGTACAGACTGCATTGCATGAACTTCCACTAGTCTGTTGCACTCAAAACTCTTGTTGTAGGCAAGACAAATGCATCATATACACAATATAAAGAATTGTTATTCCAGTTAACAACAGCCTAATGAAACAATTATCATTAATTCAACTTAAATGATTCTAATTTTTACAGTTAAGATCTTGTAACAGTAAAAAAAATAATATATGCAAAACCTCTAGTATATGCTCCTTTTTCTGATGTTATGTTTGCCTTTTCCCTGTCCCACCGGCTCCTGGGGTCAATTGCTTCAAATGGAGTAGTGGAATACAGAGAGCCATCAGTATCCCAAGTCCTTTACTAGGAGGAAGATGGTGATGAAGTTGCTAACTTCTTCTCCCTCACTTTAGGAGGGATTTTTATGATTGCTAACGTATTACACCTTGATTTTTCTAATTGGTCTGAAAGATCTACACATTACTTCTGAGTTTACAATATATGTGTCAGAGCTCCATGTCCACTGATAGGCCTTAGCAGCCCCTGACACAGTCTGACCTGGGGCCAAGGCAGCACCCTCTGCCCATTTCCCAAGTGCCTCATTTAAGATCAGGCCTTCAGTCCCTGCATGAATTGTGTATGTTGTAGGTGTACCTATCTGTGGCCCTGCCCTTCACCTTGACCCTATGGTGTAGGTAGCTTCTCTCCAGGGTGGACCCTGGAATGTATATTACAGCTAGTCTCCAGCCCTGTCTCTGGCCCCATCTCCTGTAACTCCTGGCTCAACACTGCACCTGATATTTTTATGTCAATGAATCTTGTCACCACCACCCACCTCTGCCCCCTGAGTTCAAGCCCTGTGAGACCGAGCAGTAAGGCTACTGTGGATGCTGGGTCACCCTCAGCTCTTGGCTTATCCTCTCTTCTGGAGCCCCCCTGCTCTTGCTGCTCCCTGACAACACAACATATTTATATATAGAATCATAGAATCATCTAGGTTGGAAGGGACCTTTAAGATCATCTAGTCCAACCACCAACCTAACTCTGACAAAAAAAACAAAACCAACCACCCCCTCCCCATACACACATTACTAAACTATGTATCTAAGCACTATGTCAACCTGTCTTTTGAAAACCTCCAGGGACAGTGCCTCAACCATGGGGCAGCCCATTCCAGTGTAAAAATTTTTCCTAATATCCAATCTGAACCTCCCCTGGCACAACTTGAGGCCATTTCCTCTTGTCCTATCACCTGTGATTTGGGAGAAGACACCAATCCCCACTTCTTTACAACCTCCTTTCAGGTAGTTGTAGAGAGCGATAAGGTCTTCCCTCAACCTCTTTTTCTCTAGGCTGAACACCCCCAGCTCCCTCAGTCTTTCCTCATAAGATTTACTCTCCAGACCCCTCACCAGCTTCATTGCCCTTCTCTGGACCCACTCCAGCACCTGAATGTCTTTGTTGTGGTAAGGGGCCCATAACTGGACACAGTACTTGAGGTGGGGCCTTCCACAGGGGGATGATCACCTCCAGAGTCCTCAACTCAAACGCCCTTCCTCAACCAGTACCTTGTATCTGTTTTTCAGAAGTACGGAACGGGGCAAAGTAGGCAAGGGGGGAGTTCTGCTGCCCCAACCACGCACCTGCCTCCATTCATGTCACAGGCAGAGTGATCAATTTCACTAGTTAGAGTGACGTAGTGAAATATTTATTAAGGTGAAACAGTGATTTAACAAAATCAGTAGTAAATGCAACAAAACCAGTGGTAAATAGAATAGCATTTTACGAGATCCGATGTCAAGGTACACTCTATTATTTACTGCACAGAGGACAAGGTCAGACAAGCTCTCAGGGAGACCCTCCCGTTGAGTCACAAGGTTCAGAAAGGACCCCCTTGCTTTCTTAACTCCTTCTCAGAGAGGAGCCTAGGTGCAGCTGCATCCAATCCTAGTCCCAGGCTTGGTCAATGGTTTATGTCTAAAGGATTATATATGCACAATCAACCCTTTATATTACTTAGCTAAGAGTTCAAAGTTTAGCATGCTATTAGTCACTTACCGAGAATCTGTCGCAGCAAGGAGTCTCTCAACCTCGAGGAGCAGAACCTTAAGCGAGTGTCCTCACAGAAGGGGAGATCCTGACGTGCAGCCGCTGCCATGAAGGAGAGCTCAAAGGGCTCTTGGGCTGTCCACTACTTATAGAGTAAGATAATTGACCTTTAGTCATATTCTCATAGGAACAAAATTTCTAGGTCCCCACTCCAGGCAGTGTTTTGGCTGTGTTGCCAGCCTCCCCCCAAAGTCCAGGTGCAACTCATCACAACTGATGTTGTGATGGCCATGGTGGCCAGGGCCCAAACAGGAGCTGGAATGGGGTGGGAAGAGGGGGAAAAACAGGGAGAGCACACCACCACAATTCATTATTATCATTTAGGCTTCTACCTTTTGCTTGACTGGGGCTGGATCCAAGGGCTCCTAGTCCCCGGCTGCTTCTCTCCCTAGTACACCTCAGCCTTTCAACTACCCCTCTCAGCTCTGCCACCAGGCTGAGCAGATCATTCACCTGTTCTCATCTCACACAGCAGGTCTCATAGCTGCCACCCGTTACCAGTAAAAGGTCCTGTCACTCCCTGCAGCCTGTGACCTGGACAGCCACATGCTTCCATGGGAGCTCTGTCTGTGCTCCCACATCCATTCTGGTTGAGGATGAGAGCGTGACCTTCCTCCAAGTTGGAGACCACGGCCGAGCTCTTTCTGAGGGTGTGATGCCAGCAGCAGGACTCACCTGTCGAACCCACAGAGCTTCAGTTCCTCCCTACATGTCCTTTCCCTGCACCTTGTGGTGGTGCTCCCGGGTAGCACCCTGGGTTACACCCTCTCATTGCTCGCTTACTCAGTGCACAAGGACTAGTCCCTGCGTTGCTGAAAAGCCCCTTTTATGTGGGGAGAAGGGTGGGCGTGGCCCCGGCGCGGTTACGCCCCATTTAAAGCTGCCGCCGGGGGTGCTGGCCCCGCCCGCGCCGCCTCAGCAGCCCGCCCGCCAGCTGCCGGCCCCCGGCACGGACCCGCCGCTCGGCCCGGCTTCAAAAAGCCCTCAAAAAGAGCTGCTTGCCGATCCTTTTTTGCCGCGATTCCTTCCCCCCCCCGCCCCCCCCCAGTGCAGATTAACCTACTCCTGATGCTGGTCTCCTCGGCGAAATCAGTGTGCACTGAATAGCTGTCATTTATTCTCCCGGCAAACCCTAAGACTGGTCTTGCCCGCTTTCCAGGCCTGCAATCCTTTGGTGACCCATAACTGACTGCAGACCCAGTGCTTGTAGCCTTGGGACCTTCAGTATGGTCCTGTGTCTGTACATCCGAGGATCCCGTTAGCGTCTATGCCTGTACACCTCTGTGCTGTTTCATCCTAGGATCACAGTTGTTCCTAGACAGAAGTATCATTACTGACTATTAATTACAAAGTAATTATAGGAACAGGTTCTTCACAACACAAATGCACAAAGCTAAACTAAAGCTAGAACTGTGTATCTAAGAGCTACGTGGCTATTAGACAATTACTGTGACAGATAAATGAGCGAAAATAAATGTCTAAGCAGACCAAGACAAATCCAAACAAAGCCTGACAAGTCCTGAGAACCATGGTTTTAGTTTAACATAAAGCTATGGCAATATTGTATTTACCAGGCTGTGAAAGCTATGCTGAGTTTAGCAAAGTCTGAAAAAGAACAGCCTGTTGTAGGAGGAGACCAGGTTTGAGACCATCTAAGGGACCTGAAGGTGTAGAAGTCCATGGGACCTGATGGAATCCATCTGTGGGACCTCAGGGAACTGGCAGATGGAGTTGCTAAGACCCTATGCGTCATATTTGAGAAGCCGTGACAGTCCAGTGAAGTTCCCACTGACTGGAAAAGGGGAAACATAACCCCCATTTTTAAAAAGAAAAAAAACGAAGATCCGGGGAACTACAGGCCTCTCAGTCTCACCTCTGTGCCCAGCAAGATCATGGAGGAGATCCTCCTGGAAACTGCTAAGACACATGGAAAATAAGATGACTGGTGCCCAGCAAGATCATGGAGGGGATCCTCCTGACAGCCAACATGGCTTCACTAGCGGCAAATTGTGACCAACAAATTTGGTGACCTACAATGGTGTTACAGCATTGATGGATAAGGGGAGAGCAACTGACGTCATCTGTCTGGACTTGTGCAGAGCATTTGACGCTGTCCTGCATGACATCCTTGTCTCTAAATTGGAGAGACATGGGTTTGCTGGATGGACCACTCAGTGGATAAGGAATTGGCTGAGGTGGCCGCATTCAAAGAGTTACTGTCAATAGCTCGGTGTCCAAGAGGCAACCAGTGAGGAGTGGTGTTCCTCAGGGGTTGGCACAGGTACCAGTGCTGTTTAACATCTTTGTCAGAAACATGGACAGTGGGAATGGGTGCATGCTCAGCAAGTTTGCGGACAACATCAAGCTCAGTGGTGTGGTCAACACGCTGGTGGGAGGGGATGCCATCCAGAAGGACTTGGACAGGCTTGAGAGGTGGGCCTGTGCAGACTTCAGGAAGTTCAACAAGGCCAAGTGCAAGGTCCTGCAGGTGGGTTGGGGCAATCCTATGCACAAATACAGGCTGGGTGGAGAATGAGATGAGAGCAACCCTTAGGAGAAAGACTTGGGGGTCTTGGTTGACGAGAAGCTCAGCTTGAACTGGCAATATATGCTTGCAGCCCAGAAGACCAGCTGCATCTTGGGCTGCATCAAAAGAAGCATGGCCAGCAGGTCAAAGGATGGGATTCTACCCCTCTAATCCACTCTCAGATACCCCACCTAAAGTACTGCATCCAGCACTAGAGCCCCCAACAGAAGGAGGACAATGGTCCTATTGGAGCAAATGCAGAGAAGGGCCATGAAGATGATCAGATGGCTGGAGCACGTCTCCTATGAAGACAGGCTGAGAGTTGAGGTTGTTCAGCCTGGAGAAGAGAAGGCTCTGGTGAGACCTTATAGCAGCAGATCAGGATAAAAGGTGATGATTATGGCATTGGTAAAGGAGGAATGATGTGTGAGCCAATCTAAAGTCATTCGCTACTCAGAAAAGCTTTCAGGCATGTCTGTGATGTTCTTTTGACTTGGATGAGAGATAAATGTATTTTTAGTTTTGAAAATACACCAAATTCTTTTTTTCCTTTTTTTTTTTTTTAAATTGAATAAAAAATGCCGGATAATTAAAATTTATAAAATTATATCTTAAAATTTAAAGCAAGATCAATCCTATGGCACCTCTGTGGCCTCTTCTTCCTATGTTAGACCTTCTGGGTTGAACAAAAGAGTACTGAAGCATGAAACGTTTCACTGAATATAGTCACATAAAATTCAACTATACTGAAGACAGAAATTGCTCACTGCATTCAAAAAAGTAATTCGGTCTCATTAAATACAGATAATTTATCTGTCCGTCTTAAAGTTCTGCATGCCACCCAGAAGCACAGATACTAATAAAGCACCTAAATATCTGATCAGTCAACTGTACATAAAACTCCTGTTTCCAGTATCCATTACCACAAAGCAAGACAAAAAGTCCCAAAGAAAGAAAAAAAGACGGCACGTATATATTTGGTCTATGAACAGCCAAAGTAATACCTAAGAAATAACCTGCCAGAAAGAATTAGGACATTGTTTTTAATAACAAAGACTAAGGAGAACATAGATTTATCTTCTCTCTTAAAGAAGGGCCCATTGTAAACCTATCAATGGATTCAATCAGACGAGATGCTCTGTGAAGTCTCCTGTGTTCTCCTCTGCCTTGTATAAGTGTGTTCCAGTAATGGTCTTTACTGCCCTCTGTTCACACGAAATGAATGATTAATAGTTATTAAAAGTGTGGCTCTGTAGGATTATTTGTGGGACATATTTCACAGAATACATGTTTAATTAAAAATCAGCAATGCAATTAATGGACATCATAAAGGAAATCACTATACTTCCAGCTTTTATGCAATTACTTTTTTTTTTTTTAATTCTACTTACTTTATACTCTGGGTTTCTTGTCCCATCATAATGATACTGCAACCAAAAAATTAAAACCAAAACCAACAATAACCCCCCTCCCTCGCCATTTTTCTTATCAACTTAGACATCATTAAACATTTATCATAAAGACATGCCTGTTCAAGTATTTATTCAAAGCTGGTAAGCTGCATAAATTTGTGAAGAGCCATTTTCTGCACCAGTTAACTGCAATGACACACTGTAAGTGCAACAGTTGTATTCCTCGCACAAAATTATAACTAATCATCAGAACAAAGAACTGGTTTCTATAGTTCAATATGCAAACAAGAACCTGCAGATCTGTGTGCACCAAAGCTGCTTTCAGAATCAGCGTTTGCAGCACTATGTGTATTTGAAGTCGCATTTCCATCCTCCTCCGAGCACTGACAGGGCAAACGCCCCAAGCTCAGCCCCGTAGCAGGTAGCAGCAGGCAAGACACTGCGTCCACAGCCTCTGCCATGGGGCTGCAGGCTACTGCAACCCAAGTCACAAGGGGGTTTGTTAGGAGGAAGGTATCAAAGCTGCTGAAAAAATGTTGTTAGCTGAAGGTGGTCTAGGTCAGGTAATGGTAGTTTCTTCTCATACAGTTTCCCTGTAATAGACTTATGGATTACAGCCAGTACAAATAACTGGCGGTGCTATAAGAGGAAGTTGCAGCTAAATAACACATGGCATTTCGTTTTCAAATGCAGGATTTATTCAGATTACTGTTAAAAAATTAGTTTGCTATAGTTTGTTTACCAAACAGAAGAAATAACAGACTGAGAGAGGGCATGGAAGAAAAATGCTCTCTAAAAAGTAAACATCAAGCTACTGGCATCAGAGAGAGATTTAGACACCAGCTTTCTTGAACAGATTTTAAAGATGAGCCAAGAAATGGCATTTCACATTTTTGACTGAACAAGGGGAACTAACTGTACACACCAACACAAAATCAAGCCTTAAACAACACGATAATTAATTTCCTATGTTGGCTGTGGCATCTGTTTCAGATCAGACAGAAAAGGAATTGAATTCTGTTCTCCCGCTATCTGACTAAGAACTCCTGATTTTATTAGTTGCTATAAGGTGGTCATATAAATGGCCACATTGGATCAAAATCAAATTTGCAACTTCTCCTGGATCTTGTCTTCCACAGTGACCGGAACTGATGCCTGAGGAAGCTACAAGATAAGCATGAGTATTAAGTGATGTTCTACTGGTGGACACCTCAGATTCCTGAGCCAAAAGAGGACTGTGTGAAGTTATGTGGAAGGAGAGCGCAGACTCCTTTAAGGGCATGAGATCAAGAGCCTTTTCAATGCAAAAATAATATGATAATAAGAAAAGGAAGAAACAGGAACATGCCAGGGACATAAAGATGAGACAAATCATAAGGGAGGCAGAATGAAACCTGCTCAGTCACAGTAATTGATGTGGGCCTGTGAGGATGTGAGACTGTTTATCCCAGTGAGGTTTTCTGATCAGAGACTTTGTCATTTGGGAAAAAGGGGGAAACCAGAAACAAACTATACAGAGACACAGACCTGAGAAAACAAGCATGGAGGCACTGACAAGAAAAAAACCTCATCAGTCACACTGATGGGCTGTCAAGAAACTACAGGTGCCACCTGAAGGAAGATCAACCTGGACTCAGGGGACCTATGTGTGCATATGCTTATGAACCCCAAGAGGGTCGCGTGTGTGCCTGCACTAGTGACCTCCTGTCTGTCCCAGCCCCAGAGGAGAGGACGTGGCTGTCTGTGCTTGTGTGCGATACGGCTCCTGCATGCAGGTGCTGCTGAAGGCAAAGCCGGTCATGTCGGTGTCCTCCAGGTGTCTCTGGGTGTGTGTCTGTAGGTCTAGGATGCATACTCAGTTTCATTACTGGTCAAACCTGCAAATGGGCAAGTGGCAGCTGTGTTCCTCAGTCTGGGCAGAGACCCTGGGTCTCTGAGCACCAGCTTCGGCTCCAGTGGCCAGGCAGGAGGGCTGGGGTGGCTGGAGGAGGTGGCCATGTTCTTAACATTACTTAACAGAGTCTTAGTATTTGATGGAATTAATTACATTTTTCTTCTCTGAGTTTACCACTTGTTTTTGGTACCCTTATCAACTTTTCCCCTGGCTAGAAGTTCCACATTTTAACTACAGTATAGAGAACTGTCTTCTCATGCCTATGGTGAAACCACTAATTTTCTTTGTACTGGAAAGACAGAACACTTCATGTTTTATTTCATAATCCTGTTTTTCTTGTCTCAGATGTTTCTTTTCAGGGCTGAAGAGTCAGTCTCATATTCAGTACTTTAAATGACTCTGTATTGTGTCAATGTCCTCTGTGTGTCTGTGTGTGTAGGTCTAGGATACGAACTCAGCTTCATTACTGGTCAAACCTACACATGGGCAAGCGGCAGCTGTGTCCCTCAGCCTGTCACTACACCATTTATTCTCCATTCCGGTTTATTTATGAATATGCTGACAAGAACAGATATCAGCAGTTATCACTTTGCATTGTGAAAAAATGACCTTCAGTTTGATTCTAACTATTTTTAACGGATCTTATCTTCTTATCCATCTTCCTGCTGCTTGACATTGCAAGAGTTTCAAAAATATTTGATGAGGGACCTTGCTTGCAGAAAAACCTTGAAAATCCAACTAGACTGTGTCAGATCAGTCTCCTTCATCCAGACCTTTTTGTTTTATTCATTAAAATCATTGAGCCATTTCAGTTCCGCAAACTCATAGTAATCTCACCTTTGCTGTGATAAGTCAGAAAACTATGAAAAGGTTTGACTGTCATTCCAAGAAAATAATACAGGACCATAAAAAAGTCTTGTCCTTCTGTTTATTCTGTGTGAAACTGACTTCATCCAGAGATGTCTATTTTTGATAAAATTTTATTAACAGGATTTGGTTATTTCCTCTTCCTTCATCCCCCCCCAAAGTTAAAAGTTACTTCAAAAAACATTATAGTTCCACCTAATATGACCTCCTAATTTCTTTATAGATCTCTTCCCTAGGGTGTTCAAGATAAGAATCTCTTATCAGGTGGATATGCTTCTCTAAGATACTTTTGAATGCTGGGAGGTAATTAGTTCTTTAAAACCTAGATATCACTCAAATTATTTTTTTTTCTCTATTGGACAGCTATGAGGTGGTATCTGACATCGTGTTAGAGTTCCCAACAGTGTACCATAAAAGATTAGTAGACTTCGTTGAAAAGGCATCCCTCCTTTGGTAGATCTGTTGACTTCTTAAAATTTAGCAAAATATCTGTGAAAATATGTGTAGTGATATACAGTTAAACGATCAAAGACGCAAAGACAGAAAAAGAATAAATACAGAATGGTACTCCAAAATTGCCCTTGTTTTGTGCACTTTCAGACTTGTGAAGGACTTCTTGCATACTTTAGAGGAATAAAATTTTGTTGTACAATGAAACAGACATTACATGTGAAAGATGACAGATATTTTGTCACTGAAATATATATATTTTCAATCAACACTGAAAAATAATTGAGTACCATCACTAAGTGCTTTTGTTTCTTAAAAAAAGCAACTTAGATTGTTCACAAAAAGTGCTGAGTTTGAAATTTTCGCTGTTTTAATAAACTATTTTTAGTTCCTTAGAAGTGGTCCTGTAAAATTGCAAGAGTTTGTACAAAGTTTCTCGACATTCAAAACTATTAATATAATTCTAAATTGAAAATTCAATTGACAGCCTCATCTTTGGAGAGAAGAATTTCACAGATCAGCTTTTCCCTGTTAACAATTCAGCCAGATGTTAGATAAAAACACTCAGTAAGCCCCCCACTGCCTTTCCCTCAATGTATTTCCATTTAATTTACAGATTGAAAAAGAATTCTGTCTGTTCCCTGACACTGTTCATACTGCTGAAAAGTGGAGAGATCCACCCAGTTCTCTGCTCTTACGAATAAAGTTCTGTGTAGATGTTATCAGAAGGAAGGCCAAAATGTTTGATTCACTAAACCGTGTAATCTGAAGCCATCTTATTCATTTTGGGAGAGAGAACTTGGAAAGTCCGGACTGTGGAATACATTTAACCTTGATATTCATAATCCTGCAGCACGCTCCAGTATTAGCAGAACGCTCTTAGCCCAGACGAGATTCTGCCACCTTTACCAACATAATTGATGCAACTGTGCCTGGTGGATATCACAGTTCCAAAGGAGCTGGCAGAATCTGGCCCCGGGAAAATTAAATGTTAGACAATGAACTCATGGAGACATTAGGAAAACAGAGGGTATCTCACAATATGCCCTGAGTTAGCAATCTTTTCCTGACTAGCTTCAATGTAACTGTAAAAGTAATAGCTATCAGATCTTCTCCATCCCCCTCAGGAGCACAGAGAGTTTACACAATAAAGAGAATGCAGTCCCCAGCTGTATTATCCAGCTACTTGCTGAAGCAGCATTTGTTCAGAGCCGTTCCCTTCGCTCCTCCATCTTCAGGCTATACCTCCCCTGCTGCAAATCAGTTCCTGCCACCGAGACACACTGGTTTCCCTTCAATCCAGAAGGTGATGGCACATGGTGAGGCTGTGTCTCCGCTGTGATACTCAGATACCATTGTTCTGGAAGAAGCCCATAACTGCTTCTGTTTAATGCTGTTTAATCAGCACGGGTGCTTTCCAGTCTGAGCGTGGTAGTTTCATGAACAGGTGTCATGCAGTTGCATTCGTACGTTATTTAGCATTCGTATTATTTGCATTCATGCGTTATTTAGCGCCACTACAAGTTGGTGAAGTGCTCATACTCTGGATGGACTAACAGGGGCAATACCACTGTGGGACTTGGAAAGGTTAGAGAAAGCAGGTGTGATTACTTTACCCCGGGAGGTTTCTGCAGGCACCACCACTTCTTTCTTGTTCATTTGATGCACTTTCTGTTGTGAGAAATCTAGCCCTTTTCAGCAGCGCTCGTATTTACTTCAGGATTAGTCCAAATGGAGCAGTTTAAATTATTTCTCCACAATAAAAACCTTCACTGTTTGGCTGGATTCACTGAACAAAGGGAACAGATATTGCCTTCTATATTTATTATCTCTATGAGATTAATTTCCATGGCTCAGGCTAATTGTGGAAGCTTAAAAATCTCATTGCTATTGACTTTTCCTTTTGTGTCAGACTAGTTTATATCTTCTTATGTTTGAGATATTTTGGAATATACTAAAAATCTGCAAACTTACAGAAATAAGGAGAAAATAAAATAAAATGATGTTTTCTCTTCTTTTTTTCATTCGAGTGTGACATACAAGGATTAAAAAAAGACAGCAAAAGCTTTCTATGAGAGAACACAAATTAATAGAATTAACATTGACCCACGTGTACTGCAAACTACACACTGCATCTGTTTATAAAATCGTGTTAGATGGCTTTACTGTGTTAAAAGTAGTCTTTTCTTGTTTTGAGTGAGAGTGAACTGTATTAAATGAGTTAGCTCCAAATGCTGGGAGAGAAATGTGTGTGTTGAAACTGATACCTGGGGAAAAAAAGTAACTTCTGGAAATATTATAGGCTGCCGAAAATTTGAATAGTTCCAGATATCAATTATTGAAGAGGGAGAACACATTTTTTGTTCTCTTTTATTGATAATCTTCTATTAAATAAGGAAGGAAGATCCTTTATTTTTTTCTTCTCCAGGTATAGGAAAGAAGAAATGGAGGACAAGACTATAAATATTGCCATTATGTAATGCTGGGTTAGAGTTTTCAGAACTACTAAGGCATAGAAGTGTTAGCACACACTATAAAATATGTAAGGGAATTGATTTTTTATGCCTGGTTTTATTATTATAATAAACAGAAAAAATTTTAAAAATAATTTTATGTAGATAAACCAATCATATTAATTACTATTTTAATCATAATTTGAAGCCCTCATGAAATCTCATGTTAGCAAGTCTTACATCTCCAACTAAGTAATCATATACTTTTTGTATATTGATTATCATAATATAGAGCCCTTTTTGTAAGAGAGATGTGTTGATATTTGACCATCTCCTGTACTAAGAAGTGCTGTACTATAAAACCCACCTACCATTCAAGCATTCTTCTAGTGATTTTGAAAAATTCCACATTTGCTGAAAGAGAACAAAAAGGAAAAAAACCACCAAACTACCAAACAAAAAAATCCTGTGAAACTAAAGATACCTTAGGATTTCCCTTTCTTTCTTCAATGGACAAAAGCAAACCAAAGTTTCCCGCTGTATTCATATCTCTGAAATGCAGCCTGGTAATAAATATGAGATTTATGTATATTCTGAATAGACTGTTTCATCTGCAAAACAAATCTAATTTTCTTTTCTCTAGAGACTAGAATTCATTCTGAAAGTGGCTTGGAAGGCTCAAACAGTTGTCTTTTCATCATTATTGGACTTCCAATCCAATTGATACACTATACAAATACTTAATAATCTTCAGATCCATCTAGCGTACACATTAGATATTTAGAAAAATTTTGGTAATTATCACACAAATGTGAGGCAGTTCTCAGCTTTCTAAAACGAACAAGAAAGCCATAATCAGCTTGCTTCTTTTCTAAAAGGTGAGAAGAAATATGTGCCCTACAGGGACACGCTAGTGAGATTGCAAGGGTATTTCTTTTTAGGCACAGTGCAAATATCCTCAGTTTGCCACTGTTAATATCAGTTTGGTTATTTGCTGCAGTGCTTTTAGAGTTTGTAATAAGACAAGCTCTTTCAAGGCTAATCAGGATAGCATATTAATTCTAATCTGTCACAAAAGATAAACACACTTAAAACCAATTATGTGATCATTTCCACACTATATATACTAGAATTTGCTACCTGCAGACTCACATACCAGGTACATGTTTGGGATTTGTTTACTAAGGAAGGAAAGTACCTATAAGCAGTCCCTTGTTATAGAATACTCTTATTTCTTCTGTTAAACTCTTCATGCTACAAATACGTGTTGGGCTAGCAAAATAATTAATTAATTAAATTTTATTTAGGATGGCTATAAATAAGAATAAATTGTGCTTGTTACGGAAATAATTACAAGAAGAGGCAGATTTTTAAATACATGTAAATATAAACTGCCATGGTCAGATTTCAGTTCAGATGCTTACCTCCCTAGAGGAGAAATGTGGGAAATGCAAAGCTGGCTATCGGTAGCTGCAGAAGTAGCCACTTAGTAACATGATAAGTGAAAATGTTTGTGTTCAAGGCAATAAATGATTCCAGAGTTAGGATTGCACAAAATGAACCTGACTACTCACAAGCTGATGAGGGTGTAACATAAGGTTATAGTCTTGAGAAAAAATGTTTCATATATATTACTTGCAAAAACATCAACAACAAATACACTTATAATATCAAAACTTAATTTCAGACAATTTCTGAAGCAGAAAAATTTCAGTGAACAGGGAAGGAGAGGGAAAAGCATAACTGGGAGGGAATTTATTTAAGTTAGTATAGGTAAATGTGTCTTCATCACAGTGGAACTGCATAGGGCAATGGTAGAGATCATCCCATTAAGAAAAGGAAAATGTCAAATTGATCAGTAATTGAATGTCAAAAATAATTTGTGAAAGTGCTTCAGGCTCCTGCTTCTAGGAACAAGAGTCTCAGTCACCGGCACTTACATAAAATGTTCCAGTTCCCATAACTGAAAAGGCCCTTTATCCAGTTATTTACTGATACCTCTCCTGTATGTTTTACAGTATTTAAAACATAGGCATTTTAATTTTTTTTTTCAGGAATGTTTACAGGCAGTTTCTGAGAAAAATTTCTCTGTCAAATTTTGATCATGTTTGATTAGTTTGTTAACTTTTCTAAGGAAAAAAATTCCATCAGAAACTTAGGGATAATTAAAATTTAAGCCTTAGTATATAGAGGAAAAAAACCCAACCAAAACCAAAACAAACACACCACAAATCATATATGCATTAAAAGAGAATATAAACTGCAGAAATTCAAATTACACTTGTTAACATGAGAACTTCACTGTTTTCCGTCAGATATTCTTGATCCACACCAGATGCCTCCTACAATTCAATGTGTGCACTAAGAACATTTCATTCAGGTTGAAGAAAAGCAGGATAGATACAAAAATGAGTCCTGGTGTCATTTCAACGCCCCAAATTACCGTCATCCTCTCAGCATATCCCATGGCCGCAGGAGATCTGCTGAAGTCTCAGTTTCATGAGCAGAATAGTCCCTGTTTATCTTCTTTCCTTGTCATGTGAAACCTCAGTAGAAGGGCGTTTCTCTGGAGGCGACCCCACAATTACATGTTTCTGCAGACTGACCCTTTCCATTTCATATCTTTGCTATATTGTTTGGGAGTGCAACGAAGCCCAGAAGGAAGCAGGTCTCCAAAGTGGAAGATATATTTCAGGGAACACGGTAGTGAAAGCTCTAATTTTTCTAAACTTGGGCTGGGTGGTTTGTTGGGTAATCTTGCAGCGTATAAAACAGCTTTCATAACATGCAGTACATAAATATCTACATCAAGAGCCATTTTGTTTCCTGCTGGCATTTTGTCAAATTTAAAAGTTCCCAATATGTTGACATATTCTAAGCATTAACATTTGGACTGATCGACATTTTCCAATTGGAAAATATTGAACCAAACTATGTCCTGTTGAACTAAGACAAAAAATTTGTAGTAGTAACAACATGGCAGGCAAAAGAAAATAAATATATAAATAACTGCCACCTTCCTCAATGACGTTTTTGAGGAGAAACAAATCACAAATTTTGGAGCTCAGCAATAGAATATGCTGTCAGTACTTTGCCATATTAAGAAGCAGCTGCTTTGTGTTACGTATCACCACAACAACCTGTTTGCCAAAATCCAGAGATATTTGGGAAAATCCCATCCAATATTAGGAGTAAATAAGCCTGTGTTTTATATTTCTTTATATCCTTTCTATACGTTATATCCTTTCTTTGTAAATGCATGCTTTATGTACTTTCTAAGCAGTAATATTTCCAAGAATCAGAAATACTCCAAGGCTTGGCTTTTTGCTTTGCCTTTCTTTTCCCTATGTATTCAGCAAAAACCTCCTCCCACCTATTGTCTGTTGTATCTCCCACCATGTACCTCTCTGAAGAGCTTGGCTCCATCTTCTCCATCCCCTCCCTGCAGGCAGGGTGGCTTCTTGAGTCCCTGCTGCAGGCTGGCCAAGCCCTGCTTCCATGGCTTCTCCTCCCAGACCAAGTGCTCCAGTACTGACTGCCCTAGGGACCTCACTGACCTCACCCCAGTTAATGGAGGTGGTATCTAGATATCATCTAACAAGTGCTGAGCCAAGGGGGGTTAATTCACCCCCTCAATATGCTGGCCATGCCCCTGTTCACACCATCCATGATGCTACTGCTACACCCCTCCACTTGCTGCCACCAGGTCCCAGGGACAATCCTTCTCCAGGTCAGGCAGGTCCAACCTGAATGAATGATGGGGCTCTGCTTGCCCAGGGAAGGGCTTTGCATTTGCCCCTATTGAACTTAATCAGATTCCTGTTGTCTCATTCCTCCAGCTTGTCCAGGTCCTCCTGAGAACGAGCCCCGCTCTCAAACTACCAAATGACCCCCACAATTTTGTATCATCTATCAGTACCTGGAGGAGGTTCTATGACCTTTTGAGCCATACTTGAGGCATAGTCCTCTCACTTTACTTAAGAAATTGATAGAATTTGACAGCGACAGAAGGAAATTTTGATGTGTCTGGTATTACAGTTCGTGTGTACAGGGTGGGAAATCCAGGCCCCTGTCTGGTCTCTACCCTTTTCCCTGGCCATCTTATGGGAGGAAAAAAAGATAGTATTTAGCTACCTGTTTTGTCGTCATAACCACTTGAAAGGTATAATGGGTCATGTAAGGATCAAACGGAATTCTTAGTTGTCCTTACTCCTCTGTAAAATCATGAAATACACTCTATAAACTAGCCCTCGCAATTTTTACACAAAAGTTTATTATGGAGCTGTAACTACAGGTTGTCCCTTTAAACAAAATGAACAATTATAAATCAAATTGCAGAAGCTAGGAAAGCTAGTTAATAATTTCCAAGTTTTCATCTCCTATGAATTACGGTAGTCTGTTTTGTCGTGCAGTGTTTCACTTAGCAACTGTTGCCAAGAAAATCTGCATTTTAACCCAAAATTCTGAGAAAGATGACAACCTCTTTCTGTAAATGATCAAGGTTATAATGTGTATTTCAAGTATTTTTGCTTCCTGTGTTTTACTGACACAAAAATAAGCCAAATAAGTTTTCAGGTTGTTTTACATGTTTTTATTTTTTTATTACAAATCACAAACAGGTCATCCAGAAATTGCTCATTTAAGGATGCAAGTGTATATGCCTGATTTTTATTTGTGCAAGTGAAAAAATAGGAACTATTTTTAGAAGAATAAAGTGTCAAGTACACATGCTCAGAGTTTTTTATACTTTGGCAAGTTTTCCAATACTTTTCTGGATTATTCCCAACACAAGGGGAGGGTAGTGTGTGTATTTTCAGAAGGGTTTTCTTTTTATTTCATTTTACTTCCCTGAGTTCAGTGGAAATATACAACACATAAAATTTTGTTTGGTTCATGTTTTCTTACAGTAATCCATTGCCAACAAACACCTTAACCAGCCTCATTAATTTTTGCTATCCGTTGACTCTGAAATTGATAAACATCAGAGGAAATACTTAAACTACTGGATGCTATTTTATGACCCTTACGACCCAATTCATGAGCCCATTCAACTTCACATTCTCATCCGTTGCTGCCACATGGTGGCTGATTTTTCAGAAAATCTTTAAAAAATCAACACCCTTTTAAAGTGGCAAATGAAAGCTAGTTGGAATGCTCCGAGATACTCCAAACAAAACTCAAAACCTTTTTGAAGGTGGTGTGGTGATACATATATGAATTTAATTATATCTCAGGCTTTGTTGGATTGGGGTCTAGAGAAAAAGCTATCTGGTAGATTTTCCTTACTTATAATACCTTTGCTGAAAAAAAAACCCATCAGCCAACTCATTATGGAGTACATTCTGTAATATTAAAAACTAAATTGCAGAAAATACAAGAAATTGAGAAGTGTAATAAAAATAGCCCATTGTGCAGTTAAAGATGAAATTAAATGCAAGTCAGTTGTTAAAATAGAGAATTAAGTAATAGAGCACATTGTTGTACTTAAATTTTAGGATAAAATTTCCTGTAAAAACCATTGTATCAACCATATATCTATAGATTGGATAAATATGGAAAATAATCAAGGGCTAGTATTTTTTACTGCATATGTACATAGCAGAATAACAAAATTATGTTATTCTAATATTAGGTAGGATAATAGCCTAGTTAGGTTATTATTCATTTTTTACAGTTACTTTTAAGAACTTCCATTGAGGTCCCCAATCATTTATCAAAGTAACTGTTGCTTGAGGAGTCAGGTTAAGAAAAGAACTGCTTGCAGTCATGGATTAATTTCTTATAATTACTAAGGGCAGTCACATCTTGAGCAGACAAGATGCTAAGATGTATTCTTCCCTGTTCCTATGTCTAGCCAGCACTGAGGCTGAGCATGCTTGCCCACTGTACATTGGCAAATGTGACACCCATCCACAAGAAGGGTGGGAAGGATGATCCTGGGAACTACAGGCCTGTCAGTCTGACCTTGGTGCCTGGGAAGGTGATGGAACAGATCATCCTGAGTGCCATTATGCA
>JAOXNO010000004.1:5688506-5746752 GCA_028565335.1 Limnodromus scolopaceus
GATCCCCCCTAAGTCTTCTCTTCTCAAGACTGAAAAGACCCAAGTCCCTCAGCCTTTCCTCATAGGAGAGATGCTCCAGGCCCTTAATCATCTTAAGGGTTGCAGCATCCCAAGGCTTTCCCAAGACTGGCAGGTCAACACTGGGTGTTTCTTCCTCTTCATAGAATCATAGAATCATCTAGGCTGGAAGGGACCTTCAAAAGTCATCTAGTCCGACCCGCCCCCCCCCCCCACCTCAGCAGACAGCAGGGACACCCCCGACTAGACCAGGTTGCCCAGGGCCTCATCGAGCCTCGCCTTGAATATCTCCAGGGAAGGGGCCTCAACCACCTCCCTGGGCAACGTGTTCCAGTGCTCCACCAACCTCATAGTAAAGAACTTATTCCTAATATCCAATCTAAATCTCTCTTCTCCAGTTTAAAGCCATTACCCTGGCTGTTGTAAACAGGCTCTTTCCAGCCTTCCTGTAGGCCCCCCTCAGGTACTGGAAGGCCACTATTAGGTCTCCCTGGAGCCTCCTCTTCTCCAGGCTGACCAACCCCAGCTCCCTCAGCCTGTCCTCATAGCAGAGGTGCTCCAACCCTCTGATCATTTTTGTGGCCCTCCTCTGGACCTGCTCCATCAGGTTCATGTCCTTCTTATACTGAGGGCTCCAGACCTGCACACAGGACTCCAGGTGAGGTCTCACCAGAGCAGAGCAAAATGGCAGAATCACCTCTCTGGATCTGCTGGCAACACATCTCTTGATGCAGCCCAGGGTGTGATTGGCCTTCTGGTCTGCAAGTGCCCACTGCCTGCTCATGTCCAGCTTCATGCTGAGTCTGCTTGAGGTCACTTCTATACTTCTTCTAAGAGAGATTCTTACTTTACAGAGCTGCAAGTTGAAAGATTGTGTGAAAGATTTATTACATATCCTATGTATATTCTGTCAGTAAATATTTGTGATTTATGTTTATAGCCTTTGGGCCTATGGTATCGTGCTGTGCTCGGACTTTCAAGTCATCTGCTTTCATCCTGTGCTTGCACTTTTGCTAGCACTTTTGTTCCAACCTTGTGTGGTTTGTTTGTCTGTGGTGGTTTTTTTAAGGTGTTTTTTATTACTAACAACCCTCTAGCTGAAATTTCTTGATCATCTGAATAATGTTTTATTAGCACAATCTAATTACACAGGCATTCATCTTCTAAGATCATTAACAGTTCATTTTGTGAAAATAACGAGCTGGTAGAGGACAGGCAGGGACACACAGACATACACAGACACAATGCTCGGGTGATGACTTGCCACCGTTGCCCTCCGATAACAGCAACATCCACGGTGCACAGACACAGCTATTTTACATCAGCGACTCCCTGTATATACCACCTCGCTCTCATTTTGTCTAGAATTTCTGCTCAGTAATAAAAATAGTTGTAATACAAATGTACCTGCGTTTTGATAAAACTAAGATCCGACATTAAACACGTCCAACAGGAAAAAATGCCCTAAACCTGACCTTAAATACAATTAATATTCTTGCCTGTAGTTTAGTTGTTTACTTTACAAATACCGATCAATAAAATGAAGTCAGATTAGAGATATTTAAACATTTTTTTCTCCCAGTTATTGAACATCGCAAAACCCATGGTACATTACACACAAAATGTATAAGAGTGTTGTCCCAAAGTACATCACGGGTACTTCAGATCTTTCCTTGACTACAAATGAGGGGGTTTTTATGACGCATGTTAAATTGATCAGTGTTCAATAAAAGAATGATTAATGCAAAGGCACAAGCTAAAAGAGTACAGCTCTGCCACTCCACAAGAGGTGTTTAAGCCCCACATCATACGTAAACTCTGGTTTGGTTAATTACAAACTGTTTGCCTAAATGCACGGTATATTTTAAATGGGAAGAATGTAATCCACAGTATTCCTCGCTCTACTGTGCACTGCTCTTACAACTAGGAAGCACACTGGCAAAACTTGGAGTTAAACAGCAATTTTCTATATCCCTGTAAAAAGGAAAACCCATATGAATATCTCACACCAAACTCTACCATTAGCCTATCATAATATGAAATACAGACGTGTGCTTAACTTTATGGAGAAATGTCTGCACGTTTCTACAAACATGAGCTTTGAGGAGTAAAGCTCTGCCTATGAGACTGGAGATACAGGGCCATTGCTTAAAAGATGGGGAGATCCTTGATGTTTTGAGTAAATAATTTATTTGCATTCTGAAGTTGAGCAGAAATTCCTCTTAAAAAGTCAAGACGTATTAATGGGGGCAGACCAGAGGTTATCTCATTACTGTGGAGGCCAAAAAGGGAGAATTTTGAACAGCAGTGCAGATGCTGATTAATGTAATAGGTTAATAAAGGGCAAGACAAAAAGAATCATCTCATAATAAGGTCATTGAATTTAAGGAATTAAAGGCCTTAATAAGGAAATTATTCACAATTGTTAACATTCATTGATCTTGGGAGTATATGCAGTTACGTTTTGAAATATGTATAAAAACTAGAAAGTGGCTTTAAAAACAAAACTAATCAGACAGTGACTCCATAAAAATAATAGGCTGAAGATGCATGGTCAGTCACCTGCTAGTATTTGCTTTATTTCATAAAAACTATTTATGTTAGAGCTTTTCTATTTTTTTATGATTATTATTATAATTTTCCCTAACTTGTCACCTTCCGCAGAAGGGACTCCTGATTTCTGAAATCAATTTAAATCAATATATTAAAGAAAGCCAAGAGAAAGATGTTGACAAGATGGAAAAAATGTTCACAAGGAAGCAAATTGTTAAAATTAGCTATCACTACCATATTTTAATTTATTAAATTCATTCAAGCTTTTAAATTTTTCATTGATCTTTGGATGCAATAAATTGTATCTCCCAAAGAGGTGGCCAGAACAGTTAATTACATCATTTGACCCACCTGGTGTGTTTCTTTGCCTCAGAGACCTGACCACAGAGCAGGAAGAGTCCAGCATGCACTCCTATGAACATGCCTATGCATGGATGGTAATTTCCAGGAAACCCGATTCTTCAGAAGGTAAGGAAAGAACAGACACGTCTCTCTGCATGAGAAAAATAACATTAATTTGGCTTTTCCCTCAAAAATTTTTTGAGTTTATTAAAATAGTCAAATGTAAAGATCACCATGAAAAACATCGAGTCACCTGCAGACTGAAAAGAACCGACTGTTTCCAATATCATTTTTCAGATGCAATTCAGATGTAAATTCCTAGCTTTTACTAAATTCAGGTTACAATTCAGAAGTCCAGCCTTGAATGGTCTATTCATGTGCTGATTCTGCCAATCATCTGAAGACATCTGGAATTAAAAATGGAGCCCGATTTTCGTTTTCACTAGCGTCGGGGTTTAGCCTCCGATGGCAGCAAAGAACCACGTGGCAGTGGCTCTCTTGGACCAGACCCCCCACCACCACCACGGCAGTGAGGGGAGAACGGGAAGGAAAAGGCCACACTTGTGGGTTGAGACAAAGGCAGTTTAACAGAACAGCAAAGGGATCAAGGAAACAACAACAATAACGCTGACAGGGGAATATACAACCACGATTACAACGCCCCAGTGGTGATTTCCTGTCCCCTTCCCCAGCCAGCTCCTTATAGCCTGGGTATGGTGCCCCATGGTATGGAATACCTGTGCCCCTGCTAGATCCTGGGGAGAATTAACCCTGTGCCCGCTGGAACCAGGACAACTAGTGATGTTAATAACTTCTAAATAAAACACCTGTAAGATATCCGTAGCATTAATACATGAGGAAAATATAATGGAGTTTGACAGGACTTCTGTGGCAAAAATGTTTTCAATTCACTGAGGCCTTCTAAAGACATTGATGTTCATTACAAAGGTGTCAGAACATGCTTAATTGACAACTAATTTGTGTGGAGGTGACAGAAGAGAAAGTAAACATTAAGAGATTTGGAAGCGTTTTCCCCAGGAATATACGTCTGTCTGCCAGTGGGCAGTGCACAGATTTCAATAATGTGTGAAAGTGCCCTTGATTCTCCATCAGAATTTGCCAGGAAAAACTGCCTACAATCAAAGATCTTGGTTAGAACTGGTGAACAAGGTGAAATATATCATACAACTACAGAGTCCTTTTAATTGGCCCTGTTGCTTTCAAATAAACCGCTAGAATTTTTTTTTATATCCCATATTTCTTGGAAAGCTTGATGTGTCATCACCACGTCCTTTCTCTTATCATCATATCTTGTCCCTGAATTTTTAATTTATATTAATTTTTCTTATTATAAGAAATTAATTAATTCTTAAAGGAGAGAAATTATGGCAGATGAGAAAGTTTTGCTAACTGAAGCAAATTACACATGTACTTTAAATGAGAAAAAATCACTTTCCAACCCTGTGCTCATTGAAGTCAATCATCAGGTAGAACTATATCCTGGGGAAGTAGATTCTCACCGATTTCCGTGTAACCAGCTTTTATTTAATTAGCTTTTATTTATTTCAGGATAATAAAAAATAGCGTATGTAATACATTTAAAAGCATTCTCCTTTTAGAGCATTAAAGTGAAAGTAGAGTTGCTTTGCATAACTGCATTAGTAACCAGATTAATTTACATTTTAATTTACATTAGCAGTGTAATTGGGATCCTAAATTGTTATATAGAGGAAGGAATGAAAGCAGGAATGAAGTCCCGCAGCTACTAAAGGATGGAGATGCCAGACTCCAATTAAGACATTCTTTTGTCAAGCCTTATCTCTGAGGTTTGCAAGATAAACTTAGAAAAAAAATGTCTGGCTTTTATGTCCCTTGCTATTGGTTTTAATTCTACAACTTAAAAGGATTCTTTTTGAGATTAATATTAGAAAAGCAATTTCTTCCACTCTGTCTTACCAGTAATATTGGTCATCTTTGGGGATAAATGGCATAGCTAAGAGGAATTTTAATTCTGCCTCAATGCCCCTTGTGCTCTCCCCAGACAAATTCCCTTTAAACAACATTACTTATGTGCTGAATAACAAATCCCGTAGATGTGGTTATATACCATAACGAGTGCATATGTTGGTGTCCTGCAATGGGATGACTATTTGTGTAAAAATGACTGTCCCAACTACACATTCAGGAAGCTTGCAGTAAGCATTTGTACAGAATTTACGACAGCCGCATGAAAGAGCCTCCTTCTCAGTTCATTCATAGCCTTGCATCAAAAAGTAACCCTCGTGAAGTTAATTAGCTACTAGGAGAGCAGAAACTGAAGGGAAGAAAAATGCAGCTCAATGGCATATCAAACCGAAGGTGGGAACTTACACCTCTGGTGTTGGACATACAGAACTGAATTTGACAAGTGCCCAGAGGACACAAAACAAGTGACTCAGTAACAAGGATGAACCTGAGCAAAGCGTTAGCCCTGAAGGTCCAGAGCTACATGTTCCACTGATAGCTCTACAGACTTTGAAGTAATTATAGCTTTTTGCCATAACAGAAACTAGATGGTCATCTGTGCAAATTAGTCCTTATAGGCATAAGGCAGTTAACACACTTGAAATTCTGAAAAGCCAAGGAGTCTAAGTAAAACAGTTGAGCCTCAGATGTCTTGTTTGAAGCTATTTTTAATTGAGGCATTTTAGTAAATTCACGCCAGATGGATGTATATGCTGTGTGAAATAATGCTTTTCAGACAGCGTGTCAAGTGCTCACATTGAATCAATGCCTTACCAAGCTATGGTGAGTATAATATTTTCCAGATAATTGTTTTGATTTCTTCTAGTTACTAACAGCTTTACAGCTCTTTTCACTGGAAGAGTTTTACTATCATCCTGACCGAACTCCTACAACTATGTTCCACTAATTCTGAACAAAAGAGCTTTGAATTTGACCATTGTTTTTCTTCATATTTTCAGTGAAGATGTTTGCTTATCATGCATAGAAAACCTCAGCGATAAGTAGGCCACTGCCAGACTTTGTGAAGCATAAGAATTATTGCATGAGTAGTTGCTCTGATTGCAATTATATGTCATGGAAGTCTTGGACAGCACTTAGAGACCTGAAAATTCTATATACAGATACACAATTTACAGATTGCTATAGTGCTGCAGACCCACATCCGACTTGTGCAGTGTCCTATCTTTGACCAAGTACAGTGCCAAGTGATCAAAAGGGCACGTAAAAATCCTGGTGTACGAAGGCATATGGAACTCAGATTGTCATTCTGGGTCCATTGTGACCTCTAGCAATTAGGTAGTCTTAAACAAAAAAAGTGGTGTTAAATACAGTATCCAAAATATGGTTACAAATTTGGAAATAATATTCTCTTTGACTTGTTCTGTGTCCAGTCTTTTTAATTTAATAAGGTATTGGCTTCATTAACTGTATATGGCAGTCCCACAATTATAATGTAGTGAATATTTTGATCAGTGTTGATCTTCCCTCTTTCAAGTTCACTGACTGCCACTTCAGTATTGTTACAAAACCTATTAAACGGGTATTTCCCATCTAATTTCTTAATAGTGTTCATTACCATCCTACCTTCTTTCTTTTTCAGCATTTTATGTTTTCCATCATTTTCTAATAGTCTATCATTTATCGTTTTCTGATGAGCCTTTCTTCACAGTAATTGCTTTCATCAGTCCTTTTTGAAACCTCCACATTCCTCACTATCTTCTTGGAAAAGGAGGGGAGGGGGATGAGTACTGAAAATAATACTTCATGCATATAATGGTGATTTGTACAGTACTTATTATTCACATTTTTTCCATTCCCACTACATATTCAAATAAAGCACTTCAGAATTTCATTATCTGCCTATAGGAAATAATTTGATAGAGAACTTTTGGAAGATAATTACTCTTATACCAGATCAGTTAGCACAAGATATCAGAACTGACTTGCAAAACCAAGCAAGTTAAGTATGGATTAAAATGCTCTGGTGCCATAATCCAACACTATCTTGAAATATTCCTGTCTTCCACTGGGTTAACAAAGTCATCAAACAGTGTACTGCAGCATTGAGATCTCAGTTTATTTAGTCTTTAAACACCATTTTTAGTGTATGAGCTCTTTAATAAGGCTTAAGACATATCTGGCTTAGCAGTATCTGCTTTATTTTTAAAATATACTTTAAAAGGACATGCTAAACAGCAAACTCTCTTGAGTACCTAAATCAAATTGTGATCATTTGACTTAACTTTGTTGACATGTGAATAAGCACCCATGAAAAGAAATGCCTTGTGCAAAATCTAACTAGATTAAAACACTAGACTAAGGTAGTATAAGCCTTAGAATTTCTTAATGGCATTCATACTCAGCTATCAGTGTCTCCTGAGATACTTCCAATATTTACTGCATTCTTTTCTACAGTGATCTCAAATACCTTTTTTTTTTTTCTTAGGCCAGAAAATGGAATTCTAATTAATAAATCACACGCTGATAGAAACCTTCCTCTTGGATAGTACCACTTCATTTCTGAGGAGAAGTATTAAAGTATTCTAACTTAATTTGACTCATAACTCATCCAGGGGGAAATGAGCTTTGCTATACTTATGTCAGTGCATGGCTGGCTGCTGGATGGACACCGTCAGATCCCAATGGATGTGATCAACAAAATAGCAGCGATGTCTCCACCAACTAGTTAAAAGGAAAAACAAGCTTTCTTAGGCGTTGTGGGTTTTTGAAGGATGCACATCCCAGAGTACAGTCTGATTGTGAGCCCTCTGTATCAAGTAACCCAGAAGAAGAACAATTTTAAATGGGGTCCTGAGCAATGACAAGCCACGCAGTAGCTCTGGGGCCAGTGCAGGTGGGACAAGATGTTAAAAATTCTGGCTTCAAAAAGAAAAGCATATTTCCTAATTAAATTGTTTATGAATAATAAGAAAATTAAAAGCCAATCTGGCTCCACATGAAAGAGTCATCGAGGATGGGCTTTAAACAGTGACAAACCCTTAAAATGCTGTTGCTTATATTGGAGAAAAGAGTTTATATGATAGTGCCAGGATACAAATAACATGCAATTGCCACCTGCAGTTGTTGTGAATGTGAAGTTCACGTTGTACTCTGATAGTACAAAGTGCTCTAGTAGTCCGACATTGTGTCTCTAATTGGATTTAACAGTCCATTTAATAATTTCAACCCAATGCAGTCCACAAAATGGTAATACTCATTAAATTGTTTAAAGTAAAGCATTTTCTTCCATGTGTTAAAAATATTGTTTGGGAAACACTTCTGTCCACTACTAAGAAAATCATAAGTTAAAAAATTGTAGAGAGACCAGTTCAGTGAAAGGTGCATATCGTTATCTACCTTGCCCATCCCTTACTAAAACAGAAAAACATTTTATAAATGGAAGTCTGTTACCAAGCTAACTAAATATCATGGGTGGTCTGACCTATTCAACAATGTGACTCATCTCTCTATATCTTTTGCTGTCCCCTTTTTTGCCTAAATCCACAGTCTTACCTCTTCCTTTTTAATTTAGTGAGCTATGTAGCTCTAAATGCTAAAACTGTCATTATACTCTAATTTAATTCATATACATCTACAGCTCATTTGATATCATTAATGTCAAGATTGAATGGCCTCTTCTAAGCAATGATTTATTAGCATAGCACATTCATTAGGATGTTTGTCTTTGAACAGAACTTTCATCATTTATCTATCAGCACCAAAAGTTTCCCATGAAAATCTTTTGTCTATTAATATAATGTTTAATAGATATGTGAACATATATTTTTTATTTGATGGTAGTTTCAGAAACAGTTTTTAAGCAGGTTCAGATTTTGTCAACGCAAAAGGGGAGCTGTTTGCTCATGTCTGATATTTATGTGTGTGGTCTGGGGTATTTTTTTGTGTATTGCATTTACTTTGTCTTTGATTAAAAAGATAACCTAAAACATCAAAATTAACGTGATCAGAAATTCAAAGGCTACATCTACGTAATCAGGCAGTATAGATCAATAGGAACAGATCTGAGTAATACAGCAGCTACATTGGGAGGACTTTCCCTCTTTAAAACGTAGGTACTAAACCTCTATCTTGGTGATGTCAGCTGAATACCCATTAGCAAAGCACCTTCATTTCACTCTAAAGAACACCTTGTGGTTACTTGTCATCTGAAGAGAATCCTCTTAGATGCTCCACAATCTAAACTGAAAAACAGTAAGTTGGGAGGAAGAATGTTCACTTCAAAAACGCGTTCTTAGCCGGAAGTAAAAGACTAATGTAAATACATCCTCAGGGTCCTAGCTGTTATCAAAACTGACTACTTGTGGAGCTTATCAAAACCTGAGGAAAAATGAAAAGAAATGTCTCTAAGTCCTTTTGCCAGGACTCTTGCAAAGGATATTTGCTAACCATAAGTAAGTGCATGCGTGAGTATCATTTCCTGTTTTAAAGAGCTTGCACCATTTCACTAGCAAAGATTTATCATTTGACACCACTGAAAGTCTATGTCATTTTAACTGTCTGTATTACTGACAATTTGGGTCTTCATTATTCAGGGTTTTTACTCTAAGCACATACTTTATTATTTGGGTAAGTCTAAAATTCTACAAGCTATAACTTTCTGATCGCACATCTTTTGCAGAATGTCATTCAAACCTAGTTCCATTCTTGAGCCCTTCTTTTAGCTCTACTTTGTGTCATAGTAAAGGTATCTCATGGAAGAGGTATAAATTCTCCTAAAAATTAGCTCACGCTTGAATTTTAGAGATAAACAGGAATTCTTTTGCATTTTAATTCAAAAATGTTAGACATCTATTTCCTATTGTAAAAACTACTGTCTCCTCAAACCCATAACAAAAGCAAGAGAACGCTCTGCTAGCTGGCAATCGCCACTTCTCCCTCAAGTATCAAAGAAGCTACTGACACCAAAAACTGGTGTCATGACTTCTCATGAAAAGAGGTCACTTCTTGGATCCCTTAATATAACAAGCTCAAAGATTGAGCGAGGACTGTCATAATCTAACATTAACAACTTTCTTATAAAGTGATCTTTAAATGCTAAATATTTGCTCTGTTCAGACTAATTTTTTTATGTGACTATTAACTACTATCTTAATCTCAGATTCTTATACATGTCACTGAAACCTTACATGCTGTCAGCGTCTTCACCAGATGATTGCTTGAATCAGCTACCCTGGTGGACTCCTGAGGACAATTCAAAATCAGTTCTGAGCATAAAACTCTAGGCAAAATTAAGCAAATTATCTTTTTTCCCCAAATTGTTCTCCCTGCCTTGCCTTGCCTTCCCTTCCCTTGCCTTCCCTTTTCCCTTTTCCCTTTTCCCTTTTCCTTTTCCCTTTCCCTTTCTTTTCTTTTTTTTTCCCTTTTTTATCAGAGGTTGTCCTAGACAGAAATACTGTAATTTGATAGGTATTATGGGAAAAATTACACTTTTGCTCTATTTTATCAAGTCTGTACATGAAGGGCTTTTACCAGCAATGACTTCTTTGAACTGAATTAATGCAACAAAGGAATAAAACAGTCTGTTCTATTCCAAGTACTCAGTTTGAGTACTCACAGTTCTTCCCCAAGTGGCAACTGAGAAAACTCACATAGCTTTGTGAGGGTATGTAGAAGGACAATGTCTGCTCTCTTAAGGGTATCTGGTCAAGTGCCTTTTCAATGCAAAAAATGATAAATAAAAAGAAGAAAGAGATAAACAAGAACATTCAGGGACAAACACCTGACCATTAACATGGAGCAGAACAAATGTGGTCAGTCACACTAATTGGTAAGGATATGTGGAGTGTGAGAATGTTTCTTTTTCAGTAAGATTATTCAACTAAGGACCTTGTCAAATTGGGATTATAAGGAAAAGGAGGAAGACAAACACACAGAGACATGAAACCTGACCTGACAGGTGCCCAATGTCCAACTAAGCCACTGCCTTTTAGAAATCACCTCCTGCATCCTTAGAGAAATACTATCCTGTAACAATGTGGCGCTGTGTCCCTGCTCACTTTGAGGACAAGTTTCTTAAACTGCAGTGTTAAACAGCCTTTGCCATAGACTAGAAGTGATTGTTCATTGCATCTGGTGACAGTGAGGTTAGAGAAGAAGGAACAAAAGTCCCATGATGCTAAGAAAAGTCAGTCTTCAACAGAAAAAAAATTTTAAAAATTATGTAAATTACAATTTAAAAAAAAAAAGTTATCATGCATCCTTTGAGCAGCTGCAACACCATGCCTGTTTGTGACATTCCACAGAGACTCATCACACCAAAATGAGTTGTGTGCTGGCGGTGGGAGTTCAGTTACTCCTGCAGCACGAACACACAAGTGAGAAATGCGTTCCTTGAGATGATGTGAGGTAGTTAATAGAGCTGTGGAGAGCTACAGCAACCAAAAATTGACACCACAGGCTCAACAGAGCTTTTTGTTGGAATTTCAGCATGTCTCTGGCCATGGAAGTTTGACAAATTTGCAGTGACAAATTCATTTAAAGGACACATATATACAAACATACCCCCATGTGCCTCTGGTAGTATATCCTGCTGGAGAACATGTATTATTTTTGGTAGATGGCAAAAAACAATCATGATCATTAGTGCAGAAAAAGAGATACCAATCACTAATTTTCAGGATACACAGCAGCCTTGGAAACAGAAGCAGAGGAGGAAAAAGTGTAATTTGTAAACAGGTTCAACTGGACTTTCTTTGAAAATAGTTTCTGCACTTCGAAAGGTCAGATAAACATTGTTTGGACTGTCAGCATTGCTGGCAGACCTATCAGGGTGGGACACCATTTTTGTTAGTTGTAAACTGCTGGCTTCAGGTTGCTTTCCCCTCTACGACTGTGCTGAATGTGCTTCGTCTGGTTTGATCTGGTAAGCCTTCCTCTGTACACTTCATGCAATTACTTAATTCCAATTTAGTTTGTTTTGTGTTTTTAAAGTAGCGTATTTGAAGCTTAACGCATAACCCACAAGCAAGGATTACCAAGTACTATAAAAAACAAGGCTAGAATGTAAAGACATTTTGGTTAAAAAGCAAAGATGTCTGGCTTGTGTAGCGTAACACAGAGAGCAATAATAAGTGCCATATAAATGGAGACACTGAGGCTGTAAGAAAGGAAACCTGTCATTGCCATTGTTTGCAAGACATAGAAAAGCTACTGTTCTATAATAAAAAGTAATCAGAAAACCCTTATTTTAGGTTATTAGGGAATACAGTTACTGCAGGAGCCCTGGAGGGTAGGAAAAAAGTGATGGCAGGTCTGGTATTTTATCATCCTTTTGCTTCCTCCAAAACACTCCATATACTCACCAATCCAGTCACCACAAATTAAAAAATATTGATAAGGAAGGAAAACATTTTGTCATGTATATAAGTTTGCCAGCAGTTTTCTGCAGTGAAAATCATTATGTGACTGGACAACTTAAAAAAAAAAACCCAAAACCCCCCCTGAGATATCACTTTGTTTCTGCAAGAAGAAAGTGGGACTTCATGTTTGGTACATTGCATGTTTTTATTTGGTAAGGGACATGCCATCTTGTCAGGTGGGGTTTTTTTCAACACAAGAATTTGTCAAGGAAAAACGATGAAAGATCAAATGCCTACTGAAGTTTTAAAAGGCTTAAAGATTTTGGTTTGCTAAAAAACATACTGCCAGGGAATAAATTGGTGACATTACTTTTTCTACCTAGGACGTGGTATTATTCCCCTTAATGGCCAATATCCATATAATTTGAGGAAAAAAATGGACAAGAGGCTGCACATTTAAATCAAGATAGCACATTTCCTCCATTTTTGACAAATCAGCGTCATTTTCATTTAGTACAATTGTTAATGGCTCGAAGCAGATTTGAGTTTAAATAAATATAAATATCTCAAAGATAACTCACTGAAAAAAATGTTTAACGAATATTAATAAACAATCCCTCACAACGAAACTCCAGTAGCTACCGATGTTCATAATATAATTGTGGACCAAAAAAAAATGGAAGTAGAAAGATGGTGAGCTCCACAGTTTATGTGATAGAATAAATGCAAAGTAGCAGCATGATTTACTGTAAAGTGGTCACTGAGGTTCTTCCCCTTCTTCATGCACTGGGGGTGAACATTGTGGATTTGCACTACTGTAGATGTCCTTGAACATACAAGCTAAGTTTTTAAGTTCTGTGTAGTTCTCTGCTTCAGGTAAATATTGGGTTGAGCCACAGAAAACAGAGCATCTCTTATCTGAAATTATACCGAAGAGGTTCTACTTGCAATTATGTAAATTTATCCAAATAGTGTGCCTCATACACGATGATCCCATTTTTCTGTAGCAGGGCTATCATACTGCAAGATTAATGTCTTGAGGTTTCTTAGTTCTCAAAAATGTGCATGTGTAAGGCAGGGCGTTGCCTGAACAATCTTACGTGAAACTTCAAGTCATAAATTTACAGTAGTTTTTGAACTCACTATAAATGCATTAAGCCCTACAATTTTAGGCAAGTGTGAGTAAGGGCGGAGGGTGCATGGAACAGCTTTATTTTGAGAAATGTACTGTGCGTGCAATGCATTATCACACAGTGCACATCAGGCACTCGGTATTTTCTCAATGCTTGTATTTGATAAGGTACATGTAATAAAAAAGAAAGCCTGTCCCCGATTATATATTTTGCTTCTATAGTAAAACTCTTCCTTCTCAATTCAGAAGTGTTTTTACACTCCTTTTTAAAATCTTTTTCATGGGTGATGTGGGAAGATGTAGAAAAATATTTTTTCTGATAGTAAAAATGTTACAAGAAAGTTGATTTCTAACAAGGGAAGACTAAAAGTATTCCAGGTGCACTTGCTATCACAACATTCCTTTCAGATCTGCAGTCCTGCCATAGGTATACATATGCATATGTTTTTCTTTAAAGAAGAATCTGAAATTCTAAATGCTTCAAAGGAATTGTTATCAAATACCTCAGATACATGTCAAATACAAATTCTTCCTAAAAATGAAAGTGTTTTTCAAATCCAGCGGTCAGATGTCTTTCTCTGTCTCCACAGAGGTCAGAAAGAAAGAAAGAATGTATATAAAGTCCTTAGCACTTATGCAACATAAAAGTTCATATTTTTTCTCCTTTATTTCTTTCATAAAGCAGTGATATTAATTACTCTAAGTGTCCAAAAGCATTATAACTCACAAGAATATTAGACTTTCAGATTGATGAAGAAATTTAGATCGTTAGAATGAAATTTCCCATACCAGAGACTCTTCCAGACTTCCTGATTTTGCACAGGGGGAAAGAATAGGTGACTTCAATGAGAGCAGAGCAGTAAGTGATCCCATTTCCATTATATATAACTGTAGATTGTATAGGAAAATACATACATGTTAGAGGGAATGCTTAAACAGGAAAATCAACTTTAATTTTGAGAAAAAAATATAATTTTGAGTGTTAGTACAATTCATAGATGAGACAATAATAAATCAATTTCTTCTTTTTTTTTTTTCGAGAAGAGTTCACTGCTGAATACATCTGTACAAAATATTTCTTATTCTAACAGAAAATATTTCCTTCCTTTTGATAGAAGTCAAACTTCTGCAAGTTTGCCAGGTTTTTTTTTCTCCTCCATGAAAAAATTGAGACAGTTTTTATGGATTTCAATGATATCATTCAGTCATGTGAGGAGACTCTACAAACTATCCAGATTTATAAATTTTCTTATAAATAGCTTTTATAATTTGAAGCCCTTCTTAACCCAGATTTGATGTTAAATATTGAGCCAGTGCAAGACTCCATAAGTTTATTTCTTTAATGTTTATTGGTATTATTCTGGCCTAATAATTCACGAAAGATAGGACACCAAACTCACTTGGGTCAATAAAGGGTTGTATTAATATAGGCTGTATGTGTTTCCATTTATGGACTTATTCCAGAGCTAGAAAACTGGTTTTAGTTGAACATTTTTTCATTTGACAAAATCAGTTGGGAACAAGGCGAAGAAAATTGATTGTACAAATAAAATCAAATTCAGGTCACCGTCCCCTTCACTGCTGGCATATGGCCAGAATGGGATGAAAAGCCGTAATTCAGTTTGACACAGATTTTTTATTGTTCTTATGAACTGAAACTCCCTGAAATTTTCATTGGAATGATAGATTTCACCTTTGGTCTTGCCCCTTGTCCCTTACCCTTGCACAGTTGACTGCCTTTAAAATCTATGCCTCTTTAATTGGTTTTAGAAACTTTGTCTTAGTGACACTGCTTTACAAAATCACTCTTTCACAAGGTGAAAGAGAAAAATTGAGATCCAGAGAAAGTTTCCTGGATGGGGATTGCTAGTGGGGTCACTTTAGAAGTCTAGATTAATCAAAATACCTTGTATTCTTCATGGACATTAATCTATAGGTTTACAGACCAAAATTTCATATCTTCTTTACCAGTGTAATAAAAGAGCTGTGTTTTTAATATGAATGTCATTAGCTGTATGTGCCAGCTGTTTCTCATTAGCGTTTTCTTCACCTTGGAATAAGTCTAAAATACACAGACTGAATCAGGATGTGATTTGAGAAGGTTTCTTCCCTTCACCTCCCACTCACCCAGATAATACACCCAAAGTGTCAACACCAATCTAATAAATTACTGATTAGAATTCGAAAAAAAAATTATACAAAAATGTGTATTTTTTTCAAATGAATTACTGTCTAAAGAACATTCTATTTTAGTGTGTGTGTATATACATATATATAAGAATATTAGCATATAGTGCTATATATGCTATATATGCTATATATATATATATATATATGCTATATAAGTGTTAGCATATATACATATGTTCAAGCATCAGTGTGTGTGAATATGCATGAACCAATTAGATTTCTTAAGTTCAAAAGAAGAACACCTCTGAGCAGAAGAAATATCATTCCTGGTACAAAAGAAATGCCATTCATGAAAAATGAAAACCTGAGATTAGATTGTCATTGCTATTGATAGCACTGAAATAAATAAAACCAGCACAAAACTCTACCCATATGAATGAGTTCAGGCTTTGAGTTAAACAGGCAGCCTTACTAATACTGAAGAGGAAATCAAACAATAAGTTTAGACACATTGGAAAAAAGAGTCTGCATAAATTTTTAATTTAAACATTTTTGCATAAAATTTTAATTTAAACATTTGTGCAATGACAGGAATAAAATTGTGTGCTATTCTATGCTCAGTTAAGTACTAATTATGACATTTCTGGAATTGTGAGATATAATAGTTTTCTATGATGGTATAATTTTTTTTTTTTCTTATTTCAAGATGATTTAATGACCATCTTGTTATATGCACTAATCCAGATGGAACTTGGCTTTGATGATTTTCTTTCCTAAGGGTGTGTGTTGAGAAAACTCCAGCAGGTACCATTAGCACAGCTCCAAATGTGTATTTGAAAGTTTTCTCCTTGAACTTAATACTAAGTCAGTGTGAACTACTTCATAGATGGCTTCCTAAAAAATACCATTTGTAAAACTCCAGTGTCAGAATATTCTCTTTTACTGTACTTTTAAGGAGCTAGCTGTGCTGTCAGACAACGGTCGTGGTGATGATGAACAGAAGATAAAAATAGGTATGGCTTGCTTTCATCAATTAGTTGCAAGTTGCTTTAGTTTTTTCTCAGTAGCATCTCACATCTGCTCTATGTCCCACGTAGTTTTGATAACGTGGGACGCTTTTTTTTTTAAATGTGTGGGTTGTCACTTCACTTGAAAGAGAAGAATAAATCAGATTATGTGAGCTGTTGAGAATAGTTTCTATCCTTTAACTTTCAGTCTAAGATTCTTCCCTATTTTCCGTAACAGATACCTTTCAGAAGTTTGTAATAATGGATATTCAACAACCTGGTATAATGTTTATTACAGTTGGAATCTGGAAGGAAGGAAGGAAGGAAGGAAGGAAGGAAGGAAGGAAGGAAGGAAGGAAGGAAGGAAGGAAGGAAGGAAGGAAAGGAATGAAAAGCCCCTTGTGACAAAGATTTTTGGGTTTTGAATGATATTTCATCATCAAACCCCGACTACAATTAACCTGAAAGTAATAATCCATCCGTGTTAGATATCCGGCTGAAAATATCAAGCTTTAGCCATCCCCCGACTCCTCTCTACAGAATTTACTCCCAAGTGGTTCGCTACAGAATCCTGCCCTGTGTTGGTAATTCCCAGATCTCCAACCTTCAGAAGCACTGAAGGAAGACAGGAGCCTATATCCCACTGAAAATCAGCAATTTAGGGTGCCTAACTCCTTTACTTTAATATAGTGTAAACATGCAATTATGGGACAAATAAAGAATCCTACTTAAAAAACATTTTGACTTTTCTGTGATATACAGTTTGACCTATTACTTGATTAATTGTCCATAGGGTGTGTAAACACGATTTTTGTTTTCATGATTATAGAGAAATAAACACGTTGCAATGCTTGGATAATTTGCCTTCCCCCATTCTCCCCCCTTCATAGACTGGACTAGAATAGATGTTGAAAAAACTGTTACACTTGCACTTTGGGTATTGACACTATACAAGCCTAAATCAACTAAAATAGTATGGTTTCTGGATTAAGGTTTAATCCTTTTCTTGCTCTGAATAGTGTGAAAGTAGAAGCAAACATGGGGATTATTGCTCAATGCAGGAAGACTCCAGCCTTTACCTTATAATTGTAATATTTTTGGCTACATTTGCAATACAAACATTTTAAAATTGGGAGCAATCCTTGCACTGGATTACACTACTGTTAAGAAGAACCAGACTAACTTGTCGCTCTTGACTGTCTTGTAAATAACCAGAATTTTGGTAGCCTTAAATTTGGAACTTTCCAAACTCTTTGAAAGATCTTGATTTCATAAGCCTTTGAACTGAACTTAGAAACCGTTAGGAATGGCTGCATTTCACAGCTTTAAGAATTGTTCTTAAGAGTCTGGAAGTAACGGGCCAAAATAATTTCACAGGGATAAGTCCCAGTAGACCAATTACTGCAAACCCATGATCAGAGAGATCAAGGAAGTTACACCCTGCTATAAATCATTTATACATGTAACTAAGTGCATATGAAAAATGAGACTGGTGGGGGGAACATACACTGCTCATAAATTAAGATAGTAATTTTTATGCATCTACGACACACTGCAGTGAACTACAATATAATCTCCGTATTCTGTAAATCAGAATACATATGGTCATGAATGCATTTTGTTATGAATTGCATTGGTTTATATAGTGCTATGTCCTGAAGATGGCCCAGGCAACTGCAAACAATATCATCAATAAATGCTAAAATAAATGCAAGACCCACACTAATTCGAATAGGTCATGATTTAGTTCTAAATATGTGCTTCTAAATATATGCCTCGGGGAACTGCATCCACTAAATTTACTCAATACCACATTGTGTTTCATTTAAGTGCGTGTGAAAACTAGAAAGAAATCTAAAAGAACGTGATTTTATAAAGTGTCATCATAGGCTTCCATTTTTATATTGAAACATGTAAAGTGTATACTTTTGCATATTTTTTAATAGGAAATCAGAGCAGTATCAAATATACCATTTCACATTTGCATTGAAAGAGAAGGTCATGAGACTATCTGAATTTAAATGATTTTAAATTTTTACAGATAGACTAGACTATTCCTCTTCTATTAAAAAATTATGGAAACTGACTGTGCCTGAAACATGAAGAGCAGCTTTCCTGTCCGATTACGCTACATTCCTGCCTACAAGAGAACTGATTGCAAGCATGTACTGTTACTGACCCAGAAGAGCCTCCTAGCATGCATTAATTTCTTGTCAGAAGCTTCCTAAATCTGCACTATCTACATGCATCTTAATATGTAATAGCTCTCAGACTTCTAAATTGCTTCTACATTAATGCAAGTTTTATCAGCAACCTGCAGCAGGGAGTTCCACAACTTCATTACGTTGTTAATGTCAAACCTCTTCCTTTTATTCGTTTTTCAACTTTTGCATACTCATTTCGATTAACATCTTTTGTGTCAAAAATTACTGTGAACAGCTACTCCCAATTCATGATTTTTAGCCCTTCTTATCCTTGTCTTCTGAGAAGCATGAGTTTAGTCAGTTAATCCTCATATAAAAGACTTTTCATAACTGTGATTTTCGTTCATAACTTTTTTCTGTATCATATCCGTTTCTTTATACGAAGCTAATAAAAAACTTATTCAAAGTGATTTAGAATATTCAGATCATTATAAAACATGCTGTACATTTGTACAAAAACCCCCACCAACTGTGGAATTTTTAAAAACTTTTATATTTGTGTAATTTTAAGAATGTGTATTGCAAGTGTGATCTAAAAAACATGGTTAGTCCTTGTTTTTACACTTTAAGTGCTTTTATTATTACTTTTTTGTAATTCATGCTGGCTGTCTAATAAACACATTGAATATTGCAAAAATTCTGTCAGACTAATTTAATTTTAAAATGAAAATCAGCAAAAGAGCAGTTTGGGGGGGAAACAACACTTCTGTACTGAAAATATTGCTCGTACCATTTGGCAATTCTGAGGTATTCAGCAGTTTTTCTTGTTCAACCTTCTGTCTCTGTTAACTCGTCTTTTTTAAAATAACATGAAAGATAGTAAATGTAGCTGATCTCACAGTTATTACAATAATGGAAGTACACTGTTCACAGCCATTTATCTTGATTTTATCATTTTCACAAAGTACATCAAAAATGGAGCCTGCAGGTTTGTTATGTCAAAATTACTAGCAGTGATTTCACACCTGAAAGGCCAAACAGCACTATTCAATATTTCCTGCAATTTTTATCCTAATTTATTATTTCTTCCAAACACTTGTTTTTAACTGGGTGGTCTTAATATTAACAGAAAAACACACCGCCCACAGACTTAAATGGGAACTGTGAGAATTCTGTGTCTTGTCTGGAAGACACAGTTGTTTGAGTCTTCTTATGAAATGAGAAACTATGAAATGTGTTATTATCATAATACTTTTGCTTTCTGTGGGTAATTCTTGAAATCCTACAAGACTACAAAACCGTATAATGATTTGCAACGTTATTGTATATAAATATATGCTTATATAACATTCGATTTAAAACACGTGCAATACGTATATAGACAGATACATATCCAATTTAATGAGGTAGATGTGTCACTCCATTTATACACATACACGTTTTGTTATGCAAACCACTACTGGACCATTATTTCTGTTCTTCTAAAAGTTTGTTTTCTGTGGATTTATGACTACATAATGTTCAAAAAACACGTAACAGGCTGTGTATGTGAAAGGCGGTGATAACTGGATTAGGAAAGAATGGGACTGAAAATCAGTGATTTAAGAAGGTAGAGAATTGGGATTAGCTGGGCAATAAATGTTGCACAATGACATTTTTGAAGGATCCTCAAAAGGAACTCAAATTAAGAAAGCAAGTAGGGAGTCTTTAGAGCTATGACTAAAGAAAGAGACTGTACAAAAACTGGAATAGTGGAAACTAAATTAATTTAGGTGAAAATAATTAATGTCTGAGTTAGAATGAGGAAGTCAGGACAAGAAGGATGAGGGGTAAAGGCTTCAGGTGGAGGGGACTGGCAGTTATATCTCTACTCACCACAACACAAACCATCTAGAAAGTAAAGTGTAACTTCAGTACCAAATTCATGCCATTTGTCTTAAATTGAAACAGACAATAATACTTATTGCTTAAACCTCTCTCTCCTAGAATGAACTTGCTTTCATTTCATGTAAATTAAAATTGCAGGATGGAAAGAATATGATAGAAGAAGATTGGATCCTTTGAAATCTTTGGAGAGTCCTACCCTTTCAGATACAAAAAGTGACTTTAGCTTCTGTATTTCACGCTCCAGTTGGGCTTGCTAACCATAAGAAAAAAAGGACTTTCAGTTGATATGATGAAGATCAACCATGTAGTAGCCAAAAGATGAGAGCATCTCCAGCCCTACTTCCATTATAAAAACAAATCTAGGTATTTTCAGTCTGGTTTCATCTTTCCTTTACTGCTCAAGAAAATCTTACCTGCAATCACTGAATAAAACACATAGTTAGAAAAACTAAACTGTGTTTATTTTTTAGACTTATGGAAGTTGAAAAAGTGCCAATTCATCTGCCGTTCAGATTGTTTTCTCAATTCAGGAGCCACCTTGATATTTCTTGGAAAAATTATTGCCCATAAGTGCATATTGCTGTCTTAACAGTTTTTCTTTTGAAGTGGACAGAAGCCAATAGTAAAAACTTCTCCTGATTTCCCAGAATAAATTATTTTTATAAGTATCTGAGGCTAAAAATACCTCTCCAATAAATCAGGGGTACTTTTGCAGTGAATTCAGCCTTTCTGTCATTGTTGTACCTTCAGAATTAGGGAGCATACATGCATCAGGAAAGCAATCGGGAAACTTAAAATCTTCTTGCAGGTGGATTTATTGTTTGCAAAAAAAAATATTGGATTTCTTTAAAACAACAGATTTGGAAAACTAAGACCTATTCTATTCTTAGAGCCAATAACAAAAGGGAGTCATAGTCATGACAGCACCAGCATCTGGTGGGAAAAGGAAACAAGTTCTGTTTCCGTGATCAAAGCAAAATTAAAAATTGATCATTTGAGTTTTAACCTGGGTTTTAAGTGTCTGACTGGGTAGGTGGAAAATAGCTGTTCACAGGAAACTAAGGCCATCTACTCAATCCAAAAAAGCTATCAAATATCACTGAAGCATTGAAAGATTTTAGGCCACCAGCATCCTGCAGGATATTCAATACAATATCGTTTAATGTTTACTATTCCTTTAAAACAAAATTTTGCTAACTGGGGCTTTGAACAACCTGGTCTAGTGGGAGGTGTCCCTGCCCATGGCAGGGGGGTTGGAGCTAGATGATCTTCGAGGTCCCTTCCAACTCTAACCTTTCTATAATTCTATGAAATTCAGGATGCAGCTTCTGGCTCTGTGTGCACATACAGAAATCTATTAATTAAAAATGTTCACACAGAGAATGCGCTTTAAACTTGTGCAATCATAGCTGTAAAAGAGTTGAAAGCAAACATCTGCAGTAACTGAATTTCAGGTTATTTGTAATTATTCCCTTTGGAATGTATTAGTCTTGTGTAGGCAAGATAAACACTCCAGTTTAGAGGAGGTTATAGAAGGCCCTCCCCTGATACCCGTAAAGATTCCACAGTTCCCGTCTAAGCACTTTAAGAAAGCTTAGGCTTTTAATTCCCCGAAGTCAAATCATAGTACAATGCAGTGTTGTTGTTCCAGTTTCCAGTCTTTTAAGTATCCTTTCCAGCTTTCACAGTATAAATCTATCTACAGCTAGAGCCTTTCAAATTCTGGAACTCTCTCCAGTCCTAGATAGTAAATAATTTTAAATATCTGCATCCAAATATAACCGATATAAAACTGAAAATTTTAGATTCTGGTTATTCTGGTCACTCTAGTTTTTCATGTACTTCATCTGAAAGATTGTTATTGTATTACTTGAGCTTTCATAAAGTAGTAAAATAAGTTGTGATGTCATTTTAAGAATAGTGAATACTTTTAATCAGAAAAGGCAACAAAACTTTTCTATTTCTATTATGTGGTAAAAAATACCTTAACTTCAAGGTATTTGCTTTCATTTTTTAAGCAAGTTTCACAGTTTTGGCTATCAGTTTAGTGTTGTTTTAAGATCTAAGATAGGAACAAGCAGTAAAGCAGCTACACACATTAGGCAGCATTTATAGACATACCCATTAAGTAGCTGAAGCCCTTTCAGTGAGCTCTTCAGATTTGTATCAATTCTTTCAATTATTCAACACCTTGAAAAAGCTATTGTGTGCATATATATGAGAAAAGGCAGAACTTAATCTATCAGAAAGTGTTTATTCTCATTTCCCTTCTAATGATATGCTTGATCATTGTAACGTCATCCATGATGTGTATTTGCCTTTAAAGCAACCGGTAAGAAAATATCTTCATAGCGTTTTAAAATGCATTATAAAATATAAAAAAGAAAATATAACTTATCATATGTGTGTCATTAAATCATGGGATAATCTAGGTCAGAAAAAAGCTCTAAAGGTTATATAGCCCAGGCCAGTTTTCAAAGCAGGTCAAACTAGATCAGGTTGCTCTGAGACCAGACCAGTCAAGTTTTGAAAATCTTTGGGAATGGAGATTCCGCAACATTTCTGGGCAACCTGTTCCAATATTTGACCATCTTAAAAATAAAAATTAAAGAAAAAAAAAAGAGGAAAACCTTATACTTAATTAATTAATTCTATTAATTAAATAATTAAGCTACATTTAATTGTGTTCCTACTAGTCTCTTTTGCCTCTCATCGTGTCCCTGTGTGCCACTAGGAATTGTTTGGCTTCATCTTCTCCCTACACTCCTGTGATACTTATTTCTCAAAAAAACTTGACTGAACCTGGTTAATAATTAACTCCCTTTTCAGTAGCATATGTATACAGGCCAGATTAATAATCTAAGCACTCTTATAAATAAATAAATAAAAAATAAACAAAGACAATATATTTCAAAATCTAAGATACTGGGTGATCTGTACCAAAAGCCAAGATAATGAATAAGTAATAACAACAGTATTGCCAATTTTTTAAAATTATTATAGTTTTTTGCATTTGTGGAAGGAAAGAGTACATTCTTCTGCCCTGTTCTGGAGTGAACAAATACAGCTATTCAGAATGAGTCTTGGATATTACTGAGACTGTGCCAAACCCAACAACACAAATCAAGGCTTTGGCTAATGTGAATCTTCTAATTATACTTATCTTTGTCTGCAAGGTTTACAAGGGAATCACGGTGTAAACCAAAAGCTGATTATGCAAATGGAATTTGGTTTTGATTGGAAGCAGTATCTAGCCTATGCTGCCAATTTTCCTAATATATCTTCCTCCTATTCCTTTATCACACAGGCAGAAAAGTTTCCTAGATTCAGCAGAAGAGCATCCTTTGTACCACAGGAAGTCCATGGTTACTGAATATGCCAAAATTCTAAGCACACTAGAAGAAATCAGACACATTTTTATTCCTTATTCTTCAGGAGCTGAATGTTCACTTGTGCCCTGGGATATCAGTTTGATTAATCAAAAGAGAGTAATCAAGTAACATATGCAGAACATTAAATAAATATGAAACATGACCATCTCATACGAAATACTAAGTTGCTCTGATGCAGCTGGCAGCCAAAGAATTGGTTTTGTTCTCATAATTTAAGTTATATGTATACTAAAGTCAATTTTGTCCAGAATAGATTCTAGAGACAGCAGTGTTGTCACTATTGTTCTTGTAAGGTAATATAAAAATAGATACCTCAGCCATCAAAAGATTAGTTAAATGTAATGCAGAATTCTCAAGTAAAGGAAGAAAATCAATGAGTTTCTGTAGAATTATGTTACGATGGTATCATTTACCTTACATTTTCTTTGAACTTGCAATATATTCCATGATTAGAAACTGAAGTTTGGGTTTCTTCCTTCTCATGACCTATAGTAGTTCTTCAAACAAGACATGAGTTTACCTAAGGATACATTTTAAGTGAATCAAATGCAACAACACTAATGCAAAGTTTAATCTCAAGAGGAAGAATCAAAATCGTGTTTTATATGATGTACTGATTTGTAGCCCATTAACTAGAACAGAACCTTTTTACGTGTCCACCCCAAAATCTGTTTTGCAGAGGGAAACAGAAAAAAATTAATATAAAAGACAAGGATTATTTGAATCTACACATTTGTTATGCTTTTTGCCACCCTCCTTTACTTTGCCAAGTATTTAAATGCACATTGGAAGACTATTCTATCTGATTACCGTGTCCTGATAACAAAATGTTGAGGATCATTCTGATTATTAATGATAATGAGAAATAAAAAAAAATCAAATGAGAATATTCATAAATCCTTTTGAGAGAAGGCCCAGACTAAATGTTGATGTTGCTGTCATGATTATCAGAGCTAATATATCCTCACCTTTCTAATAGGAACATTAGGCCAAATTCTCACCGGCTATAAATCATTCTAGTTCTTTTACTATAAAAGGGTTTTGCTTGCTTGCTTTTGCTTTATCCTATTGCTTTTGTTTAAAGAATGTTCTATACAATATTCTTGCCTCTGACAGCACATCTCCCCCCAGTGTGACATTTGACTAGTGTGTTTGAATGCATATTTTGTTCCAAAGCCAAATGATTTTGTAATATCACATTTTAAAACTATTTTCGAATAACAACTAGTTTTAAAGGCTTTTTTCTATCATATTTTGGTCATCTTTGGCATAGCCAAATACCAGTGTGAAAAGTCCTATTTTTGAAAAGGCAAACAGAACATGAAAACCAGCTGAAAATGTTAGCTATTTTACCTGTTGACTCTGTTGTTAAATCAGAGAGTAAATCCCAGGAGTTTAGTATGTGGGAGACAGTAATATTTCTTTTTTTAAAACAGCAATTCTATCTTCTCGTGAATAGAGACAAAGGTGTCTTGTAACTTGCCCAGTCAAGCACTGAAGAAAAAATGACTCAAGAACATTTTGAAAATCTGTGTGCTTTCTCTCCAATTATTTTTTAATGTGTCTTTTGACAAATCGTCAAGAAGGAAAGTTAGAAGATTTTGCTTTTGTGGTCAGCTGGGCCAAGCAACAAGAAGTAGATCTCTGAATGGGAGGTGTGCAGTGTGGAAAGGGAGTTGCTGTGCAGAGTTGGTGCCAGTCTGAATATCAGGGCAGAAAGCAAATGTGGGCAGTGGGGACAGTCCTGTTCTAGGTGTCTTCCTGGGCTTCACTGAAATCTTGAATCCAGGTGGGAAACAGCTTCGAACTGACCAGAAAAGCAATTATTAGTACAGCTTTTATAAAGAAAATGCATAATCTCTCCATAGAGAGTTCTTCTAGTTTGATGAGGAGAGATTCAGTCCATAACAAGGGCCTGTGTATGCATTCTTTAGTGTATTTGATTATTCCAATTAAAAAAAAAATCTAAACTATGAGATTATAAAATACATGGAATTTGCACTGATTTCATGTATTAAAGTAATATCTGTTTTGCTTATTTAATATGTTGTGACCTGCAAGCTCACTAGAAAATCAGGACAGAAAGAAAACAGCAGAAGAAACATTTGCATCTGACATAAGCACACCTAGCTTTATACCTTCCTACATTTATATAACACTTTCAACCCTCTGTAATACCTGAGCTGTCAGAACTTAAATATTTGATTATACGTCGCAAAATCAAAATTTAGGACATGGACATGAATTTCTACCTAGGGCGATTTTGGAGTTAAGGCAATCATGCTGCTCTGCTGTGATAGCAGACAATACTTCAAAAGAGGTTGAAGCTCTGGTTTATGAAACAGAGTACAAGAAACCAGTGTAAAACTACCACTAAATCAGTCAGAAATTCCATGAAAGTATCCATGAAAGTATCTACTGAAGAAGAAGCCTAAATGAGTGAAATGGAATGTCTGCACTAAAGCAACAAGTATGTGAACTACATATTAAATATTAATATATTACATATGTTAAAAATATTAAAGCAAATTTAACTCTATGAATTTTACATTGTGTCCTACATTTTTACTGAATTTCCCCCTTGTTAATAACAGCTGATTTTGTTTTTCCTCTTTCACCACCACTGAGAGCCTGTCTTGTTCATCCAACAGCATTTTGTGCGTGCATATTGCTACACATTAAAAAACCCCCAGTCCATCCCATCCACCCCATTAGAGATTTTTACTGTTCTCCTTCAAGAATGGAAGACTAATGTAATGTCTATTACTTCTAGTCGACCATTTACAGTATCAGTAGAGCGCAGTTCACGTGGAAGTCAGCTTGATTTCTGTGAAAATGTTAAAATTCTGTCCCTAGTGCCTGGACATGCTTCTCTACCCCACGAGATAACAGCAGTCAAAAAGAAGCTGTGCACGGAGAAGCCTCAGGGGTTACTCACAAAAGGGCAAAGATATTTATCAAAATTGAGAGGAAGTCCTCTGCATTTTCAAGAAAAGTGAAATCTTGCATGACAAATTGAGCCTGTTTAGAGCAATTTAATTGAACAGGGCTGCTCAAGTGGAACTCAGCCTGCTCAAAGGGCATATCATACAGTGGGAAAGACTGACCTATGAATATTGTGTTCAAGGTAAACACGCTGGCCTCTACTTTGGGGCTGAGCGAGACTGCGGTTTTATTGTTTGTCCTGTGTTGAGCAACACAGGACAAACTTTTCTTCTAATGCTAGGGAAAAACTGCACTTTTAGAATACCCTGGTGTGTGAATTCATGAAAATATTTACTTTATAACCAGCTAGGCTATACGGGATTCAAGGTTTCAGTGTTTTTGAGCCTTGCCAGGTGCAGGGACGAGGAGGAGCAAGGCCTGGGCATTTGACCCAGGCTGGCCAACGGGATTATTTTGTACCATGAACCTCACATTCAATATACATTAGAAAAGTTTGCTGTGTAGCTCTCTCTCCCTTGATGGTGGTGGGTCCAGACAACTCCTTGCCCCCGTGCCGGACCCCTGAGGCCTTCCCTTCCTCCTGAAGCCATTGCGCTCACAGTGTCCACCATTTGCTGTCCCTGCTGGGAGGGCACAGCTTCCTGCTAACACAATTGGTTGAGTATAATTATTTATATCTTATATCAGTTTTGGGATTAATATTGGTTCCTTAGTATTGCTGTTAAATACTTAGTCTTATCCTATTAAATCTATATATATTTCAACCCTCATGTTTCTTCATGTTTCCCGATTCCCCTTTCTGGGTGGGGAGGAGTCATTGGTTAATAGAATAATTGTCTAAGAAACAATAAATTGTTATGGGGTTTCTCAAACCATGACATTGGTCTGATGGAGATATGATGACAGTTAGAAAGTGTGATCTTCAGGGGGCGAAAAAAACACAACGAAAAAAAAAACCACCAAAAAGCAGGCCTTTATGGGCAGTTTCAATTGTTTTAAGGACAAGTTTGAGTTTTTTATCATCTTTAAAAGTTGTATAGCCATCTACATCTTTCTTTTAGAAAATAATGAGTCCTTTCATTCATTTCTAGATAGTTTCATCAGCCTTTTAGTGATTTGTTTTTTTCTAAAATAGCACATACTAACAGATCTATAAGGAGAAATCACACCATTCCATTCAATTCACTTTTCAAGGTTTTTCTCCCAGAACACCAATTGACACAATCTGTCATTTCTTTGGATGCCTTTACATAAAGCCTGGCAAATACGAGCAAGATTTTGTTTTCTGTGCGAGCAAAGAAAACACTGGTGAACAGGCTTCTTAGTCAGCCATGCCTGTTGAACATAGCAGTTCTGAATTCTTACCAAATGGCTGTATTTCATTTTCCTTCCATTTATTTTGGCATTACAGATTTCCTCTAGTCGACACCAGATAGCTTTTTCAGTGGTCTGCTCCATGTTCCCCAGAGAGTAATGACCCCAAATTTGTTCGTTTTTCCTCTGCTGTCTACCTCCCTCTTCCTCACTCATTGCAGGTAATTGGTAAATATCAAATATCTGGTGTCTCCACACTTGAGTGTGTTGACCTTTGATAAAAGCAGCATCAACTCTTGCACCTTTTATAATATTAATAATCATATTGTGATTCAGTGAAAATTGGGAATGTACACTTTCACCCCACCTCTCTTATCTTTTTTTTTTTAATTAATTGGAAAAAAAAACCCCAGAAATAAGAAGAAATTATGTCATAGGGCATATTAGTTTCTCATTCGTTTACAATAGGTTTGGAAATATTTGAATCCACAGCACAGTCAGGACAGCATAGCGTCTACAGATTTTCATTAGTTTTGTGGGACAATTTTATGGGTGAGTGGGAGGGATGATTTTCTAAATGTTATGCTATTTGCAGACTGCAGAAGAATGATGGAAGACAGTGATCACAATTGTGCTTACTGAGTATTTAGCTTCAGGAGGAACACGACACAGTGATTCCTTTTTAAGTCCTGTCTTATCGAGTTTGCAATATATAAAGAAAATAGACAAATACCAATACTATGCCAACTTATTCAACGAAAGAGTTGTTAAGGCAATCAAATAAAAATGCACATGTTAATTTAGAGTTACTAAAATATGCAGAGAAAAAAGTTTTCCACAAATACAGCACAGTGCAAATGGGAACAGATACTATCTCTCTCTGAGTAGTCAGTCACCTGCATAGTAACCACCAAGAAACAGGGTTGCAACCACCAAGCAACAGAAAAGTGAAAAGAAAAAACAAACTTAAAAAAATCAATTCAATGACCTCAATGCCATAAAATTTTGGAAGCCGGTGTCTCAGAGCTATCATAACTTGAGAGGAAACAGTTAGCCAGTGCTACTTGGTCTACTAGAAGTCTCACGCTTTTTTCTTAGCTGTTGTGTGCATTCAGATATGTTAGGAAGTTTAGTCTTATATTGTTAACGTTCAATGAATACCTAGGCCATCTATTCTAAGTTCAGTATCAAGCTGGGATGAACATACGAAGAACTGAAGGGGTTTTGCTAATTTGAGGAGCATGGATTTACATTTTTCTGTCTCTATTATTCAAACTATAATGAAATTATTTCAAATTACAATGAAAAATAAAGAGGTCAGAAAAGTACAGAATCACTAAAGCCATGCAGAAATTCTGGGGGGTTTTGTGGTATTTTTGGTCAATAGCCACATAATAAAGTTATCTATCTAGGTAAGAAACATTTGATATGAGTATTTATTGACTTACAAAAAAAAAATAAAAATCAACAGTACAAGGTTGTTAGATTGTTAGTCAGAGTGAAAAAAAAAAAAAGTATTCAAACTGAGACTTGAATTAATTACACTGTCCTAAATGAGAATTAATTCCTGAAAAAGTATGAGATTGTTGTAACATTTTGCCTTGATCAATCACAATGATAATTTTATAACATAGCAGAAAAACAAAGTTGTATTTTTGCAAGAGGCTCATAAAGATTTTCAGCATCAAATAAGGGAACAGAAGAAGGGCCAATGTACAGAGAAACTGCCTCTCCAGTGTCATATCTGTTCGTGAAAGGAAAGGGAGCTGAAATATAAGTTGAATTTGCCACAATAGTGAAATCCCAGCTCTACAATACCTAAGCAATCTGCTGGTCATAAATATTTTTAGCTGATGAATATAACTGGTGGGCACTTTGTGTTTAAAAGTTCAAATAGTGGTATAAAACCTTTGAAAGTCATAATTCTTATCCTGTACACAGAAGTATGCAACAGGCATGAATTTCTTGGAAGGTGCAGTAGGCTGTAAAGTGGACCTCCATTTCCTACCAGCAGCACTGGCTGGTACTGCAAGCTGGTGGCAAAGCTCTCCTGCATCGCTACGGACTTCCCCCAAGCCTTACACAAGCCTTAGCTTAATGAATCTAAAGCTTAAACAGGAAGCAGCTGTCTGTGGTTTCCATATAAATTAATGGAAATATGTGCTTGGACATTTAATTCAGCAGGTTTGATTTTGCAAGCAACTCGGTTCTTGTGACCTCTGATCAGAGGTGCAGGAGTGAGGAGTGGAGAGAAATATGTCTCATACTCTTTCTTCCATGAAGAAAGATAAGGTCCTAGGAAAGAGGATGTGTGTGTTATTTATATCCAAAGGAAATTAGGTTTATAAATGTTCTCTCTACCCCCTCCCACTCCTGCCTTCATATATCAGACTAATTTAAACAGGCTTCAGCAGAAAGTGAAAAAAAAGAAACAAAAAACATTTGAATATCAGGTTCTTACAAGCTAGATGAAAAATGTGTCTGGGAAGAGTAGAAGCAAGAATTTTAGCAATGCCATGGCTAACTGAAAGGAGGAAGCACAGTCCTCATTAGAAACTCGTCACAGCTCTTAGAAATTCCCAAATGCCGAAGTAAGAAACAGCAGAGTTTGTAGCCAGACATGGGAGAATATTTAGAAACAAACCTGCAGTGGTACAGATTATATGAATAATACTGCTCACGCAATTTGTATCTGAGCATTTTTGTTTTTTGTTTTTGACTCCTGTATTGTCTGCCTTATAATAATAATTTTATTCTCCTACAGAGAGTATGCTACTCCTCCATTTACCTCTTTTTCAAGCCTCAGTGTCTTGATACTTTATAAAGAAATACTAAAAATATTCCCTATTTTCACCGATCCTCTTTAAAATTACCCATTAGGATGCTTCACATCCCCTTCTGGTAGAAAGCTTCACTCCAGTACTGTGTTCCAAGACACGTACAGGGAATTTTTAGTGCACTATCCTAGTTTCTCTATAGTTTTTATGTCACAAACATTCATTCTGGAATGGCATTGGAAAAGGCAAGTCAGATATCACCAGTAAAAGGCAGTTTGCCGTTTTAATCCAGTGACTGGGGTGGGGGGTGGGAGGGAAGAAAAAAGTTTTTACTTTAGTCAGAAAAGGAATTGCCTTTAACGCAAAAAAATCCCAGAGAGAAAAGTTAATACAGGGTGAAGGAAATTACTGGTTCAGTGGTTGAAGTTAATGGCAGGAAATTTGCCATAAGGTGACCTGTTACTTCTGTGAGTGCTATAGATTCCATGTATTTTCATAGTATTCTGTGTATTAAATATATTCTGTGTAATCTATTCCATATACGGTATCTACTATTCTTAAATCCTTCTCAGAGGCATTGATAAAAGATGAACTAAAAGAGAAATGTCAGCGGGAAGTCAGAAGGATACCTGTGTACTTAAACCAATCTGCTTCAGTATTCAGTTATATCTGCCCTTTCTGCAGGGCATGTTGGGGGGAAGTAAGGATTGGTAGGGAACAAAGTTCTTCTGTTTTCTACAGAATAATATATAGCAACATTCATGGAGCAGAGAAGATGACTTTTTGGATGGTCATTTGGTGCAAGGGTTGCTGGATTCTGTGTTTGATATTTGGCTTCCAATTTCCTTCTACTATAAAGTAAATAATTTTTTTTTTAGAAAGACCTTCTAGCTCGGCATAAATTTATTTGTCCATGGACATTTAAGAATAGCGTATTCTAGAGAATAACTGAAAAGCAAAAACTCCCTAATATTTTCAAATGTATGTATACCCAGTGCCTAAATTAATTTATTTTTGTTTTTCTTGTACTCTAAATCTGAAGGGTTAGACACTATGCAGATGAATATTCCAATTAACATACCAAGATGATGTTACAAATTTACTGCAAAGAAAACAATTTTATTCTACTGCAACAGCAGTAGATTTCTGACATCTTTCTTCAAACTGAGAAATATACGCCAGAAGCTGGTGGCTGTTTCACAAACACCTTAGTGTGCCAGATCGCTATGAACCTTTTTCCAAACAGTTCTCTCTTTTAGCTGAGACTGAAGAAAAAGCTGATTACAGAAAGTGATGAATATTACATTAACAGTAAAAACAAAGAAACAAGCAGCAGCAAACAAACAGTCAAAGCTTAAGGCAATCCATTTGAAATGGTTCAGGGTACTTAATTTTAGTTGCTCAAAGTGAGACACTAAAGGTTTAGCTTTCAAGAAAATTCAGGACTCAACAACGGGCTTCTATGAAACCACATTCTGAGCAAACACAAATTAGGTGCCTCTAATAATTTTCTGTTCTGTTTTGTTTATAGAAAAAAAAAAAAAAAAAAAAGAAAACTAAGCAGAATTTCCTTAAACCTGAAGTGAAAAGTAAGCATTATGGAGAGGTAAGTTGTGCTGAGCATTTTTTTCACCCCATCCGGTCGGTGCAGCACACCCAATAATACAAAGTTAAAAAATATAAATGATACTTTTTGTGTCCCTATTGAATACTGGCTTTCAGTGGCGTTGTTTTTCCTTGCAATGTAATCTAAGCAGCCGGAGATTGTAGACATACATTTTTATAGTTTAATGTAAACCACTTAAAAGAGAAATAATATTTCTTTCCACCATTATTCCAATTTCTATTCCATAACCCAGCATTTTTATTTGACCTTTCCAAATAAACATCAAATTGTTTTAATAACAAATGGTAATAATCTTTGACAACTTGTGAGACTATCCTTTTTTGGCATTACTGGTTAGTGGGACGTTTTCAGTCAGTGACCTATTTATTTCTTATGAATTATAAATTAACTAGTAACATTGAGCTTTCCATAAAGAAGTTAAGATACATAAAAGGTAATAATGCATCACTGCAACACCGCCTAGCTGTAACCATCACTATCACTATGCCTCCGTGTTTAAGTAATGAACACACTTTTTGTCCTCCGGAGGTGTAAACTAACCAATGTGATAGATTGCCTCAGCTTTGACTCAAAGGATCAGCATCCCTCCAGGCTGTTTTATTTAGAAAGGAAACTATTCTTGTTCATCTAGTTTCACAAGAAACAATTGTAATCTTTTATTACCTAATAAGCATAGCGTGAATTAACTTTAGTTACTTGATGAGTAAAATCCCACAAGGAGTTCTTTAGATTTATGTGTGTGTTTCTTTCACTGTACACAGCTCATTTGGGTCTTGATTCAGCAAAGCAGTGCAGCTTCGTTTTGTAGCCCTAAGGATATGGTAAAATGAGGCAGACCCTTCATAGAGAAAAGAAAATTAGAATCTATTTTTTCTTTTAAACAGTAATTGCTTTTGCAAACAAAATCAAGTAATCACAAGCCCAAATTTCTCTGTAAAACACAGGAAAAAAGAAACTTCAGCAATAAGAATAGCAATGGCTAAATGTTTAAGGCAGTTTTTAAATCCACGTGCCTCTGAGTGAGTTACATGTCATTCCACTAAATCTCAGTCAGAAAAGAAAGTCCAAAAAGCATCTTATTAATCTTTCTGAAGTAAAAAAAAAACCACCCAAAATCATTACTCGGAAAAAATGTTTGATCTTTGTATTCATGGCACATATTTGCTCTACAGTCTGAAACACAGATAGGAAAGCTGGATGTTTAAATGAAAATCCATCAGCATGACTACAGTCTGAGTCCATTACTCCTTAGACTAAATCTTTGGATTGTGGAGGCAGTCCAGAACTGAAGGATTTAGAAGAAACATCATACTACAAACACACAACTTTTTTTCTTTAGTTACTGATTCAGTGCTACTCAGTCTTAAGGCCTGAAGAAGTAATTTTCTATAATGAGATTCTTTTGTTGTTTTCTCGAGTGAGCTAAAAAGTTCATGAAAAATACAGGGAATATAGTGGTAGCTCTGTGATGTTGGTATCATCCCACCAAGGACTGCACTGACCTACATCAACATACAATACACCTTGCTTTAGTCATCCAGTTTTCCTTAATATTGCTTTTTACTTTTCTCCTTCTCTTTTTACTTACACACCTGATTAGTAAGAAAAACTGATTGCCCTGAGAAACGTCTACTCAGTTTCCAGTAACAGGCAAAAAAATACACACCCAGCACTTGGATGAACTGAAACCATAAAACACAGTTTCTTGAATAGTGCATTTAGTTTAGTTACCGAAATTAAAGCTGAATGTAACAGAGAAAAGTCCAAAGAGAGAAAATAATTACAGCCTTGGAAAGACACATAAGAGGAACTGAAGATACTCTAGCTGTAATTACTTTCCCTCTAACAGGCAATTTAATAAGAGAAATCTCGCTATCATCAATGGGCTTCTTCAGAGAAGCAACACACTGCCTTAATGTGGAGAGTTACGGTACTAGGTTTTGCGGATATATAACCTGAGGAGGAGAAGAAAAAGTAAATTAAAAAAGACTACAGCAATTCAGTAACAAAAACACTATACAGTAATAAATTTCACACAATTAAAATAAGTTATTTGCAATAAATTGGTAACTTCTTTTACTTTATAGATAAAGAAATATTCTTGAGAAGATACAGCATTTATAACAATTAAAAGAATACAGTTTACAAGCACATCTAGCTTAAGATTTAAGAAATCAAGAATTGTATCCGAGAATATAAAAGACACAGTTAACTTTCTGGGAAAAATAAATAGTCTTCCACAAAATATTCTCATGTTTGGCGTCACTGCAGTTTTCTCCTTAGCTTACTCATTGACAGCTAAGAAAACACTGGGCTAGGCAAACCTTTCCTGTAGCATAATACGGCAATTCCTTTGTTTCTAGGTCAATAAAAGGAAAGAATATGATAGATTTTGTGCCCTAGCCTGCAGCTAAGATTCCTGGACCTTCATTGGTGTTAGAAAGATCTCACAGAAACACAGCACTCACAATGTACCTTTTGCAATACTGGCTCACTGACTTAAAAAGAAGCACCGCTTTTTATGCAAGGCAAAAATATGCTTTACAATAAATCATAGTATTTGGCTGATTGTTATCCTACTGTCTAATGTCTATGCAACTATTCACTGTCAATGAATTTATTACTCCATAAGGAAAACACCGAATTCAGACCCACTAATTTTCACATTATATCATTGAAAATTGACTTTACAGCAGGAATAGTTGTTTTGTATTTTATGCATTCTGGTCTTTATACGGAGTTCTTTCCTTACCTGGAAAAAGGAGATCTGTGGAAAGGTATACATTTGAGAAGTGATTCTGTCCTAGAAATCACATTAAAAAGGCTCTGACATGCACTGAGGGACATTATGTACACTATGACATGTTAAAAGCCATAACCGTGACATCCCTATTAGATACTTCCTTCTTCTGCTTCCTCAATTGTGCATACACAGATCCTTGAAATATCTCTTGTAAAATACTCTTTTTTGAATATTGAAATTATACTTATGATTTTTGGCTGCCTTTTAAGATCATCATTTGTTCAGCCATCTGGTTGGAAGATCCCATGCTGGAGTGGAATTGGTAAAGCCAAAGCTCAGATTGGAGATGTATTGTTTAATGTCTTTATTAATGACCAGGACAATGGAATGAAGTGCAGCAACTGAGAGCCTGCAGTCCCTGAGTGACTGGTAAGCACTGGGGCAGGATTTCTCAACCGGGTACAAGAGACCTGAACAAGACGAATGGGCTGACCACAACCTCATGAGGCTCACCAACAGCAACTGGCATGCAGACCAGGTGCTGAACAGCTGGAAGGTGGGTGTGAGAGGCAGGAATTGGGCGACCTGGTGGAGAGTGTATCGAGCCATGTACCAACCATATACCTGGCTGTATTTGAAAGAGTGTAGCCAGCAGATTGAGAGGAGTGATTATCCCCCTCTAGTCGTCACTTATGAGACCACATCTGGAGTACTGTGTCTACTTTGGGGCTCCCCAGTACAAGGAAACCATGCAAATACTGGAGAGAGCCCAGTGGAGGACCAAGATGCTCAGGAGGCTGGAGCACATGAGATAGAAGAAAAGACCAAGAGAACTTGGCTTGTTCAGTCTTAAAAAGAGATTAGCTAAGGGGAGATGGGGAGATTGTGGCTGTCTTCAGCCATAAACTTTGTAATACAGGTGGCTGATTGTGCAGTACCAAAGAGGAGATAAAAATTCCTTCACGATTCACTTAATACTATAAGGCCAATGGTATTAACTACCAAAGTTATGCATCAAATCATAAAAATTATCCAGGCATTTTAGAAATTCAGCTATGCCATTTGACTCCTTGACCTCCAGCTACAGAGAATTTCACAGATCGACTAAAAGATGTTGGAAGAATTACTTCATTTTAATTATACATTTTCTTCACCATTGGGTTTTTCGATTATAATTCAACAAATGTAACACCTACCATTGTCTCCTTCTTGATGTTAAGTCCCACACTTTTTTTCTTCTGCAATGTTTAACCAAGTGAATTTCTGTCATTGAAATCCATAATCAGATGATGGAAGTCATCATGTGAAAAGGTAAAGGGCCAAAACACAAACAAATGTAACCCTTAAGTATTAAATAATATGGACAATCTTTAGATAAGAGGTGAGCATTAATAGTATTGATATGGGTACTAGGGTTATTGCATTTACAGTGCACTATAAACCTGAATATAGATAATTATGAGAAGCAGAAGATTACGAAGTTTTTTTATTTTACCTTATCCTGTGTTTCACTGGAACATATCCTGTGCTGCAGGATAGCCTGTGATTACTAAAAGGAATATTTAAAAGTGTTGCAAATGTTATAGTCACTGAAAGTCTTTAGACTCTCTTTAGAATCTGTTTATTGAGATTTATTGACAAAGAGAGGGAAGCTGTGATGCACCACTTTCTTTGTAGAGTTTTGTAATTATGGTAACATTTTGCTATTACTACAGTATTTTGCCCAAACAGAATTCAAAAGTAATTAAAGCATGACTTTCAACCCACTGTTAAGAACATGATGAGAACTCATTCAGGCACCTCAGCAGAGGACACAAACCTCTCGCAGATAAAAGTTATGGACAAGATTGAGGAGGAGGGGCAAAGGAACAGTTTGGAGGGGGGATGAAGCACAGGGAAGAAGGAGCAGCGCTAGAAGGAACACCAACTGATTTTGCAGAGAAGTTTCTTTCCTTTTTTCTCTGTCTGTAAATCTTGGCTTACCACTCAACAGTCAAATCAGTAAGTGTTTATTCTTTGTCGTCACTTGGCTGTGAGTTGAATTTAAAGCCCTGTTAGGAATTTTGTACTTAATATCTAGCATGCTCCTGGGCAGAACAAAGGACTAGGCCTAATATCAGTTTAAAAAAAAAATAATCATTATCCCTAGGTGTTGCATGTTTATCCTTTTCCCCTTGTTTTCAAGCTAAATAAATTAATTAGTGAAACAAAATAAAGAACCACAAACGCTCTTCTCTCTTGGTAGCCTTACTACATGCTGTAACTTTTAGTAGATGACATTTAAAGACAGGTAATATAGTGGTATATGTTATAGAAGAAGGTTAAGCAGAAATAAACATCAGACTTGGGAAACTTGCTATTAAGAAGAAAGCATAAAATGGACAACTAGGGAAATAATAACATAGCTTGAAGGAAAGATTTTAATTAAATTAAGCTATTTTGATAATTTATTTGAAATTATTAAAAAAAGATTCAATAAAGAACTAACATTGCTCTTAATGTTGAAATTACTGTTTACATTAGCCAATGTGTTTCTTTCTATAAAATGTGGGCATTTAGTTTACTTAAATATTTATAGAGTGATGAATGCTTTTCTGCATTTCTACTACACTAATTGTGAAGAAAACTGAAATAAGTAATGCTTCAGGTTTTTTGACTGTAAAACAGTAAAGCTAAAATTTACGTATTTCTTACTTCTTTGAGCTTATTAGTCAGAAAATCATCTGCTGGGTGGTTCTTTTTCTCATTGAAAAGAATCAGAAAGTAAATTCTTTAATAATTGAGAAACAGTTTATAATATGAAATTTTATTCCAGTTTACAGAGATAGCTTACAAGAAAGACTCAGAGGCATCTTCCTAAGAAAGGTGGTGCAACTAAAATTAATGTTAAATGAAACTGAAAAGAACAGGTTATTGGGTTTTTTATGAAGTGCATATTTAAGCTGTTAAATTAATTGAACTTTTAAATTAATAGAACATTTTGAGTAACAGGAGTTTACATGTTTTCAAAAGCTATCCTGACAAATTCATGTCGCAAGTCCATTAAGACACCCTCTCTGTTAAAACTATGGACTGGTCAAAGACAACGGTGAATATGAGGGAAGTAACACCGGGTACTTCTTTGCTATTTTACTCTTCCTTAGAATATGCTAATGACCTTTGTCAAGTCATAGAATGAGCTAAATTACTTATCTAGTACACCTGTTTTATATTGTTTTTTCCTAGCAAGTAATTAGGGTGATTTTTGTAGGATATAGGGAAACAGAAATTCAAGTCCATCTTTTCAAGAGAGCTGGAGTAAAAAACCATGCTACAAATTTCTTGTTGAGCATATAATAACACAACAGAGATCTTGTTGAGACTATAATAATGTGATTTCATGAAAAATGTCAGCCTTTGGGGTCGGAGGATGAAAACAAATTCCATGGCATTCAAATTGACTGCTCTCTGGAATTGTAGTTTCTCTAATTAGCTTTGTAAATGAGAAGCATGATGGATTTTCTGTCGCTAATGATCCAGAAGGTTGCGCAACCTGTGCAGGCCAAGGAGTGAGTTTTTATGGTGCTTGCAAAATGGAGTCTGCTGAAAGTTTATCAATCTGTACATACCAGAACTGAGTCATTAAAACTTTGAAAAATCTGTGGGTTCATTGGAATTTCCCTTCACGTGTTTAGCATACACTAGGAATCAAACAAGAGTGTCAGCATCATAAATTTCTCTGACTGATCATTCCATTTGCAGTGGGTATTGATTTTTTCCTCTTTACACTTCTAAATTACAAAAGCCCTAAGTAGTCTGGTGGGGAATGGAATCACCATGTAATCGAAGAACAACCCTGCATCTGTCACTATATCTCTCTTCTATTTCAACACGGACAGATATAAGATATATATATATATAAGATATATATGACTTCAGCAAAGCAGATATAAGGTATATCTGCAAGGAGAGACATGAGAGAGATGATATAAAAGATAAATGATAGATGAGCTATATATGCAGAGGACAGACAGATAAATCTATAGCTGTGTCAACACACAGCTAGAGATTTTAGGTTGCCTTGGGAACATGAATGTTAAATATGATTTTAGTGTTTCTGTTTAAAGCAGTAAAAGTGAATTGTTTTTCTATTCTAGTTGTATCTGAGAAATAGTATTATTGCACTGGATTTTTACTTATTTTTATTTTGTTTTTATCAAGCGGTATGAGTAACAATATAGCCTTTCAATTTCTTATACACCTCTAGAGAAGTTTATATGTCACTACTGGTTCATATTGTTCGTTTTACTGTAACTGGAAATGAATTAAAGTTTAATCCTTTCTTTTCAATACAGCCAAAACCAGTAGTAGAGTCCTCAGAGGAAAGCTCTTTGGAAAACAATTAAACAGAAATGGAAACATGGAAGGTGATTAAAATGAAAAATAACAATAATAAAGTGTAATGACTCTAAAGAGACAAGACCGAAGAACCCCTGTGCAAGAAAAAATACATTGTAATGATGACATCTATTTTTGGGGACTTGGTTTTGCTTATTTATCTATTTTTTTAATAAAAAAAAGGACCTGCAGTCACTGTAAAGCTTCACTGACTTCAATACCAGCTAATATATAATAACTGGTCGTACATAGTAGCTAGTGTTAATACAATCAAGAAACTCCTCAGACAAAGTATATTTTCTGGTGGTGTGGGAGGAACGTTACAAGAAATTTCATAACTCTAACATTCAAGTTCATTTACAGGCAGCATTTTTTTTCAGAGCTTGACAAGTTTCCTTCAGAAGGAAATGTTCTCTTATGGTATAATAGATGTACTTTGAGAACTGGATGAGTTTCTGGTTTTATTTGCAAGTTTGCCCATATTAGAATACAGCTTGCAAACCCATGTTTCTCTGGAGCTAGATGGAAAGCCAAGAACTATCTGTCATTTAAGGTTATGGCTGTTCAAGCCTAGTGATGATGAGGAATATTGAAAGGAACCCCAGAAAGCTCTACATATTTCAATACAGGACGCAGAAGTAATAACGTGGGATTTCTCACTGAGAAGCTGCAGTGAATGCAAAAGAAGCAATTTTTCATGCAGACAGTAGCAAATGCTCATTTCTATCGAGACCTTAGTGGTCCTTATTTGACTTGCTCATATAACAATAACAACAAACATGTTTGACAAAAACTTTAAATGCTTGGAGCTATGAGTTTGATGAGAGAAGTATGCACTGTGGGTTGAAACATAGCACTGGGATCGTTTGGTCAGCTTTTGTTGCTAGTAGAAATTGTAAAAAGCAGAAGCTTACTTAAAAGTAAATTCAGAAAACACAGGGAATGGCTTGGGGAGTAATGTGGTAACATTACAGTGTCAAACAAAAGTTCTTCTTACACACTTTGGAGCCGTAGCTGAGGGCTCGGCAGAATTATCGGCCCAATGATTCTGCAGAGAATCAGAAAGAAAGAAAGAACAGAAAGAAAAAGAGCACAGTGGAACAGCGATGCCATGCTTTTTTCTGCATGTGATGGTCTCTGAATACTCTTTATCTACAGCAGAAATTCGTATTAAGTGACTAGGTTCACAAAGGCATTAATGAGATGTATCTAACCTATAGAACTGAAGTGATCTAATATCAGAAGCTTAGCTTCCTTCTGATTATTATTCCAACTAAGCCCCTGAACATTCTACCAATATGGTAGAACTACAGAGCTACAGTGTTAGGTAGACTGGGTAGAGATACGTCATAAATTTGCTATGTAATATTGCATCCTCATAGATAAAATTACAAGGAACACCTTGAAGGGAATAAACCAATACAGCAAATCTAGACATTTCTCCGTAGGAAGTCATATCCCATGAAAATTAGGCAGAATGTATATAAAGTGCTTTGAGCATGTCGTTGGTGGAAGAGAATTTTCTGCAAAGTTGTTTTTCATGAGGTTTTTCCAGGGACTGACAATCTTTCAGTATCAGAAAGTGAGGTGGAAACAGGCGAAGAAATTTGTCACAAAGAAAAGGAAGGAAAATAGATGAGTACCAGCTACTGGCAGCAATTTTTTTGCATCACTCTGTTAAGACCTTGAGAAACCGCCACTTAATTAACACAGCCTAAGGTCTGAATATGAAAATCCCATCTTTAGTCTTTCTGAGGTCCGCTTACTTCACAATGAATATAAGTGGTTGTAAATAACAGCAAAATTTGTCCCAACACAATGATTTAGTAGGTATACTGTGATAATCATGCTTTGCCTGGAGTTACAGCAGGCATAAATTTGGACAAATGGTTTTGTTCTGGTCAGGAAGTAAAACAACATTTTCACAGTAAAAAAAAAAAAATAATTAAATGCTCCTTCAGCATATTTCCAGAGAATGCTGAAGAGGAAAAACGTCCAGCTGACTTCAGTCAAATTGGGATTTCTAAAACTTCTCATTCAATAATGAAAACTTCTGAAGATGATAACTTTATTAATAATGAGATTAATATGTCATATGTAGGCTATTAAAACTTACTCTGACAGATAAAGAAACAAGAAGTACTGACATTTAAATCCTAATTGCTCATGTGTTAGTGCTCGTAAACTGCTTAAATGTAGTTCATGCATACAAATCATAAAGCAACAAAGTATGTGCTTATTTGGAACACTAACATAACTAATTTGCCAAACCTTCAAGTCAGATTCAGTGTAAGTCTCTGGGAATGTAGATTTGATACTAGAAGTATAACAAAATAGTAAAACAAAATGCTAAAAGGACATCTCAATAGATGTCCAAAGGTCAAAGGTTTGAAACCAAAGCTATCACAATGCATAAAAAAGATAAGTTGTTTGAAAGAAGATGTGGAAGATGTCTAAAATACTTTTCCATGGTCAAAGGTAAACTGTAGAGGAGAGGGAATGGAAATGAGACAGGGAAGAAACGTCAATAATGGGTTTAGAATGTAGTTGCCTCACTACATTCATTGTTAAGACTTAAAAACATTATATTCATCTTTGTAAGTCTACCATCTCCTGTAAAAACTTATGTTTTCATATTAAGTAATTTTCTCTGATGTTGACAAAGAATTTGTTTCCTTCAAAGGAAGGGGACCTATTTTGACTATTATAAATTGCATCTGCCCAAAATGGAAAAATTGTCTGTGGAGAAAGCAGTTGACAGCAGGTGTCTCAGATGTAACCTACTGACAGCTGCAGCAAAGCATGCCAGTTTTATTACGTAGAGTAGCACGATTGAGTATGATGTTGCTCTACTCATCTTTGTTGCCTGACTAAAGGGTGATCATGTTCAACACAAAGGCTTGTTGAGGAACAGATGACCAATGATGGTTGGAGGAACCTTAGTGCCCTGATCAGTGAAAAGTGGTTACTCCTAAGGCTATCAAAGGAGAGGGATTCACCCATTCTATTTTCTGGAACACAAATCCAGATGAGAGTCATGGGAGGAAACCCTCCCTCCCCAGAATAATACACAATGTGGTTTTGCCTAATGGGGTATGGTATGCAGAGGAAAGAGTGATTGTGTAAAGTTTATGGGACTTTTTTAGGTAGTTGGGGGCATATGCATTGCGATGCTTATGGGGAATAACCAGAGCTGGTGAAAGGGAAGGCTCAAGCTGGGTAAACTGGGTGCCCAATACCAGCTACAAAGGAATCTATACTGTACATATAAATCTTAATGAGTTCAGACTAATAGGAGGACAGGTCTGAGTGCTAGGTATAGTGGTCCTGTGCTGAAAACTACTGTACATTAAGATCACAGTGATTCACTCAACACATTGACCTGAAATGGTGTAGGCTTGTGCTGGAAACATTTCCTTTGGAGACAGGATGAAATTAGCTGTGTAATTAAAATGGAGGAGCCTGTAGGCAGCTCGCATTTGGCACCTGTGTGACTTTGTCTTATCATGAAGCAAAGCAGTATGTTTTCAATTAAACATCCTCTTCTTCAATGGTAGACATTATGAATAGAGCAGTTAATTTCTAAGAACCTTCCCTAAGAGCTCTGAAGCCCACATTGCTGGTGATCTTTTCAGCAGTTGGGATCTGTGCACGGTGTGGTGCTTAGAGGTCTGTCAATGCTGCACAGCTCAGCTTTCCCACCATCTAACATTGTCTATGCTATGCTCTATTTCCTTCTTATTCCATCCCTGCATTACACTAACTCGGAATATTTTACTTTTCTCTTGATGAATTCAAATAATCCAGAGAATGATGCGGTTTATAAATCAAAAGGTACAGGAAACTAAAGTCATTCTGCTCACTATGCAATACCCTTTCTAAATAAGAAAGCTCAGCAGATCCAACACCCTTTACCCTCTTTATTTCTGGTCTACACAGTTCTTCCTAATATTTTTCAGTAGAAAAAAATCCCAGCATGATACCTAAGTGTGAAATGTATCTTTGTGCCTAATAGATGCCTTAGCTGAAGCACTGGAAACAACTGGAAGTGCTTTGTAGACTAACTGCAGAAAAACCTCAAGAATATGACTACTCAGTAAACCACTTCAGCTGGAGAACCAATTGTCTTCATCAGCTAGCAACTGAAAACTCCACCAAGCTCGCGCGATGCGTTCAGAAAATGTGAAAATACAAGCTCTGATTTATAAAGGTTAGAAAATGCTAGTGTTAATTATTTCCCTCCTACTATATCCACTCATCTTCCTCCAGTGCACCAACACTCATGTGTCTACACACATTATTTCACAGAGTCTTTTGTTCTTCAGGTATGTTCTGAAATTAAAACATTTAACCTTCTTTTGAAAGTATGTTTAATTACATTCCAGAAACAGTTCTTCGAGGTCTTGCATTCAGTTATCTTTACTGTGCCTTCACTGATCTGTATAAACAACAGAATTGGAAGGTTGGCTTAAAAATTCTTCACCATTTAGGTGACAATAGCCAATATTTTTAAAGTTGTTTTGCTGAAAACCACTTTATTTCACAAATGTTACCTAGAGTGCCTCTTTTATTACATAGTATATAAGTATATTTAAAAATACACATATTTATGAAAATAATGAGCCTGTTAGGTTTCTTCTCCCTCAATTTATCAAGGACATTGAAAAGCAAGAAGAAAGGGAGTGAAAAAACCCTCTGCAACTGTAACTGATTCTGCAATGAAAACCATTAAGTTCACCACTGTTGCTGACCTATGTCAGCCAATCCAGGAAATGGTACTTCCTTAGTGCTCAAGGAGGAATATAAATCTTTCAAAGTACACAATAAACATTTCACAATATCACCAGCATGTAGGATATGTTACTGCAATCTTTGCAGACATGACTGAATTCAGCACTTTATAGTTTTTGTCTACGGCGCGTCTATTGAGTTTTGTAAATTATACTTGGATTTCAATCTGCTCAGTATAGAATCATGTAGCTATTGTACTAGAAGCCTTCTGAGTACAAATCAAATCCATTTGATGCATACATTTTTCATAATATTGATAAAAATCAGACAAATAGGCAGAAATTCCAAAATTTCTTGATTTGGTAACAATCTGCACACCTAAAATACGTGAATATACTTTATAAGAAGTAGAACAGTTTAAAACAAAAGTACTGGAGAGCTGATTCAGAATATGCAGAATATTCCCTTAGAGGATGAAGATCTTTCTTTGAATTTCTTTAGGCAGCTGAAAGATTTAAGAAAACAAGTCTCCTAAACCCTGGGAAAATCCTATTCTTCTTACCCTGTAGGAACAGGGCGATGAATCTTTTTCTGGTAGATTTGCTGATTGCAGTCTCTCTTTCTCCTGTTTATTTTTCACTGAAATTCAGTGGCATAAGATAGCAGTGTGTGGGAGGGAAGGGGCTGGTAGATAGACGTCCTTTGCTGAACGAAGTAACTTAGCCCTAGGCAGAAATCAGTGCTCCATAGTGATTCAAAGTGCTAAATGAGATCTCTAATTTTAAAATATATTTTCCATTTTTTAAATAGTAAATAATTTTCAGCCGTTTTCTTTTGTTTGCCTCCTTCACATCTACATTTTCAAACTTTTGGAATGAAAAACATCAAATCTATGTATTTATAGATTTGCTTTTTCTGATTTTTACAAACAATCCCATTCTGCATAACAAGATTCGTGTTGTTAGAATACCAAAAAAAAAATGGTACCAAGCACCTCTTCCATGTTTGTTCTTTTAGCTCTCGTGATAGCAAGCACTACCATTTGATTTCTAGAATTTCAATGCAATTGTAGAAATGTACGTAGGACCTAGCAAAAATATGATCATTATTGTGCTATTTACAATGTCTCGAGTCACTTTTAGGGTACACACAGTGTATGTAAAACACGGTGTTTTATATGCTGTTAAAACCCTTTTTTAAAAGTTTTTAAATAAAAAAAAAAGTCGAACATTAAATAAAATCTTAATGTTATGTTCACTTTTTAACCTTGTCTTTGGGAGATGTAGGAGTGTAGGTATGCTGCGAAAAAAAATTCCATCATTTCTTCTCAATTTCCATTCTATAGGATATCATGCCTATAAAGCTTTATTTTAAAAGATAAATTTGATACTTAAACCAGTCACAGAATCTCAAAAGGGAGATTTGTCTTTAGAGGTTCACCTGTAGGACACTCAATACTTTGTCCACAGCACAACTTCAGCTGTTTAAGTCTTTCAAACTGATGGCAAAACTCACTTTATGAGGATGTCAGCAGACAACAAGTGCTCCGTTTGCCAAAATTTATATGCATTTAAAAGTGTTTCATTCATCATTTCCCCTCTATTCTTACTCTAAGGACTTTAAAGTCAGCAGGTAAAATATTTATTTTTTTCAAGTTGGTCAAGTTTAGGAAAAGATGTTGCTAGCTCTAAAAATATGTGGTTTTAGGGTTCCTTCTTTATAAAGTTCTAAGACATTTGCATACACTTTTTCTTGTTCTTTTGGTTTTATTTATCTAAATAGCAACACAACAGAAGGACTGAACAGATAACTGGGACAAAAATAATGAAGCCAAAATGGAAAGAGATTATACTCATCGATGGCGTCGTTTTTTTGTGTCACTCTTCCTAAAATTATTCATCCATGCTAAATTACTGGATCACTCATTAATAGGAAATATTACATAAATATTTCTGTCATGTGTCTTGTTTTTCTAATAATAGAAATGAACAACTGCAAGACTGGAACAAAATACTCTACTGTCAGCGAAGAACAATATAGAAAAAGCAAAAAATCAAAACATTTTCTCAGTTTAATCCTACATGAGGAAAAAGTAATCAGAACTTTTCTGTGAGCAAGTTGCACTCCTGTACTTTCACTAATTCTTTTGATGTCATGCGAGGTCCCTCATTGCAGAAGCAACTTTCCATCTTTTAAAGGAAGGCCAAATATTTACATGTCTAATAACTGTTTTGATCGCTATCCGTTCACTTGAAGAATATTAATTTCAGCAGAAAAGACCAGATTACTTCTTTTTCTCCAGAAAAAAAAAAGAAGAGGGAAAAACCTACACTAATTAGATTCCTGCTGACACTCATGGTATTGATTGCTAAACATCAGCCAACTTCAGGGCACGCTGCTGGACTCTTCAACCAAGACAGCTTGCTGTAAAAGATTTAAATATGGCTGTGAGGCTCTTGAAATTTGGAAAATTCAAAGCAGAATCTATACTGTTTGAAGTGGGGAAGAGGGCTAGGAAAAAGTGTCGCTTGCCAAGCTCAACTGCTCCTGCTGAACAGACAAAGCCTAGTCTGGCAGATCCACATAGGGAAACATCACTCTTAGATCAGGCATCAGTCCACCTTTTGCCCTGCAGCAAAACTTAAAATAGGCTTTTTTTTTTTCCTGACAAAGAATCTGCAAGCAGGCATAAACTCTGTTTCAGTCACAACAGAAAATGCAATGTTGCTAGTCTTACAGGAATATACAATCTTTTATTCCTGTTTTACTACACCACTCTGGTTTTGGACAGAAACTATTCCTTTAATATTTGGGATATTAACATAGGTATAGTTATTAGTCACAAATAATTTAATAATAAAAAATGGTACCATAAATGCTACAATAACTTTTTTCTTTTTCGTCTCATTTTACCATTATTGTTTGAAGTTTGGAAACTTTTCTTAATTAAATAATTTATTTTAATGTATCCTGATTTTCTAAAGTTTTATGAGAAACATCAAATTTTGTGATACCATTGACATCGCAATGTCTTTTCTTGTAATTTGTTTTGCAATTTAATACAGGTATTGCTATAGAGACATTTCATAATTTTCTGTGAAAACTAATAAGTAAAATGTTTCCTGTGCTTCACTAATGACATTTAATAAGCCTAAAATTTTATTTTCATGACTTCAGCAGGACTCCAGTTCACTGTACCAATATAGGTAGTTTGATGGGATGTGGGAATTAAAACAGGTACCACCTCTTACACATCCTCAGTATAGAACATGGTTCACAAACACAAGAAATGGAATAATTAATCCTAAAGTGAACATGAAGTGAAGCTTAAAGGTCAGCTGAGCTGACAGGCATGTTTTGTAGTATAACAATTTCTGAAATTGTATTGAACTTCTGCAGGTTACACACTGCTAGAAATGCCAAGCATCTGCTTGCTGTTGAGCTTCAGCTTTAGTTTTTGAAGTTACACAGATTAAGACCAGTCATGCATGGAAAGGAAGAGTAAAGTATAATTTTGCAGGGAAAAAAACCTGAATCTTTAAGTTCTCCTTGTTGTAGAGCACTTAGTCATTTATGCCACTGCTAATAGTAAATTTAGTCTTTAAATGTCAGGCCTTTGTTCTTCATCTTTCTCAGATGTGAACCAAGGAAAATCTCTTGCTATTTGTGGTCTGCAATTCACACACCAGGAAGGGAGTCAACAAGCACAGTTTTCCTTGCTGCTGATCTGGAAAAGATGCAAAAATAGCAGTGCTCTTCCAAGCCTCATTCCTCAAGGATGAATGCTGCATTCCACCCTACCTGATTTCAGAGATTTCATGGTTTCCTCAAAACAAGTAACCAAAACTGATTTGATCTCAAAGTTTAAAACACCGGCACTGGAAAAGTAAATTTGTCTAGGATAGAAATTAAGTGCCTTAACTAGACAAAACAGAAATGCATGAAAACCTGAAAAAACCCCCAGCCTTATTGCTTTCACTGATGTCAATATAGTGCACTTTTTCAACAATAAATTCCCTGGTAACAAAAAGTAAAAAATAATTAACATTCTTAGAATTACTAGAACTGTATTTTAAGAAACCTTACGCTATAAAATATTAATGCCTCAGAATTATAAAATGGGAAACTAAACACAAATATCAAAGAGAAGAAAAGATTAATTTTAACTATGCACTGCATATAATAGTAGATTAAATACTACAGCAAGCCATTTTTTCCTGATATGAGAGAATATTCTCTAAACAACAGAACTTCATGAGGAAACATGACAGTTTTGACAGAATACATTTTGGAAATAAAGGTAGTGATTTTGATAAAAATCCACAGCATTCTATGTTTATTGTTATCAAATAAAAATATGTGAAACTTTTGTTTCAAAATTATATCTTTTTTATATAACTCATTTCCTGTTAAATAAGCAGAATACACCCAAGAACTGAATATTTTGATTTATCAAAATAGAATGTCAATGACTTAAAATATTTTTTTATGTATACTTATTTAGAGATTTTGTAGGTCTTCCTAGTTTTTCTACGGACTAAAATTATCGATACATGAGAATTACATCACTTAATTCCCAAAAGATTGAGTTCCAGCCCCCCTGGACACCTCCCACTAGACCAAGTTGCTCAAAGCCCCATCCCATAAGAAAACATTAAGAAACTCAGTTCACCCCTTTCATTTGATTCAAAACATTTTTTCCGTGAATTGTTAAACACTGATCTTTTACTCACTCTTTGAGGCAGCAACTGTTCTGTTAGAGAGACAGAGAGCTTATCTGGGGATTTCTGCAGCCTAACGCAGTTCAAATAAAAATCTAGTAGAATAATCATGTAATTGTATTCATCAAGTCAATGAGGTAGTGTTCTAATAAACCTAATCAGCTCGCCCTTCCTTCCCATGACCAGGCCTATCAGTGTGGTCTCCCTCCCACCACAGAGAACTTTATTTTAATTAATCAGACCACTTCAGCTTTTCCTCACTCCATTTAAACCTTCTGCCAAATGCCGCCTACACCATTTCATGAGATTTATTGCCACAAATAGATGCATTATTATTGAACTTGAACCTATTTTCACATTAATACGTTTCCTTAAGCACAGGAACATGGTGATTCAGCTTCCTTAATGTTGTAGGTTGATTACAGTTTATGGCTGCAATGTGTGTATTTTGGGAACACTCACTGCATTTGCATACTAAGGGTTAAGCAGGGCTCATTTCTCCTCCACAGGTGACAACACTTCTAAGCAATACTTTCTCAATCATTATAATGTGCTTTACCAAAGCTTCCATTGCAGCAGTAGTTAAGGTTCACATTTTTTATCTGACAATTTTTAGCACGATGATTTTGGTTTTCAGCACATGACGAGGTGGAAAGGGACATTCTTGCAAGTTACAGCCATACTGGTCACACACTGCCCATCAGTTTTACTAGAAGTCATATTAATCGCGCTGACTTTTGTACCTCTGTGAAATGATGTCACCTGTATCATTATACAGCATCCCAGGCAAGAGAAATTAGAATAATCTGAGGAACAACCTGTAACTGCAACTAAAGGCCTGTACGTCTCTTGATATTTCCCTCAATATAGCCCAAAAGTACAGGTGGACTTTCTGAAGTTACAACCAACAGAATGGTGTTGCTTTATTACTACAGTATCTATAGATAATATTCAACTACAGCCTAAAAATGTAAGATATAACATCAGAAAGTAATTAATTGACTTTCATAAAGCCTTATTGCATTTAGCTTCATCCTTCTGGGGAGCAGCAAGTATCACATAAAAGCACATACAATGACAAGGAGTAAAAGCGAGTACTCCCAGTTAACATACCCTTTGAGAAGGATTACTTTTTTAAGAGGTGAAGAATCCTTCAGGAAGCATGAACATTAGACTGGTTATATAAACTGTAAATTAGTAAAATAATTACTCCGTCTTCACAGAACTAATCAATATTAATACTGTAGCCCTGTGACTCATCTGACCATGTTTCAGTAATAGCCATATCTAGAGGGCGTTTTTTCTTTATTTGGGTTGGTTGTTTTTTAGCGTAGAAATGGGCTTTAAAAAACTGTTCAGGATCTACGTATCGTGTTTAGGAAATGCAACTTTCTTTATACCCATCGACTCTCTTTCCTGGAGGTATCACAATCGCTTCCTGGGACATCACAATATATGTGCTCTGATGGTATAGTTATGATGCAGATGTCCCTACGTGCACTAGGTCAGTACGCTGCTCAAGGGATAAACAAGCATATGATGGAAACTGGCTGTGTATCTGTGAACCTGCTCTACAGACAGCAAGGGCATGAAGCGTGAGACCCTCAAATTCTTCAGGGAGCAGTCACGCACTTTGCCTTGGCAGAAGATCAGGTGTCAATCTTCTACCTAGAAGACCTAGACTTACACAGACAAATAATCACACAAGCATTCCATGCCAAGGTAAAGAATCGTGAGCCAGCTTGTAAGGGTGCTCGTTCTGGGAATCTCCTCTCCATCAGGTTCATTGCAGAGCCCAACGCCCTTTAATCACGCCTTCACCTACCTTAATTGTCTACCTCTCATTTCTTATTTAAGGTACAGGGAGGAATTCCAGTTTTATCCACTGGCTTATAGTTTCTTTCAGTTCTTTTCTCAGAACTGGATATTGTTCTTGATAGTGTCATCTTTTATTTTTTTTTTTTTTCACTTCTATGATTTTTATATCCCTTGCAAAATAGGTATACGTGCCCACGCACACTCATGTGATACCAGCAATATATGGATTTTCATCCAGTGTAATTTTCTACAATAATTGGCAGGGTGGGTATACAAGAAGATTTAGTGACTGTCAAACACTGTACTTGTAACAATCTTTATCTGACATAAAGATGTTATTCTTGCAGTTTTGATGGAAACATAATGCATAATAACATCAACAACAACAACAATAACTCAGGTACATTGCAATAATGATGTCACTAAAAATCTAATACTTTCTAGTGAAAATAAAATGAAGAAAAATTAATATCAATGCTATCAACAGACTCTGTCTTGGCCTGTTATTGTGCAAACACCTGGCTTTTACATGACTATTCCACTGCACAGGAAAAGTACAATTTTATTTCCAAGATGATTTATACATCATCTTCATTTTGTAAGCATCAATATAAAGTTCCAAAGAAATGTTGTTCTAATTGTGAGCACTTAATAATATAGCCTCAATATTTGACATTATTTACAGTAAACCACATTGTATGCAATATTAAGCCATGCATGTTTTTATAGATGGTTTCAGAATAGTAACTAGAAAAAAATAAGGTAAAAGAAGTAAATTGTAATTATGTCTTGCCATATGGCTCTTATTTAAGGAAGAAGAGTTTTTTACTACAGTCTTAACTCAAAATGAGCTACCCTTTGCTAATACATCAACAGCAACATCTTAAAGAAAATATCCTAAAATTCAGGTGGGTCACTTCTGTCTTGGACATCCATTAACCTTGATAAGACAGACATAATTAATAGACTTCAGGTGTTCAAATAGGACAAAGTGAAAACATTTAAGGCATGCCTGAACTTCTCAGAGATGTTGCACTGAAAATGAATTATATAAAGTTAATGTTACAATGAAGAGTACATCTGTAAGTATGTGTAAGTATATATATATATATATATCTGTAAGTACATTTTCAGCAGTCTCTACACCACATAGAGCTGCCTGATTTTGCCCTTCAGCTTGTTCTATTTCTGAAAGAGAAAGATTTCTTTAAAGCTTTGCACGATGGCCAGTATCCTTTGAAACTCAGCAGCCAAATTAACTGCTTTATAGTATAATAACAAGAATAGAGAAGGAATATAATTTTGTGAAATGCAGCACCAGTGATTGTTGGGCAGCATGAGTTAATTACCTGTTCAGAGGAGAAAAAAAAAGAGAGAAGAAATAAAACTAAGTCACATTTTTTTCCATTTCTGTATACAGCCCGCCACAACAAAGGGAAAGTTTGCTGTTTGGGTATAATGGTTTAAACTGCAAACATCTCCCACGTACAGATGTACAGCTCTCCAGAGCAAAAGATGAATGAGGTTTTGTAACGTGATGGTTATGGTACTATAAAGCCTTATTGCATATTATTTTGATTTTGCATCTACTTGAGGTCAGCTTAATATTCCCCAGGTGGAAAATAATTACCTCCCACTGTTTCCTTATTAAGGGCAAAGCCATCTTGAGTTACTATCCCAACATAAATGCACACTTGTTGATTGCATGAAAAGCATTTAGGAACATATTTTACCCTTCTGGACGTTGATAGCTTCTTTCCATGAGACCTTCCTCCTCCTTGAAAGCAGAAAGGCTGGAGATTGCCCTATTGTGACCTTGAAGGTCTTGCCTTTATGCCGCCTTGTCTTTCTTGGCTTGCTGCTTCAGCACCCCAAGCTTCTATAGAGCTCCTCTCATGCTGGTGCCTGAGGCACCTGTGTTGCGTGCTGAGACACGTAGCATCTGGCCAGCCTTTTTCCCCACAAATCTCATTTTTTTTCTGATATTGGAACGGAACACTACAGCCACCTTCTCCTACAGCCCAGCTATCTTTTCGCTTGTCAGCTCAGTGCTAGGCATCTCAGCAGGGTTAATTCTAGTCTTGTAATGGTGCATGCTCAGTATCATGCATGCCGATAGAAAAAGAAATATTTGTGTTTGTACCACCTCCAAGGAAATGTCTGGAATATAAGAAATGCCTTAATCTTGTGAGTGCAATACAAATGAAAGGCAATTATTTCAATTTCCTGTTATGGATTACTGTTAAAATCAGCCTTGCTGAAAGCTGTAAAAGAGAAACATTTAAATGAGCATAATTTTCTATTTGTGCAATTTGTGTAACAATTAAATCGTTTAAAAGGAAGACGAAGCTATTTTTTTACCTATATAGGTAAGATTTCATTCCCTCCCAAACCAGTATTTCTTTCTTTTATTCGCCCAACAAAACACGTGATTTCTGCCTCATGAGGTTCAACAAGGCCAGGGCAAGGTTCTGCCACCTGGGTTGGGGTGGCCCCCCATATCAGTACAGGATGGGGGATGAAAGGATTGAAAGCAGCCTTCCAGAGGAAGACTTGGGGACTGTTGGTTTCTGCCTTGCCTGCACGGAGGAGGTTGCTGGAGGCTAGACATGCCCAGACCACCACTCTCCAGGAGAAGCCCTTATCGGCTGGAGGTCTGGTAGATGCTTGCCTGGTGCCTGCCCAGACCCTCACCTACAGCTCTTCTTCCCCAACAGGCATTGCTGCCCTCCTCTGCCCCACAGCTCACTGGTGGGAGCACTCCGTCATCAGGACGGTCCATCGGGCTCTGACCTGGGCTTTCACAGAATCTTCATGGTTGGAAGGGACCTTTGAGATCATCGAGTCCAACCACAAAAAAAAAGAATTAAAAAAATATCTTAATATCTTCTTAAATATTCTGTCTTTTTATTGTTATTTATTTGTATTTTTTATTCCTAACATTGTGATTACTGACTGAATCCATTAACCATGGTCGCACTGGCTTGAATGTTCCTTTTAGATTTTGAACCCTTTGCCCTTGATTTTACCAGGCCTTGATATTTTCTGCTGTAAAATACAGATAAAAAATAACCAATGACTGTTTAGTGAAAAAAATAAAACAAAAACCAAACATGAACAAACCAAAACAAAACCCTTAAAATATTGTCTGGTGAATTTGAAATAATTTCACGGCTTTCCAGTGAGACACCCTGTTTTTTGAGTCCACTGCAGTACATCCAAACTAACCCTAATTTTTTACTTTAAGGTTTGCAAGTGATTTCCCTGCAGGACGAGCAACTTCTGTCCTAGATCTGTCATATTAATTCTTTCACAGCTAGATTCACTTTCTCCTAGAGCCTTTTTCTAGAGCTTGCTTTTTATTGCATATAATTGTTTATTAATTTGCATTGATGCGTGCTCTATGATAAATGATTCCTTCATATTTGGATTTTGTGATTGACAGATTCCTTACGTTTAATTTTTCTGAGCTGCTTTATTAACTCTCAGCAAATGAGACCTCCCAAAATTCATGCTGCTCCCAACAGTTGTATCACAATTTTGTTGTAAACAAGTGTGTCTTCTTAAAAATCTCTCACAGGTTGTTTATGTCCTTAAAATTAATATGTTCATGGTGTCACGTCCCACTCTCAGGAAAGAGGGGGAGTGATTCAGATTTGTAGATCCCCAACGGCATGGACTAACATGAGATAAATCTCAAGGTCATATAGAAACATTTATTAGTTTCCCAAAATGATTAGTATAGGTCTTAACAAGACCACAATAATTGTCTAGGTATATAACAATTTATGGCAAGCGGTGAGATATGCATTGTGTTACTTAACAACAGGTATACGACAACTTATGGCAAGCGGTACTTAAGGTTGTTACTTAGCAACTCTAACCGTTACTTAACAACTAAGAGAAAAGAGAAACCAAGGGATACAGAAAGGAAAAGACAGAGAAAAAGACAGAGATAAAGAGATCACTGGTCCTGGTTCCAGCATCTTTTTCAGGAAATCCTCACAGGCATAATCTTCTTTCTTGGAAAAATCTTCCCAGGTACAGTCGTCTTCTTTGTTCCTTCTAGGGGCACTTATTTTCCGCTTTTATGTTTGCTGAATTAGCACGATCCACCCCCCTTGCTAAGGACAGTCTCATCTCAGGTTTCTCCCTTCTCTCAGGTGATGTGTAGCATGATTCGGGTGGAGAGATGAGTGCCATAGCCATATATGTTTAGCATGACCACTATAATCCTCACTAACATATGCAGGGTCTGCGCTTTCATATGCATTTCGTGGATAATGAGGCAAAGGTCACTTTTCAGACATGATGGCCTTGAATAGAGAGCTAACAGACTCATCACACTTGTCTTCACAAAACAGTCCTCCCACTGCTTTTTAGGTGCCTGTGAGTCCTACCAGTTCTTTGAATGTCAGGCCTGCATTACTTATTTCCCTGTGAGTATTTGGGGCATTCCATTGAAGGCTTTCTCCCCCTCGTCAGGGAATTTACAGGTTGTCTCTTACACATGGTACCGGGAAGACTGATGCTAATCACCTTAAAACATCTCTTTATTAATACAAAAATACAAAAATGCAGTTTGCACTTCTACCTTGCTGGAAATTCATGTAATGTAATCCCTTGCAATAAGTGACATGCAAAGAATATTCTACTTCTCTGAACATGAAGTTCAGTTGACTTTGTAGAAATCCACAATCTACAAAGAAAAAGCATATCAAATATTCTTTGCATCCATTAATATCTGATTAAATGGTGGCACTGAAGTATTGGGTCGAAATTGTTTACCCTTTAAAAACTTTGAAAAGGCTCCATGAAGAATGTAGTCTTGTATGAAAATCTATATGAAACATTCTTAAGGAGAAAATGAAGGGACAAATGGAGGCTCAGAGATGCTCTGTAGATGATCCCTCTGTGGGCTAAAAAATGCATGTTCCTTATCATCTTATAGCCCCCTGTTACTAATTTTCTCAGCTTGTATTCATCACGATGTGTATATATATACTGTAGACCATTTCAGTCTATCTCTTTCTCTAATAAAATATCAAAAAATATTGTTGTTCACTTTCATGGTATTAATCATGTATAAGGTGTACTGGCTCACTAGGGCTAGTCCTCAAAATATGAAAGAATTATCTTATTTTGGTGCAGTAAGGAAATGTTAACAGAAAGAGAAAGAAACATTTAGAAAGAGATCAGAAAGATGGGATGATATGGTTTCTGGCTGGGGGGAAAAGATCTTGTGGTATTAAAGATGAAAGCTGAAGAAACAGTAGACATTTCCTGAGTAGAGATTTAACTTGTAGATGAGGGAGAGTAGTTGCTCACTAATCAGAGAACAGTCAGTAGAAATTAGCATGATATCTCACACCAGCGTGATATAGAAAATCAGAATTTAACATTAAATGAATGTTGATTAAAAAGTGAGAAACTGATTGCAATGAAAATAGAAGTCCCTTCTTCATCCATGGAACATAAGCACCACAAAAATTAATTATTAAAAAAATTTCAATCACTGAACTTTTTAATATGCCATAAATGGTATGCAGCTTCTCACTCAGAGCAAAAGAGTGTTTGGCTTTCTTTATCAGCTCAGTATTTGCTTTTCTTGTATAATCACTAAGAACAATATTGATGGCACTGAGGAACGTATAACGACTTTTTTCATGACATTGAGGCCACTTACTCATGGCAAAATGGAACACAAAGCTCTAGGACAAATGCAAGCTTTTAAACACTAGCTCCTTACTCTCACTGGGGGAAAGTGTGTACAGTCTATTTAAATAGCACAGCTATTACACTACGTCTAATTTATTAATCATAATTGAGGTGCAATATGCTGCATTATTTAAGGCTTTTTTACATTTCTACTTCTACAGTAATTTCAGTTAGATTCATAACTGTTGGCATGTGGAGCTGTCATTCTGATTAGGAGGGGAAATACTGATGGCTTAGTTCATTTTCTGACAATCAGTATTTAATTAACAATATGTCAAAACTCGAATTTCTGTAATTAAATTTTGTGTGGGTAAGATGACAATACTATTCCTTACTGATAGGACTATATGTACTAAAATAGTAAGACACATGAGCAGAAATGTACAAAAAGGCTGTCACAATGCATTCAGACAGCCAGTTTCCCTTTTAATATGTACTCAGTTTCAAAGAAATCTAAACAATGATTTTATTTTTAAAGGCTCTAGATTTCTACCTTAACCTAGTTTCTTACAAGCTGTATTAAAAAAAAATAAAAATCCCAAAATATTACTGTGTAAAGTTATCTCATTATGAGATGTCAAGCACATTCAGCTCCTTCAGTGCCTGTGTTGTGTGAAATTTGGAGCAGAGTTAATCTTCGCTCACATTCCCCTGTTGGGGAGTTTGGAATAGCCGGTACCTAAATGTAATCTGTAATATTTAGAACAGGAGGATAACAATGTTCCTGAAGGAACTTTGGAAAATCTTCTGCACTTGTCTCGTCTCTGTTGAAACGGTTCTTCAAAATTTCCACCAAAACCATTATTGCAGAGCAAAAAATGAAAGTTGGGCAATCCTTAGCTCCTGAATATGTCTGAGGTACTAAGCAATTCCAGAAATATTTCTCTGGTTTTCTTCAATCTGCTGTCTCTGGTAATCAAGTAGAATGTTTAGGAATATTTATTTATTAGGAAAGTGATTCTGCAACACTATGTATGACAGGCGAAAGAGTATATGCATGGAAGACAAGAGAGAAGACAGGATTGAGAAGATTGAGAAAGGCACACAACTGCAGTCAAAACAAAGTTTTTAGCATAGAAAATACTTTTAACATTGCTGTGTTAAGAATGTCTAGCATATTATCAAATATTAGAAATATTAGTTTTAATAAATCACTTTCCCAGGTAGAAAATACACTCAGTACTTTCTTGAACATAATTGAAGGGTAAAATTATTTGGTAATTAAAGGTAAATTAAGGTGTTTTTTTTAAAGCTAATAGCTGCTCTTATGTTCACTTAGAGACTGTGGATTTGTTCTTCATTCACATTTTCTTATATTTATTTATCTTAAAAGAAAAAAGACTCTTGCTCCTATGGTAAGTTTACAGTCTTTCCTATTTGATTGAATTCTCACAGCTTGATTTTAACCCTTTTGAAATATTAAAGTTGTAAGCCCTGAAGACTCTTAACTTTACAGGTGGTAGCAAGTTAAGCCTCCTTCGTCCTCAGCATTTCTCTACTATATTACCACCAGGCAGGATATAATCACTGTAATTCCTTCAAAGAC
>JAOXNO010000004.1:5750976-5764606 GCA_028565335.1 Limnodromus scolopaceus
TACCCTCAAAATCCATCGAACTTCAGGTGTGTGTTTTCCCTTAGTTGGATGCACAGATCTGACATCCAGAGAACAGGTAAGAGAACTGGTGATTTTTACGTTCAGGCTAACAGCATCACCTCATACACCTGAAATCTCCCTTCAGTTTGTTGTTTTCTTCATGAACAGGCTTCAATGATTGTATTGTTTTAGGAAAAAAAGTGATCAAAAAAGTATAGTCATGGTCTGCATATGGTTTATCACCAAATTGTATTTTGAAGGCAAATAAGTATTGTGGACTGTCCTACCCTTAGCAGCTACACTAAGTAGCTCTGTAATCCTCTCCCCTGCTAATGGTCAGTTCTTAACACATCATTGACCATCACCGCATGTATTTTCACCTACTGAATGTTATTTTTTAGCAATCGTATACTAAACTATCTGTGAGTGTAATACCAGTAATTTATAGTTAGAAGTGATGGAGGCGGTCCTGGATGGTTTAACTGTCAAGACTGGTCCAGCTGGTCCTCTTAACCTCCAATTTTCCATGATATGCCTGATGTTCTTACTCTATTTCCTCCCTTCCACAGTAAGGATTTCAGCTGTTCCTGGTGCTGCTTATCTTGCCTTTGCTTTTGCCGACTTAAAATATCTTGCATCTGTCTTGCTCTCTGTCTTTCAACTCCTTCACTACTTGGGTACCCTCCTCACACAACTACACACATTTTTGCACCGTTGGTGGTCACAGCACTCACAAGCCTACATTAAATGCCTATTAAAAAATATTTGCATATTGCTTGCACCATGGCTACTCTATTTTAGCATGCTTATATGTGGGTTCAAGGCAAGCCAATATTAATTCTGTCCACCATTATTAGTGCACTAATAAATCACAGAGGTGTCACAAGCACTTGCATTGGCTACAGTAAGTTGAAAGGGTTCTGGCAAATCACAGATTATTTTTGCTTTTTTAGACTTTTTTCTCCGAAATATTCTTATAGCCCGTCTATATTCACCCTTTCATCCCAGTCAGCAGCCCCCATGGGGGAGAGATGAAGCTATAGTCATTCCACTTCAGAGATCCCCAAACTGTTTAACAGATTCTGAATGGATTTCTTGCTCACGGGGAACTGGGTTACGGTTTCTTTCTTAGGGAAGTGTGTTGCCAGGAAATAAACCCTACTTCATAATTCATGTTTTCAAGTGGCATGATCATACCTTCCACACACTGCAAATTAAATTATATGGTTATAGTAAAAATATTCTCTGTGTGTACATAGATAATTGTTATAGATGACTCAGGTAAGTATGAGATAATTAATAACAAGAGCTTGAGGGGAATCGTAAATATTAAATGTATGGGGAAAATAACCATCCAAGAATGCCAAAGAGCTAGAAGCTGATGAACTGAATGTAAATTAAAAAAAAAAAGTTAGGATTAATTAAGATTTGTATGGAAAAACTTTTGGGTATTTGGAAAAAATATATTTGGGTATATCCATATACTTTGGGTATTTGGATATATGTTCTCATTTCTAGAGTCAATATGCTCTGTGTGAAAAAGAAAGTAGCAATGGTCAAAAATATGGGGAGGTGAGGCAAATGAGAAAAGAAACTTGTTTGCATCTTAATTTTACCCAGTTTATCCATAGCTGGGTGTAGTATCTGTTTTCGGTTAAAGCTAAGATTGCTGATTCTGACATAAAATATACTGAAAATACCAATTGTTTCATGGCCATTGAAACTGTACTTTGAGGAAGAGACTGTGAATAGAAGAAAATTGTCATCTGATGGATCTATGCATGAACACCTCACATTTTCATGAGTAATTTTTTTTCTTATCTTACTAATTCTATGTTTGTAATTGAATGACTGAGACTTTTCAAAGTAGGCTACTGAAGTATCATATCCAGCACTTAGTGAGATCAGTAGTTGTTGAATTGTTAAATTTGTGCCTAGCAAATAGTAAAACAAGTAAAAAAACTAAACAGAGACACATATGAATTAAACAAAAAAAATGCAGCACCTGGCTTCCAAGCTGTCCCTCCAGAAAATCAAAGAAAAACCAACAAACAAAAAAGCTCAAACCCATGTAAAGAGATAGAACAAAACAAAAACCATAAACGTATACATGTCTTTTACAAAGCAGATATTTTCTTACAGCTGTGCTTTCCACTTTACTGGCAAAAAAGCCTGTAGTGAGAGCCAGAGAGACTCACATTTGGTGTAGTTTTAGCACTTTTCCAGGTTTCATTCACTAAGATAACATGTTTCAGTGGTTCCTTAAAAAAAAAAAGTAAAAAAAAAAAAGTGGGGCAGCGTAGGTGCTGGATGCACAACAGAGCAATGGGTGCAATATGGAGATATCAGCTCCACCTTTAATGTGTGCTTTTCACCCTGTTTGCAAAGCACATTTTGGTTTCTCTCCTAAAAGATATGAGAATCTTTTCTCTAGACTTCGATCCCAAACATAGGCTGTTTTGAACATTTATTTTCTCTCTTTCATGGTTCATTATAATGGGATTAGTATGCATTTTGTTATATGTATAGTTATTATATATCGATGTATGTGGAAATAATATGTAATATATGATTATATACTATCTGTTTAATTATTATGCATGTATGTTATACTATAGACTACAGAGCACTGTAAGGAGATTTTGAGAGTGAGACCCTGGAGTTATTCATGCATGGTTGCTCATGCAGTCAATGATCACCTGCTTCTGTCCCATCTTACGGTTCTAATGCAGGTTAAAACAGAAAAGATAGATGACAGGGACAAGAAGCCTTAAGTTCTGGGTCTTTTAGCCTTGAAAATACTCCACTTCAGAACCTTTTGCCACATAACTTAATTTAGTGTCCAGATGTGAGAGTTTTTAAAAAAAAATCCTATTTTAATTGTTTACAGATAGCGTATTCTACGGCTAATGTTATTTTAATATTCCTTTGCACACTAAAGTAAAATAAAAAACTTCCCCTTTTTCATGATAATTGTTATTTCTAATACTAAGTACTCATAAATTCATGAATCATGAGCGCCCAGAAATAATGAATTTGTCTACAAAATATAAATGGGCTTTTTTTGTTGTTGTTGTTCAATTTCTACTGTTTGAAACTTTCTACTTCCAAGCTGCTTTTTTTTTTTAATAGAGCTTCAATGAGTGAAGTCTTAACAGGACTGTTATGTTCTTGTTTAATAACACTGAGGTCTTGAGAGAACAACATTGCTCCAAGGGATCATCTTTTATTGAAAAACTCCAAATACTACATGAAATGTTTAACAACGTTAATGCCACCTGCAGCAGGATAATATATGTTTCATATGCAATTAAGACAAATTAATCCATTACCATTTAGTGTCGTGTTCTTCATGCACTACACATAAAATATTTCTTTATACATAATTTTACATACATACGTATAGACATACTTTTTTTACATACATATTTTTAGGCTTTTAAACTTTTTTTTAAGAAGTGCTGCAGCTAGCTTCAAAGATGTTATTTTTCCAGAACAAACAGGTAGTATAAAAATAAAAATAAACTTTCTTGGTAAAAGTTTTACTCTTCTAAAAAGTATCTATTTCCACTGAGATTTGTTAGCAGTGGGAGATACAAAGTATGTATGCTCTTAAAAGCACCTTAAAAGTGCCTGTGCCAGGCAACCTAACTTCTTTACCATGTTTAAGGCTGCCAAACTACTCTCCTCTGCAGTTACTTCTTACTACGTAAAAGAAAGTTGTTTGTTTTCCCTTCACAAGTGCAACCCACAGCAATATTTCCACGCTACAGCTGTGTTTTTATTCCTACCTCTTTTGCTTTACACTGGAGTGCACACGAGTGCATTATCTTGCAGTAGGAATACACCTTGAAATCCTTTTTTCAGAGTTTCTAAATAGAGTTCTCTCTATATATACTCTAAATAGAGTATATTGCATGTATGAAGGAGGAAAAGAAAGGATTTCTTAATTACATCAGCAAAACATTTCTTCTTGTCAAAAATTTTCTTTTTGTTTCTTCTTTTTCTTTTCTTGGAAACGCATAAAAATAAATTTACCTGACAAAAGCAATCTGGATCTAGTTTGTATGTTAATGAACATAACTGTATGGAGCTATAGGAACTCCCACTTTGCCTGTTGGCTATATGAATTCTAACAGCTATAAAAAATTCACCCTGAATGCTACCCAAGGCTTTATTAACAATAGCTTTTTCAAGAAGTATTTTTCTTTGTTCAAAATAAACTATTTTTGCGTGTGTATTTCTTTTTACTTTACTTGTCTAGGAAAGGGGTTTTTTGAGCAGAAAAGGAGGTTTTCCTGAGATTTCCTTTATTTCTACTGATTTTTGTCTAGCAAAGTAATCCTCAGATTTTTTTTTTTTCCCCCAAGGACAGATTCTCCTGGGCTTTTCTCCCTTTATATTAGAGAAACTTCTTGATGGTTTAATATTTTTGCCTGGGTTGAGACACATTTTTTATGCACACACTCAATATTTCAGCACAGAAGCTGTAAATTTAGGAGTACATAATTTACCCAAAATCAAAGAGGCTGATAGCATTTTTTACGGGTAATACATTGTGTGCGACATCTGCCAGGCTCCTTACCATCACACTGCAGTTCTCCATAACAGTTTGTGAGGAAAAAAAAAAAAGAAGCTTTAGGGGTGGAAATGCTATCCACAGTAGAAGAGTATAGTTGTTTCACTGGGGATTTAACTAGGAGAACAGGCTGAAAAACTGTAAAGGTCCCACATTACCAGCTACATGTGGCCAGGTCGGCAATACAATTTTCTTAAGGACTAACAGTTTTTTGGAAAGACTGACCCAAACCAACTGGCAAAACAACATTCAGGTGCTCGTTGTGATTTCTCAATACACAGCTCAATAAACACAACACTAAGATCTTGGATGTTGCCTGCAGGTTATATACTTATATTGCTATGGGATAAATATACTTTGGCATGGGGAAAGCAGATCGAGAGAAAGTCAAACGGGTATCTTCCTCCATCTTCAGTCCTCACCACAAGATAGCAGGGACAGATTTGACTTTGTAGGCTTGCACCCACTCGGTGCACGCTGTGCTTAGCAATAGCCTGTAGAAGATCTTTTGATCTATGCTAATTAGAGCCAAATAAAATAATAGAGGGAAAAATCACGTACATTGCGTTGGCAGAAATCTAAAAGGCCTGTAATCATTCAACATTCAGACAACAATCGCTGCAAAGCATTGACTGCTGCGGTTAGGAAAGCAGAAGCAACAGATCAACTTCTGGTAGTCAAAGCCTTTCCTTCGTACCCCCAACCCAAAATTTATGATCATCAGTTAGATGTAATGCGATAACCAGGCATTTGGAAGATCAGAAACAGTGCTTTTCCTCTGTATGGTGCTGTGGGGTTTGTCGGTTATGGCTCTGTAAAGGTACAGGATTTTGGGAACTGTGACCATCTGGAGACTTTTTGGCATCTTTGTTTCATTTATTGGTTCACGCAGGTATGTTCAAACAAACAAACAAACAAACAAAAAAGCCCCAACCCTCTAGCAATATTTTGGCCAGTTTATCGATGAAGATTTTAAGGTACTAACACATAAGAATATGTTGTATGTAAGCCATTAATTTTTCACTGATTTCATTGAACAAAGAGAATAGGCAGAACGAAGCGGAAATTAAATGGATTGGCATTTTTCACATGCTTTTTCAAAGTTACCACAAAGTGGTAACTATCTGGATTACTAGCAGTTGGAATTTTTAGGTAAAAATGGAAACATTTATTTTTTAAATGTCTAATAAATCTCTCTTTTTGATATTGTATTATTTTAAGTCCAGAGTATGGAAGAAATCATAGTTTGATCCAGATAAATCGAAATGAGATTTAGCAATCCAGCTACTGTGTGTTTGCTACATAATGGTAATAGATGTAAATAACATCTACTATTTACAAATTAATTCATATATTTTTTACATCTGCAATATTTTCTCCTTACGCTATTTGCCTTTATAACTTGATATACCAACTGTCCTACATGCATCCCTTTTCTTAATTTATAGATTTAATTGCATGTATCCCATACATTACTACTTCATACACGAGTGTTTAGTTTTAAATGAACGTTTTAATATAAGAACAAAGTTTTACTTATAGTGAGGTTTTTAGCAAAAAATGGTGACACACCATCTCTTCCCTCCTAGATAATCGAGTGTATATAACCTAAATGTGACTCAGGTATATATATGAAATAGGTAGAAATTATGTTACGCCGACAATATTTTCCTGTGAATTTTAAAAGGGTTATTGCATGCATTTAGCTAGCACCTATGCAACTACATCAATAAACAGATTTTAAAAACTCATCTAAAATATCCTGTGGAGGGCACTAGATGCCGGGGGACCACAAGACAGCTTTCACTGTGTCTCTGAGCACACATAAAGCTCAACATTTCAGAGAGAATGTATTGAGGTATAGAACACCATTTTATGCACAGAATTGCTGCAGAGCTAGAAAAAGCAGGTGGGGGAGTCTATAAAGGCTTTTGTCCCATGGTGATGGAGTGTTGCCTTTATTTGACCCTAGAATCCAGTACCTCTCTTGTACTTCATAGAGACATTTGCACAAGATAAAATGCTGTAAAATCCCACCAGATTTTGTGTTTGCTTTGTATTCATGTGTACAATCATACTTCTGGAAAACCAAGGTGTGTGCTATGCTAAATTCTGAATCTGTTGAAGACAATTGAAAGGTACCTTACTGTCTTCAACACAGTGCCCCATCCCAACAATCTCTAATTCCATTACATACACATGTATACATATGCATGCATACCATGGCAACAGAGCACAGTCTGACTTTGAAATAGAGAGTTAGAAACCGCATAGTATCATTTCTATCTATTTCTCAGATAAAAAACATTGTACTCCCATAGAATTTTTTAACTTTTTGTGACTTCCCAAGTCCACTTTTTTTGCTTAGCTACCTTTAATCCAGAGCTTTGGTCTAACTACCAGGTTACTGTCAACAAAATGGAGTTCGGATATCCCTAAGGTGAAAATTCACTATCATGGATGAGGTTTTAGCACGAGTTTATTGCAATATCACTACCCTAAGTACCATTGACTCTCCCCTTTAAATTGTGGGGGGACGGCATACGGTGCCCTTGATACCACGTCGCTGGGCTCATCTCAGTATCTCACACGGATTCACTCACAGAAAAAAGCCTCTGGTGTCTAAGGTATGATGGGCAAGGATGAATTACTCTTTGTGTCCCTTTCTGTGAAAAATATCCCATGAGTTTAGAAGAATGAATCTAACCACTGATGAACAAAATACCACGATAATAGCCTTACAATGCTGGTTCATGTATTTTGGAGGGTGGGGGACCCTAAATTATTTATACAATGAGGCAATAATACTTATAGCAAGCAAAGTGATATTGTGGAACAAAAAAAAATATCACATTTCAAACTTCATTTTATTCATTAACTTAAATTTATATTAACTAATTTACATATATTTCTTTCTCATTCTAGCTGTTCCCAGTCTTCAATTAGCTTAATTTAACCAGAAATCTCTAGATAGGTCACAGCTCTCGAGTTTAATAAAAAATGAGTGAAACAGGCTTAATAGAAATTCATAAGTTACTGATGTTCTTTGGAGTAATACATACATTATTTAGTTCTGAGTAATGCTCTACACACTTAACCATATTTAGGCAACTAATTGTACTAGATATAAGGTCCCTGTGTGAGTATCTTTCAAGATACAAGACAGTTACTCACTTAACTCATTGGATTGCTCACTAAAGCAAAATCCAGCTCCTGGATATTGATTACATATATTAAGTTTTAATGACAGAAGAATACTGCATAGAATAAACTCGAAAATCCCCAATTACTTTTACTGTTCCCTGAACTGCTGTAAATGAAGGTAAAGAGATAAAGCGACGATTTCTATAAAGTATGTTATAAAGTGTTTTGAAGTAACTAATTTATTTGTTCAGTCACTCAGGATATTCTGTCTTGCTGCTAATAATTTCAGTAGGAGTTAAGTATGCCTCCATTCTGAAAATAAGATCCTCTCCCTTTTATCTTTTATGACTTGTTTTACACTGAAAAAGCTCTAACAGCGCAGTATGCAAACTCACTAGTGAGGTATCACTACAAAACTAAATTAGGCAAGGCAAGGAAATGTGATATACTCCAGAGTGTATGATCCAGATTAGCCTAAAAGAGATCTTTGTTTAGAATTTTGCTTCCTTTCTCCCCAATATTTGATTGCATTAGACTTTGTTCTGGGCAAATAAATCATACCGAGACACTGAAAACCTAGAGAGGGGAAATCGTAGAATCATAGAATCGTCTAGGTTGGAAGGGACCTTAAAGATCATCTAGGCCAACCATCAACCTCTGACAAAAAAAAATAAGAAATAAGAAATAAAAATCACTAAACCATATTCCTGAGGACCATGTCAACCCATCTTTTGAACACCTCCAGGGATGGTGCCTCAACCACTTCCCTGGGCAGCCTATTCCAATGCTTGATAACCCTTTTGGTGAAGAAATGTTTCCTAATATCCAATCTAAACCTCCCCTGACGCAACTGGTGGTATTCTAAGGGGAGTCAAGGATAGAGACACCAAAAAAAAAAAAGAGATAACAAAAAAAATTGGAAAATAAATTAAAAGGCTGTATTTTCCCTTCAGCCATTATACCAAGTATGTTAAAAATATTTGAGCACAATATGTGACTATGTTACAAATAAGGATTTTTTATAAAGAAAAATATTAATGAAATATTTCATTCATTTTGCAAAATGTATATAGCACCAAGCATTATTTCGACAAAAAGAATGGAACAGATTTTTTGAAAAAATTTTCAAAAGTCAAAAGTTTTCAGCAACTTGAAGACCCTTAGGAGAATCCCAGTGAACTAGGTATAAAACCAGACAGCAATATAGAACATTCTTTTAAGCAAACAACTCACTTTTCAAAACATAACTTTGAAAATCATCAAAAGTGTTGTACCACTGAAATCATTAGCATTGTAGGATTTCTGAGCTAATTAATGAAAAATTTGGGGTATAAATTTTATTAATTTTAAACCTGTATTAAAGGAATTTCTTTTCTACCTAAAACATACTCAGAATTCAAATGTTTTCTTTCATTTTGTGAGAGGAGCATACTTGCAATGGCAAATTTGAAATTGCATATTTTGATCAGTCCTGCTAGCTGTCACACAATTCAGAGCTTAAGCCAAGAGAAGACAATATGATAAAGGAGTTCCCAAAAACCCTACAAACTAGAGTGGCACTATTAACTTAAATTATTTCTCCTGTTACTAAAACAATGGGACATAAAAATACCAAAAGAGAAGTGGATCTCTTAACTCTTACTTTTTTTCCAAGCATTGTTTTAAAAACAGCTTTAGCCACTATCTCTTACAGTTTAAAGAGTTCACTCAGAAAACACGTGAAAAAAGATTTATATTCTTCTCAGTTGGCTTATAAGGCATCAGAGAAGGTCATGACTTTAGGTCTAGTGACTACCTTCACTGCTTCAGGTCTAGTGACCCAGAGAAGGTCAGTGGTAGAACCAGGAAACCAGTTCACATAGTCATATCCTAAATTTGATGCTGGAAATGCAAACTGATTCTTGTCTCCAATTAATTTAGCTTTATTCTTTTCATTTTCACATGCTTCTTCTAATCAATCCTAAATTGGAATTTTCATTTTGAACTTAAGAAATTACTCTAATTTCCTTTTCTAAAATACATTGGAACTGCTAATAAGAAATGTGGTAATTGTACATTTACATTTAGATTTCCTTTCATTTTGTTCTTTAGCAGGAAACTTAAGGTGAAATTCATCTTCCCTGTCTTTAGAAGCCTGTGCTCTATAGCATAAACCGTAACATCTGAACTAACTGTTTAAGGCTGCATCTTCATTAATGCCTTAGTTCAAAGCAATATTTTTGCTTTTTGGTTTTGCTTTTCATGGGTCAGAATCTTGAAAATAGTGGGCACAATAGCAGATGAAGAGATTTGGCACATCAAATGAGTCATTCAGTCAATACCAAAAAGGATTTTACTTTTATTACAAACTTTTAACACATTTCTTTGTGAAATCAGTATACTATACTGGATCATCCCTTGATAATTATATCATAACAAAGAGGGGAAAAAATGATGCCTTGTTATGATAATGGCATTTTAGTCCTGGCAAAGAAGAGATCTAGACAGGCTGATGAAGTAATATCTGTTTTCTCTTTTAGTTATGAGTTTATTGCTTATTTTGCTGGAAAGAAAAGAAAAAAACCCCAAGCTGTCATCCACAAGGGAGGCACTCCTTTTCCTAATATTCCTGTGACCTCTCCTCTGCATCCATTCCACCTGTAATTAATCCTTCCTGAATGCATAGTATCACAACTGCATTGAAAGCTCTATACAACATTTAAACAGCCTGGTAATTAACGAAAATACTCTTCCCAATTCATCTTATCATTTGCCTTTTACATGGCTTCATCAAAGTGGTAGATTGTAACATAGTCATCAAAACAGGAGATAAGCAAAGTCCTACAAAATAAGTATTGCCAATGCACATGTTTTAGCCCTTACTGTTGCCAGGAACGTGCTATGAAGGGTTATAAAACAAGCATAAAAGCTGTTGTTCCTATGGGTAGACCAGATGTACAAAACAATTACTTTTATTTTTGTGACAATATGGGATGGGGATTAATAGAAGTTCCATAAAATAATGCTGATAATTCTTTGTTTTCTGTTAGCAATAGCAATGTTTTGGATCAGTATTCCAAAGGTCATCAGCAAGACCAAAAAGGGGGGAAAATACTCATAGAATCTGAACTGGAAGAATAATATTCAGTCAGAAACAAAGAATAAAAGGTGCTTAAACATGAAACAGGTTTGCTTTTGGCAGGCAAAAAAAAATCCATCCTGCAGGTACTTTTTGCCACTTAAAAAGAGCTAAATTTAGGCATTCTTTTATCTACATCTGGGATTTTTTTTCAGCCAAAGTGACGCTACCAGTTCTGTGAGTAAACAAACAAAAAGAAAAGAAAAACAACTTTAAGAAACCAAACTTGACCAAAGAAAAACGTGTCCTGGACATCATTTACCACATCACAGGAAGCAGACAGAATTTCATGGGCTGATAAGGCTCTAAAGTGCATCCTTAAAATTCAGACCTTCAGAAAGCAAAACACCTTCACTTCATCCATAAGCACCAGCCTAAGTATGGACAGTATTAATGGAACTGAATACAACCTAACCGTGTCAGTTAGAGAGGATATATTTTCACTTTGTGGTTTGCTGGGCTACAAGTAGAGACCTCAGCAACCTATGAAATGGTATCTTAAATAAAAAAAAAATTCAGTGTAACAGTATTAGTAAATATTTGATTCAAAAAAAGTTCATAGGCTCACTATATATTGACATTAAGTATATATAATGGCATGCAAGTGGTGGTGAAAGTAAACTTGAAAACATTCAAAGCTACTTGGGTATTTTTTTATTTAATACTTACACGTTAGGAGCAGAAAGAGAGTTTAGTACTTTACTTCTCTTGTTCAAAATTTGCCTATGCCACAAAGGTACATTTTTTTCTTTTTGGAGGTTATGTTAGAGACCAGTCCTAGGTGCATATTGACCTATACAAGCTATTTATAGGTTTTAGGTCTTCTGAAAAGGCAGCACGCTTTTTAGCAGACCACACTACCACGGAAAAATACTACATCATTTGTATTTGTAACAATAAGAACGATCACTGAAGCAGCATCAAACATTTACAGTCCCCCCTTCTGTCTAGTGTTTTATCAAATGATTTAAAAATAACACATGCAATTTAAATTCTCCACAAAAAAAGAGAATTATGTTGCTCTTTAAAGTTTCTAGCTGCAAGATATAATTGCAATATGTTTGTTACATGAAGCAAAACAATTGATCAAACCTACAGAGTTCCAAAGAGCTATCAGTCACACAAACACCTAAGTGGGGAAAAACCTCCCACAAATTCACAAGGTTTAAGTTATGCCTGTACCTTGTATGAGATGAACAAACTATGATAGAAACAATTGCAAACAAAACTATACATTAAAAAAATAAAAGAAGGTAAATGAAAAAAAAAAAAATTCTCCGTAACAAATAATATCTGAAGGTGGCAGAGAAGACAACAAAAGGGATACAGCTGAAATCAGGCATATCTGTAAAAATTATGTAGAATCGTCAAACCAGGACACTTAACAATTTGCATTTAAATTAAATACAAATTTCTGGCAATCAGCAGAAAACACACCACAGTAATTCAAGGTTCTAATGACATCTGCAGTTAGTTTTAAGTGGTTACTTGTACACAGTGTCCCAAATTCATGTTAAGCACTATAGTCTCTCCATCATTTCCAACAGATTTGGGAGACTTATTAGGAAATGTTTACAGCACAGAATGACCAAGGTTGGAGGGGACCTCTGGAGGTCATCTGGTTCAACTTCCCCCTGCTCAAACAAGGCCACCTAGAGCTGGCTGCCTGGAATCATGTCCAGACAACTTCTGAATACCTCCCATTTCTACCAACAGAAGCACCTGATCTGCAAAGTACACTTTGCATTAAGTAGAGTATGGAACTATTATATCTTTATTAGTGAATCATCAGTCATCAGTATTTCTATCAAGGCAGCGTGAAGTATTCCTGGAAAAAAACCCTCAGACACTATCACTGTTGTTGGCAGAACTATACACATATATGGATAGAGATGTTACAGTGAGTAACACCTACGTACGTACGAGATGGCTTTGTACTTTCCCATTTCCTGGCAAAGGTGCTCTGTTCTGCCTGATGATGTCACCAGGAGGTAGAATACGGCAGGTTTCAAGCCTAAATTTATATACAGTTAAAACTCATTTCTTATAGCTTCAGAATTCATTCCGGTCCTGACTCTGTGTGTGCAAATGCCCTCAAACACTGGCACCTGGCAAGGTCTCCTTAATTTCGCAGACTTGCAACCTTGTCAAAGTCCTCTTTCCTTTTCCAAGTCCCTCTCTTTCATTTTCTTAATTGCTTGTGCAGAGAAGACTGAATGCAAAGTCAGGAAATTAATTTAGATACGGTGCCCTGATCTGCATTTCTTTAATTCGGGCTGATGTACTCAATTATGGGTCACTTTCAGAGATACTGGACCAGAAGTGTGTAACTGAGGAGGCCAAGAGCTGAACCTCAGGAAGAAGTAGTTTGATCTGCCAAAACAACAGAAGCCATTCTGAAGGATTTATCTGCATGTGTGAGCTGATGCAGGCAGGACGCAGGAACAACCACAAACCCATGGATTAAGGTCAAAGAACAAATTTAATCTCAATACCTCATGGATCGGGGAACCTCTGAAACAGCACCTGGGCAGAGGCAGGTAAGCAGGGGATGCAGGCAACGCCGAGCGAGAGTCTTTATTAGCACTTATTAGCACGAGAATCCTTGTTAGCAAGGGAGTGAGGGTGCGAGAGAGCTCCCACTTGCTGTTTGGGCCTGTATTTCAAGGATTCTGTCTGGCAGAGTTTTCTGCTGTGCTTTGATCTCTTCAGCAGCAGGGCAAGAATCTCAGGAGTGTTCGATAAGGTGCCCCTGAGTCCATCCCAGGCCTTTGTTATCTAAGTGCAGA
>JAOXNO010000004.1:5764706-5776229 GCA_028565335.1 Limnodromus scolopaceus
CAGCAGGGCAAGAATCTCAGGAGTGTTCGATAAGGTGCCCCTGAGTCCATCCCAGGCCTTTGTTATCTAAGTGCAGATGTTCTACTTGTTGAGCACACAAAACTAAGCAACAATTAGTGTGATACATGTGTTTTCCAGCACCCCACGTGCGAGTCACTTGAGCGTATTTAGTCCTCCTCGCCAATCTTCTGTTACTTTCCCACATTGCAGGTGTAACGTTCAGTCATAGATAAAAGAGAATCGATGTGTATATATACATAAATCTGAGTTTACAGCAAGAAAGCGAAGTACAGAAGAAATTTTGAGCATGTAATGTCGAGCCTGTGTAATTTCAAGTCCTTAATGTTAAATGGAAGATAACGAACTCTCCTGGCTTAGAGCCCTTGTTGGGATGAAACAGTTGCTTTTTCCTTTTACCTCATATGCTGGCAAAATAAAAAGAGTCAGCATCCTGTCATGAAGGACGCTGAGACCAGAGATTCTCAGAACATGAAGTGCCTTCCGGAAGACACACTTCCAACCCACTCACAGCCCCGGCCCCGGCCGGAAGCAGGAAGTCCGCGGCAACCAATCAGACGCGGAGGGGGCGTGGCCAGGAGCCGCGCGGAGATTTAAAGGCGGTAAAGAGCAGGCGCGTGGCCGCAAGGTCTGAGGTGAGGCCGAGGTGAGGGTCGGATGGCGCTGCACAGAGGGGGTTCTGAGCTCAGGGACCTCCCCACTCACAGCTCGAGCCCCAGTCGGTCGGCGGGGCCATGGCAGAGGGCGGCGTGTGACGGGTGAGTGTGAAGGGAGGACCTCTCCGGCAGGAGGCCTGTGTGTGCTGTGAGCAGGGGAACGGTCTGCTCAGCCTGGGGGCTGAGCTGAAGGAGGGAGTGGGAAGGTTGAGGACCGCTTGGGAATGTGGCTGCAGTCCTGAGTAATGTGCTTTAGGCAATCCTGCTTTAGCAGGGGGGTATGATCTCTAGAGGTCCCTTCCAACTCTGACGATTCTGTGATTCTATGAAAATCCTTCCTCTTCTCAAAAAAACATGCTCTGAATATGGTAATTCACCCTATCCCCAAAGAAAGGGGGTGATCTCATCTTTCCTAACGTAGTTCACCTAATTGGACTTGTCTGTGGCCGCCTTCTGGCTTTGTCAGGGTTTACCTTTTTCCCTTGTTCTGATCGGTTATCCTGGTTCCACCAGCTGTTGTATCTGCTGCTCTCCATTCCTTGTTCTGATCTTACAGTGTGCTTGTTCTCATTTTCCTGTATCCTGTTTGCTCAGCTATACCACAGATCTCTCTCTTTTCCCCTTTGTTGCATGTTACTTTATATGTATATGCACAGAGAGAGAGATGCATACAGGTAGCTGTTACAGAAAGCAATTGCCATACTGGTCATGCTGGTTTTATTTATACAAAGTCATAAAATGCCTATGGAAGTTGCTGGTTATGCCAGGTTAGTATGCATATGTCTGGATTCAAGGCAAATAAACATTAATTATATATTCCTTAATCTTTTTCCTTCATGGGTGCAACAGGCCTCTGCTTTGGCTGCAAGATTTTACCATTAGATTTCACTGACTTTTACCCTTGGTATTCTCTTTTTTTATCTACTATTTTGAAATTCAGTTGAATTTTTTAAAATGTATTTATTTTTAGAATTTTAAGAGAGGAAAGTGCTTTATATATTTAAAAAAAAATATTTATGTACATATTGGATGCACTCCAGTTTCCTTTCTTAAATATTTTTTTAAAGTAACCATAAAGTAGATCTGATGGGCAATGTATTTTTTCACCAATTATTAGGTAGACAACAGAGGAGAGGAAAAAGATGAACTTGTGAATAATTTATAAGTTAGACAGGAAAAAAGCAGATTGATCTGCTAATTTATTAAATATTAATAATTCTACCAGCTTGACATGATAGCATAACTCAGGATAATTGTAAAGTTTCTTATTCAAGGAAGAAATAATAATGAACTACACCTTCATAATGAAGCAGCTATGTAAATAAAATAAATGCCAAAGGGGACAAGAAATTAAATATTATTATATACCTGGTAGATTGTAAGCAAGGTGAATGGTGTTCTAGAGCACTATTATCCTGGTATTCCCCTTTTATAAGAAAAACATTTTGATAATTTGTTCTAAGCAGAATGTTATTTAATTAAAAATCAAAAATTATCAACGAAGCAAACACCAAACCAAAGCCACCAAAATACCCCTTCAGGGTAAAGAATGGTGATTCTGAAAGCTATTTAGAATATATATGTTGTAATTTCTTTTAAGGAATGTGTTTTCTAAGCAATTTACTCATATTGTTTATAGGTATTCTTAGCAGCATTTCTGTAGTTTCGCTATTTTATGAAACAAGACTTGTCCATCATTCTCAGCCCTTCTGCTTGTGAACCTCACCCTCAGACCCCTCACGGACCCGGTCATACCAAAGGAGTGGAACAACAGGTCATGCGTGCACTATGCTTCCTCCGAGATCTGTCGCATCTTGACTGTGCCTCTACACTTCCAGAGAATCTGGAGGAAAAAGAAGGCTTTGTGACAAGTGCTAAAGATCAACAGTTCAAATTATTTCAGATGAAGGCTTTAAAGGTAAGAAAAAATTTCTAAGTTGAAGTACAAGCAAGATAGATACATTATTTTTAAAATCCAGTTAAACGAAGCCATCTATTACTTGTATTGGAAGAGGGTATATAGGCAGAAGACATAGACAGTTTCTAAAATGACTCCTGCTGCTCTTGGATGTCCCTGGTATTTATAGCAGAAGTGTTGAAAAGAAACCACCATGTGTCTCTACTTGCAGGATGTCATTGTATCTTTGTGTGCTAAAATTACAAAATGAGTTTGGGCTCTGTGCCCTTTTTATACTTGTTTAGCTGAGTGTTAAAGAAAACAAAAGAAGTTATCTTCTTAATATCCATCAATTTATTATTCTGACAACCTTATGCAGAGTTTAAAAAGGGTCACTATTTAGTACCTGAGAGGTAGAAGCTTGTAGATCCATTAGAACAGAAAGGGATGTTAGGGGGATTATCTTCCCAAATATTAAAAAATCCCATACTGGTCAACAAAACCTCAAAGCTGAAAGTGGAGTTTCCAGTTTAATAACATCTAAAAAGAAAATAAAAAAGAAAAAGGAAAATAAAAAGCCTTGTGTTAAATCTGAAGTTCATGCAAGCACATTAATAGGATGAAATTCAGTCTTTATCCTATCCAACCCCCGGTGCTCATTTTCAGTGCCTGCAACCTGTGACAGATAAGCACTAATTTCTGAGGAGGGCTCGTATGGCAACTGTTAAAATGGCAGATCCCTTACTCTTGTGTTTATGCTAATAACATTTACTGGGGTTAGCAATCACATTGATTTCCCATATGTAATAAGAAGAGTGTAGTGCTATGTTCCTAGTTAAAGTTTATTGAGCAGGCAGGATATTAGAAGTCAGAACTGATTAATTCAGGGTATAAGCAGTCATCTAGTCACCTTTTTTTTTCCCTGCACAGTTTTTTCTCACAAACACTTCACCATGTATCCCTATTAGTGATCAAATTTCTGATGACATTTGTTTCTTTTAATTTCCTTTGTGAGTTTTCACCTTTGCATTGAAGAAAACATTAAATACTCATGGCTTAGTCTTGATACATGCCTTCAGAGTCAGATTGCACTCAATAGTTTAATGTTAGGCCCTTAAAAGGACCACCAGGCTGGCTGGAGCAGATAGACCTTTTAATATGGGTTCCAGTTCATGCCAATAGTGGAAGCCTTCAAAATACATTAGATAATAATACTAAAAAATATATCGTGAATGTTCTATAGACATGAATGTTGGGGTTTTTACACTAGAGATAAAGGGGACATTTATTCTCTTTTTCTTTGTATCTATTTTAAGGTCAAGAGCAGCAAGGGAGTAGCCTATAATTTGCACAAGCCCATTTCAGGTTCCTAGGGGGAAAATTTGTAACTAAATGGAAAGCACATTTTTAGCTATCCCAGTCTAAGAAGAAGTATCTTCTAATGCCCTCCTTGCTCAATAAAATTCTACTAGAAATGTGACAGTCTATTCTTACTATTACTTATGGGAAATCAAGGCAATTGCTAAGCCCGTGATACACTATTGCCATTGCCACAGGAGTAAGGGATCTGCCATCATAACAGTTGCCATATGAGCACTCATTAGAATTACTAATTTGTCACAGAATTGGAGTGGGAATGAACATCTGGAGTGTGACTTGATAATGATAGAGCTCTATTCCGATAATGAGCCTGCTGCCTTAATGCAAGTCTTTTCTATAACTTCAGATAGGTTAAGAAGAAACAACTCTCTGTAAGTGTTGAAAACATAAATATGTATATTTATGGTTCTCAAGGTTTTTTTAATATATATACATATTAGATATATAACAGAAGTTCTCTCATTACTTTAAGACAATAGTGAAACAACAGAGCACAAGGAGGCTTATATGGGTTTGCTTCCTTATCACCTTCATAAGAGAAAAATAAAGTACACAATTGAGCTAAAACCAATTTAATAAAAAGAAAAAGCAAAAGTACAAAACATCTTGACAGGCTGCAGAGAAAGCTTCGGGTGCAATAGCACATGATGTTCTTGTCCTTTCACAGGCCACAAGGTCTCCTTCGTTGTGCACATCTCATGCAGCATTTTAAACAGGCTAGGGCACTGTAGTAACTGTGCTGACACCTCAATAAATTAGGCTTCTCAATTTCTGTTTTCCTTCAACTGTTCTTGAAATACCTTCCTTCCTTGGACCAACTGACAGATTGTTTAACTCCGGCTGACAGCTATAGTTGAAAACCCACAGGATTTTATTGTAATCTCATCCTTTTTTCTTTAAGACTGCATAGCTCCTTCTTTGTGGTACATGCTACCTTACAGCAAAATGTCTCTCTCTTAGTATTTTCACATTTTATGCTCTGGTTTCACTAGGAGAATCTATTTGCTGTTGCCAAATACTGCTGTAATCCCATTCCTATTCTCTTTTGATGGGATTCCTCCCTCTCATCTCAGACAACAGAATTTCTTCATGGCAGTCAGTGCCTAAGTAAAAGGATTATCTCAGGCTACTTCTTCAAGAAGGATGGGTTTTATTCTCCTCTGACTTGAGAGATCAAGAAATGCATCTTCTTTTTCTAAGGGCGTGGTTATAATTTCTAGTGAATAAATAGTAAAGGTGATGTGATGAATGAAGCTTATAGTGGGCAAGAGGAAAGAAATATGATTAAAACAACCAAAAAAAAAGCTTGAAGCATTTATTTACACACTGCAAAAGATATCATAGTTGGGTGTGCCTTGTGGGATGTTATAATGAAGAAAGAAAACAGCAGCTACTTGTTATATGGCTTACAATGCTGTGAACATCCTGAGCTGCTCTCTCCACAGCATGAAGACATGGGTTTAGATTTTGCAGTTAAATCTAGGGGTGGTATTTGTTATATTTTCTGTTATCTTTAAATGCTTCCTGTTACAGCTTGTGTTTTCAATGCAGAAGTCTATTCCTTTACACTACCCAACTCATCAAGGGCTTTATTCTGTTTTGTGCTCAGAGATTGTCTTTAAAACCACGTACTTCCCCCCGAGGAATCCCAAAATGGTAGGATCATTTTTTCTTCCTATTTACTCAGGTTGAATCTTGTACATGGCATGAAAGAGAGCATACCTTTATAATGATGCTCTTCATTGAGTTCTCCTCAGACCTGAGTGCAGGATTTCTAAGCGGTTGAACATTTATGATGTCAGTGAAGGAACCAGTGATATTCCTTTAATAGCATGGAATGATATGTTCCACCAGGGGTAATGAAATTCCAGCAGGACTGCCGGATTCTGTGTGTACCACCATGTTTTAACACATGGTAAGGTGGAAGAAGGTTTGTGCTATATTTATTAAAAAAAAAAAGCTCAAAAAAGCCACCATGCCCAACCACTGTCTATTAAATCCAGAGTAAGGAAGAGTATTTAGTTTCTAAAATCTGGATATCTTCCAAAAAGTCTGAGGAAATCTATGAAGCAATACGTTTTTTAATTAATCTCTTCTTTCAGAATTACTTTTTAAGAGAAGAAAGTAAAATGAGTTCTCTACCTTGAGGAAAATCCTGTAGGAATAAGTACCATAATTTGGAGAACAGGAAAATCTAGTATCCTAGATGAGATATGAATAGCTTCATTTTTACTTACCAAAATGAAACTAACTCTTCTTATGAACAAAAAAGAATTATTTACCAGCCAGCGCTGGGTCCCTTTTGGAGCTGGCTGGAACTGGTTCTGTCTGACACATGGGCAGCTTCTGGTGTCTTCTTTGAGAAGCCACCCCTGCAGCCCCCCTGCTACTAAAACCTTGCCAGATAAACCCAATACAGAGAGCAATAGTAATTTTCTGGAAATTTTCATTCACAACGTCATAATTATGAGTCCTCTGTATTTCCTTAATCATCCATGAGGCAGCCTAAACTCAGAGGGGCAAGTACTATATTAAACAAGTACTTCTGGAAATATTTCACATGGAAACTCCTAGGACTGCTTTTACTTCATTTGGGTCTCTAGCCAGCCTGTAGAGATTTAGAAGATTTTTCTCTCCTCTCAGCCATTTTTAATTTTTTACTAATAGCAGGTATTCTTGCTGTGCAGCATGGTATTTTTACCCGCTGACTTTCACTTCATTCCAGTTTTTGAGCTCATCCAGTTCTTTCTGTGCATTACCCTATAGTGACAGTGCCTCTTCTTTTGTCATCCACGTGTTTCATCAGTGTACTCTTTTTATGTTCTTTTAATGTCAGAGCCTTTGATGAAATTGTAAATCTTGGCTTTTCTAAAATATAGTCAATCGATACTACAGTCAATAGATAGTAGCTTGCATTCTCTTAAGATATGACTTAAATGAGTTAAATTTATAATGCAAATTTACTAGCAGTTCTGTATGTCTTCTTTCCATATTGCTGTGTGACTATATATATCTTCATAAATGTACAGTTTTTTTTAAAAAGTTCAGAAATTGTTATGGCTTGGACAGGAGCACTCTTCGCTGGGTAAAAAACAGTTTGGAGGGCCTGGCCCAGAGAGTGGTGGTGAATGGAGTTAAATCCAGTCGGTGGCTGGTCACAAGGGGTGTCCCCCAGGGCTTGGTATTGAGGCTGCTTCTCTTTAACATCTTCATCAATGATCTGGATGAGGGGATCAAGTGCGCCCTCAGTAAGTTTGCAGATGACACCAAGTGAGGTGGTGGTGTCGACCTGCTGGAGGGCAGAAAGGTTTTGCAGAGGGATCGAGGCCAAGGCCAATGGTATGAGGTTCAACAAGGCCAAGTACCAGGTCCTAAGTAAAAAATGTATCCCAGTATTCAATGTTAATAGGCCTACTTTGTACTAAGCATAGAAATGAAACCAGAGCAAAAATAAGAATGTTATTGTCCATGACATAATGAGCAACCTGCCTCTTTTAATAAGCACTAACTTAGGATTTAATTGCTTCTAAACTCACTTTACTAGTATTAGGAAGACAGCAGAATTACATTTATCTCAGATGTATTTCTTTTCCAGTGTTAACTATAAAAATAAAAAGAAAAATAGGGGAAAATGGTTAGGCTAATACATCTAGCTCAGAAACAGAAGTCATGGCATACTTATTCTTAAGAAAATTATAGAAAACTTATTAAACAGATATGACAAATGCTGTATATTAAAATAGTATGTTGTTTGTATTCTGAATGGAAGGAAGAGATTAATGAGATGTAATTCAATTACACAGGACAGAGGCCCTCTGTAAGATACTAGCCTAGACCCGATAAGCTAGTATTTTTGCGTTAAAAATCAATGCATCGCTTCTGTTCATTGAAGAACTGCTGAAGTATCATATTCAAAAACGGTATTTTTAAAAATTGCCATTCTTTTTAGTTTCATTCTTCCATGGAAGTGGAAAACCACCCTTTTCTCATAGCTCCATCCTGCAAGCCAGATACACAATGGAATGATCTGCCAGAGCCATGGCGGTAAGTATTTTGCACTCCTTACATTTTACAAGTCGTTAAGCTTTCTTTTTCTTAACTGAAAAGAATAAAAATTTCAGGAATTTTCCATCCATGGGAAGAGCGAACAGAGCCTTAACTTGGCCCATGTCCAAATCCTGAGCTGCTATATTTCAGCATAATGATACTCATTAGGTTAAGTTTTGACCCTTAATATTTCAGTTTTCCAATTTCATCTTTAATAACATGCAAGACTTCTCACAATGTTCAACAATGTTGGTGTTTGAATTTTCAAAACGTTCAGGAACAGGTAAGTGTCCACATGCCATATGGTTACAACTGGGTGATATTTTCCCCTTTAAAAATGCCAGATTGATATCTAATGATTTTCCAGAGAACTATTTCAGTTATTTATGTTCAATTTGTTCAGTGTAAGATTTGCACATATTGACTTCCAAACAAGTTTTGACTTGCTATTTCTCTGATCTTGTTGATCCTGCCATTTGCACCACAATGAATTGTGTTACCAGTTTACACTAAAATGAAGTACAAAAGTTCTCCATCTCCATAAGAGAAAAATTTGTTTCTAAAACTGACCCTTGTTCCACAAAAATCATACAGATAGTTATCAACCATGCTATCTGCAATTCTATCATGTTTTTTCTAGCTTTCCATGATAAGAAAATATGCAGCATGTTAACCTTGAAATTTGACACATTTTTCTCTCATACTTGCATGCCTCACAGACGTTACGGAGGTATTTGATCAGGTGCTCCAGTACTCTATACATAGCCTATGAAAACCAGAGTTTTCCATGAGATGGAGCGTGCTTTGACTTCTGTTAAGGGAATCAGTTTTAGAGCTAAAATATTTCTCTAGAGAAGTGTCATGATACCCTCTTGGCAGCTCATTTATTCTCTGTCAACTCTTTCCAAGAGTATCTACAAATTTATTTATAGATATTGTCTTACCCTGAAACTGCTCCAAAGGAATGCAGAATAGAGCACTCTGTATTCGTGCTGAAGAATATGTAGCTAAAATAGGATTACTCATTTGTTCAGGACTTCCAGCAGCTGCACAAGCTGTTCTGCAATGAGACTCTTATCTATGGTCTTCATAGAATCACAAAATCATAAAATCATAGAATGGTTTGGGTTGGAAGAGACCTTGAAGATCATCTAGTTCCACCCCCCCGCCATGGGCAGGGACACCTCCCACTAGACGAGGTTGCTCAAAGCCCCATCCAGCCTGGCCTTGAACACTTCCAGGGATGGGGCATCCACAACTTCTCTGGGCAACCTGTTCCAGTGTCTCACCACCCTCACAGTAAAGAAGTTCTTCCTAATGTCTAACCTAAATCTCCCCTCTTTCAATTTAAAACCATTACCCCTTGTCTGACCACTACACTCCCTGGTAAACAGTCTCTCCTGATTTCTCCTGTAGGCCCCCTTCAGGGACTGGAAGATGGCTACAAGGTCTCCTCTGAGCCTTCTCCAGACGGAATGAGCCCAACTCGCTCAGCCTGTTTTCATAGGAGAGGTACTCCACCCCTCTGATCATCTTTATGGCCTTCCGCTGGACCCATTCCAACATGTCCTTCTTGTGATGAGGACTCCAGAGCTGGACACAGTACTCCAGGTGAGGTCTCACCAGAGTGGAGTAGAGGGGCAGAATCGCCTCCCTTGACCTGCTGGCTGTGCTTCTTTTGATGCAGCCCAGAATTCGGTTGGCTTTCTGGGCTGTGAGCGCACATTGCCAGCTCATGTTGAGCTTCTTGTCCACCAGCATTCCCAAGTCCTTCTCAGGGCTGCTTTTCAGCCGTTCTCCGCCAAGTCTGTATTTGTGCCTGGGATTGCTGTGACCCAGGTGCAGGACCTTGCATTTGGCCTGGTTGAACTTCATCAGGTTTGCATGGGCCCACCTCTGCAGCCTGTCCAGGTCCCTGTGGATGGCATCCGTTCCCTCTGGCATGTCAACCGCACCACACAGCTTGGTGTTGTCTGCAAACCTGCTCAGGGTGCACTCAGTCCCACTGACCATGTCTCCGACAAAGATATTGAACAGCACTGGTCCCAGTACTGCCTCCTGAGTACTGACTCCGCTTGTGACTGTTTTCCACTTGGACTTTGAGCTGTTGACCTCAACCCTTTGACTGCAGTCATCTAGCCAGCTCTTGATCCACCAAGTGGTCCATCCATCAAATCCATGTCTCTCCAGTTTAGAGACCAGGATGTCATGTGGGACACTATCCAATGCTTTGCATAAGTGCAGGTAAATTACATCTGTTGCTCTCCCCTTATCTACCAATGCTGTAGAGCCATCATAGAAGGCCACCAAATTTTTAAGGCATGACTTGCCCTTTGTGAAGCCGTGTTGGCTGTCACCAATCACCTCATTTTCCATGTGCCTTAACACAGTTTCCGGGAGGATCTCCTCCATGATCTTGATAGGCATAGAGGTGAGACTGAGAGGCCTGTAGTTCCCTGGATCTTCCTTTTTTTCCCTTCTAGAAAATGGGGGTTATGTTTCCCCTTTTCCAGTCAGTGGGACCTTCACCAGACTGCCACAACTTTTCAAATATAGTGGAAAGTGGCTCAGCAACTTGATCTGCCAGCTCCCTCAGGACCCGTGGATGGATTTCATCAGGCCCCATGGACTTATATACCTTCAGATTCCTTAGAAGGTCTCAAACCTGGTCTTCTACAGTGGACAGTCCTTCATTCTCATAGCCCCTGTTTTTGCCTAGTCCTTCAACTTGGGAGGTGTGAGGAGAGAGGATGGCAGTGAAGACCAAGGAAAAAAATGTTGTTGAGAACCTCAGCCTTCTCATCTGTTGTTACCAGTTTGCCATTCTTGCTCATCGGAGGGGTATGCTTTCTTTTCTGGATGACATACCTGTAGAAGCCTTTCTTTTTATTCTTAGCATCCCTTGACATGTTCAGCTCCAGCTGTGCCTTGACCTTCTTGACCTCACCTATAACTCTTCCCAGGACACCTGATCCTGCTTGAACTGCCTGTACAGCTCCTTCTTGCCTTTTAATTTGACCAGCAGGTCCCAACTAAGCCACGCTGGTCTCTTCCCTTTCTTGCTTGATTTCTTACTCCTGGGGATCGAGAGCTCTTGTGCTCTATGGAAAGTGTCCTTAAAGATCTGCCAGCTCTGTTCTGCCCCCTTGTCCCTGAGGACCACTTCCCAGGGGTCTGTTTTGACTAACTCCTTGAAGAGCTGGAGGCTTGCTTTCCTAAAATTCAGAGTCCTGACCATGTTACTTGTCTGACACCTACCCCTTAAGACTGTGAACTCCAGTAGATTATGATCGTTGCCTCCAGTCTTGACATGCCTGATAAGCTCACTTGCATTGGTGACTATCACGTCCAGTATCACATCCCCTCTGGTTGGACTATCTATTTCCTGTCTTAGGAAGTTATTGTCGAGGCACTCCAGGAACCTCCTGGGTTGTCTACAGCTCACCGTGTCCTGCACTTGGGTCACAACAACCCCAGGCAGCGCTACAGGCTTGGGGAAGAATGGCTGGAGAGCTGCCTGGCAGA
>JAOXNO010000004.1:5780303-5791104 GCA_028565335.1 Limnodromus scolopaceus
AGGAGGTCTCAGATGACTACTCTTGCAAGGTATTTGCCTTCACAGTTAGCAAGTCCTCTCTGCAGAGCAGTCACAAGTCTATCTTCACCTGCAAATATAAGCATAGAATTCAAGACTCTCATGAATGGTATGGTCCAGATTTAAAGAATTAATTTAGGACATGAACCAGCTGCAAATTGTGTCTTTATTCTGACTCTGCTTGCATTGCAGAACATGTCACAGTCCAGAATGGTGCTTCCGTTGAGGAGCTATTTGGTAAAAAGCAACACAATTTGTAGCACTGCTTACAGAAACTTTTTCTGTTAAGGACTGAGAATAAGCACCGACTGGTTTCTCCATTATGATAGACTTTTTATTACATTGTCAACATGTTTTAGTTTGGAGGAAAAAATAAATCTTATTTTTTGCAGCTGAGTTGCAGCTGAAACAAGTTGATAAAGGAAGCTCTCAAGAGACGTTCAGCCTACATGTTCTAGACCCAAAGTATAAATATATTTCAGGTGACAGAAATAATTCAGTGTTATCCAGCCTCTAACCCAAACAGCTTTTGTCTTCAACCTGTTCCCTAATTCTTAGCTAATTTCAGCTGGCATATATATAAGAAAGACTGCCATTTATTAATGGGGTTAGCTTGTTCAGGCACCATTAACCTGGTACGCAGAAGCTTTGCAATCAAGATATGCGTGACTTCAGAACACAACAACAGTTTCTTGCCTGACACACACAAAAGATACCGGGGATTTAGGGAGCTATTAGACTGAGCACACTCACTGCTCAGGGCAAAGACTTGGAGACTTTTGCTGGACAGGCAGATATCATTCAGGAAGGGACAGTTTGCAACTGTACAGCTCCTGAGCAGGTCCTTGATGTTGCTGAGCTGCCATCCTCCACTAGGTCCATCAGTGTGGACAGCCCCAAGGACTTGAGCTGAGAATCTAACAGCTGCTAGCCCCCCAACAGACTCCCCGTTTTCCCCCATAAGTATTTAAAATCTTTTCATGTTGGCGATTTTCTTATTTTCCTCTTGAATTCTTGGACTACTCGCACTCCCCATCTCAGTTGTCTGACCTCTCTCTGCAATTTCACCTTTCTCATCCTTCTGCAGAGTTTTCATAGCTCTCACTCACAGCTCAGCAATTTTCTCTGCGGCCTGAGCCAAGGTTAAGTAACACGCTGTATCAGAGCAGGGCTTTGTGTCCTTGGCTTTGCATCCCTCCTGCAGGGAGGAAGGTTTTGACAGAGGTTACCAAGTGAGAGAGTCACAGTTTTCACTTCTGCAAGAGGTACAGTAAGAAACACCACAGGGAAGCATGGACAGGAGCCATATGGTTGGAGAAGTCAGAGTCATATATATTATACTAAATCATAGTATCAGAATCATATATATTATACTAAAATAGCTCAAGGAAACGTATTTTAACTTAAATGGTAAATGACTGTGGAAATTGAATTATATGCTAAAACCATGTAAATGTTTACTAGAACATTAACAGGAAATATTTTTCCCCAATTAATATTTTAAAGAAGCATTATCCAGAGCCAAATTCTTTGCTTATGTTATGAGCATGCTGGTTTTGAAGGTACTTAGTCCAAAAAAAAAAAAGTTGAACGCTTTACTATTATTCTGAATAACTAGAAATAGATACACAGTGATGAACTTTTTTATTGCTGTTGGGATGACAGCCTAGTAGTTTTGCAAGTAAGAAATAAGTCCTGGTACTTGGATTGTGATATCAGACGTTTCTCATTTCACTAGGACTCTTCCAAGCAGATATTTGAAGAGGCCAAAGTCTAGGGATGTAATGTCTTATTTATTTTTGTTTGTCCCCTCCAGATCCTGAATGCCATCTTGTGTGCACTCCATCCAAGGCTTCCTTTGACATTCACGTTCCCAATGAATCCATCACTCACTCCTCCTTGTTGGTGAGTATGAGGTCTTTCTGAGCACCTTTACTTATGTTTTCCTGTCAGTTGGGTCAAGAAATTGTCTCTGCTCTCCAGGAACTTCCTGGATTGCTTGTGTCCTTCTGAGTTATCCCTTCAGCAGATATCAGGGTTGAGGAAGTCCCCCATCAGGACCAGGCTCTGCCTATCTATTTCTAAAGGGCTTCAACTGCTTGCTTTTCCTCTTCAGGCAGCCTGTAGAAAACACCCACTACAATGTCACCCTTAGCTATATGCATCTGCTGCTTTGCCACCTGCTTATGAAGAGAGGATACCAAGCATGGAAGACAACATGCAAATGAGTTGGTACCCATCTTAAACATTGCCTGGGACAAGAGCAGAGAGGATTTGCACCTGATGGTTATGCACTCCTTTAAGAAAAAATTGAGACCCAAAGAACTCTTGGGATGGCTCTGTCAGGTACAACAAAGATGCAGTGGTCATTTTCCTTCTTGTAAGCACAGTATGTGCATGAAACCAGGAAAGAGAATTAAGAACAAGCATAACATATTCAACTTGGGAAAAACATTCAGCAATTTATCCTTCATAAACAATTAAAAAGGCCATTCCCCTCTAGTAATTTTGGTCGTTTAATTTGTTAACTAACGGACAGGGTTGGGAAACCTTTATTTTCTAGTGAGTAAATATTACTTTCCTTTCTCCCTGCTCACTGAACTCCTGCTTTGGTATCAGGGAGTACTTTAGTCCTTGTGGTATGGTCCCTTTTGATGTGCTAACATCCTTTCTTCTGGCTGCAGTAGGACTTCTGGCCTTTATTTAGAGGGTGAGTGAAATTACTTCACACTGGTCTGCTGCAGTTAGGATGAAGTGCCCTCATAGTTATACATCTTCAGCAACTGTTTCCTCAGTCGCCATCCAAAGCAGTATGGAGTAAAACACTGCCCTTTCCTACCTATTCTGTTTTTTTGAAGAGCATACAGGAACAGAAAACTAAGACATATGTGCACCTCCTTGGGCTGATGAAATTCTAGTGTTAAATAAATTTACAAAGCGGACATGGAAGCTGCTTATTTTTCAATCAGAAATTTGAAGACATCATTGCACTTACCTCACTTTCCTCTATGGGGAGGGAAAAAGTAATTGTTAGTGCTCTGAAATTCCACATGAATTCATTTCAGTTTTGTTTTTATGGCCCTCTGAAAAATAATTCAAAGAGAGCAGGGAGAGATCTTTTATGATTCGTCTATATATCTAAACTGACATGAATGGTAAGTGGCATAGCTATGATTAGAATGAAGAGTATGGGAGACAGGGTCATCATAAAGTATTTATAACAGCAAGTTGTATATTTTCCCTGTCAGAGAAGAATGGATGGGAAAGCAGTAAAGCTGAATTAAGTTAAAAATGTGAAATGTCAGTTGGTGTTGAGAATACCTGGTGCTGGATTGCTTTGGATAAACAAAAAGGACAAAAGTGTTTGAGAAGAAAATACCATAGTTCCTTTATTTCTAGTCACTTCAGTGATTTTTTTTTTCTGAGCAACATGATGTAGTTGAAGATGTCGCTGTTCATTGCAGGGAGGTTGGACTAGGTGACCTTTAAAGGTCCCTTCCAACCTAAACTACTCTATTATTCTATGATTCTACTGAAACACTAGATGTTGGAAGAGAGAAAAGTGAACACAAACTTTAAATGCTACATAAAATGTTTTTGTGTGTTAAAAAATTAGAGAGCGGGTAAAAAAATCATGATTAAAATGTTTTAAGCACTGGAGCAATGAGTTCTGCAAGATCTCAAAATATTTTACTATTTCAAGTCTAAGCAGCTATACAGCAATTATAAATTAATACACTGCACTAAGTAATCGTTATGCAGACCATTTCAGCATACTTTACGCTGGAATCATTGGAACAACAACATATGCTATATATCCTAAGGACCTGGGCCTTAGTTAATACCTTAACCATTTTTTTAGAGCTGCTACTATAAGCCATGTAGACTTGCTCATTTTTAAGATACGCTGCCCATTTTTCTTTAGAATATTTCTTGAGGAAAATATTTTTATTTTTTAGGAAGGAAGTCTTTTGTAAAATACAAATATAACTAAACTTGCTTTGCTGAACGGACTTAAATTCCCCTTCAGTACTAATGACACAGGCCATGAATGTGAAAATGAAGATCTGGAGGTAAGTGATTTGCAGAATCTCAAGATTACTGTAATTTTTTGTAAATTACAAAGTATTCTGGGGACAACAGGAATACGGATACTAGGACATATGAACTAAGATATGCTGCCTGGCAGACCTTAAGAGGATCGGCTGTACTTTGTCTTTTCTGGTAGAACTAAAATTTATCTTGAAAACAACTGGGGAGTCGTGCGAGCTGAGATTTTTCAAAGTATATGTGTATGCAAGTGCATGTAGGTCTACGGTCATTGAAGGAGATGCTTCTGAGATAGTTTTCCTGATTTCACTCTCTACCAGCTCTCCCTGAAATTGCAGGGGGCATAAATGCAGCAATAAGTTAAAAATAGAAAAAGGCGTGGATCTGGGGGAATAGAGATTTATAATTTCATTGCCGTGGAAGAACTTTTCAAATAACTGCATTCTCAACAAAAATATGCTGTTAGTTATTTGCTAAGGTTTGTAAGGTTTGGTTACTCAAAGCTTCCCGGAATAATTCAGGAATTATGAGTACAAATATTATAATCTTCTGGTTATAAAACAATTCCATTTTATCAGAAGTTCCCCAAATATTTAAAAAAAAAATAGTATTTTGATAATTAGGAAAGATATGCTCATGTTGATCTCTCCTACGCACATGATTTTGCATATTACTGTGAAATTGCTAAGAAATTATTAAGCAGGTGTGAAAATATTTGCAGGCTCAGAACAGAAGAGATTCACAGCAGTATGGCTGTAGCAAAATTTTGGAGAAGGACTGAGGTAAAAGTTTTTTGGCAATCATATTGAATATTCAAAATTCTTTAAAAATATGTAAACCAGCAACCACAAAGCAGAATCAACTATAATATACTGTAGCCTATAACACAAATACACTGCCAGATATTATTCTATTGGCATCCCAGCTGTCACTTCTAGTAGGCTAAAAATGCTGGTTTTGATTAAAAGCTATTATCTGATACAGTTCAGAGGAAACATAGTTGATGAAAGCTACTTCTAAACTTTGACCATTCTGTTTGACAGATTCAACAATAAGTGATATAGTTTCCTCCTAAAGGGATTAGCAGAGGATCTGGCGTTGGCAATACTGTTACACTGTGAATATATTCTGGTTTTAATTGCTGTTATTATACTACTAGGGATTAGATAATCTGCTTAGTTGGAAAATGTGTATGCTTTGGACAAACTATTTACCATTAACAGCAGTAAATCCCTTAATAAAGGAAATTACAATGAAATTAATTACACCCTGAACTTGTCAGAAATGTCTGCTCATATTCCCTAAAATGTCATACGTGTCTTGTGACTTCATTTTCTTGGAAAAAGTATATTCATTTGAAAGAGAAAGCTCTGTGGCCAGGCAGAGAAAATGTTGAAAGAGAGCACGCAAGAACTAGGTTTTACACTTAATACTGTTACTGAGCAAGTCATTCCATCCTCCTGTGCTTCTTACTACTTAGAACCATTCCCTTGCTCTCTTGTCTATTTAGGCTGCAAACTGTTTGGGGCTGGGGGTGACTCTATACCCCTTTGTACCGTGGAATTCACCCAGAGCTTAGTCCTCACTACTGAATTTTGCCTTGACCTCCAAAACTGAGAAACAATTTGTGTTACAAAGAATGTTCAGAATCCTGTTTCATGACATTTCCTTTGCCAAAAGTCCCTTTTTCATGAGTGCTTTAATAAAAAACTAAAAAAAAAAAAAGTTTTCTTTACTTTGACTCTTATTTACTTTTCTACTACAGTGATGTTCCTGGAGCTGATTTACTTCCTCTTGTTCTCCCAGCAGGGTGCCTGCTCTTTCTTTCAGATGCACAGATCCATATTTCTTCAGCAATCGGGGGCCAGATCTTGCATCTGTCTATCACTCTTCATGGAGAAGGCTCGGGTAAGATTCATGAATTGTCAGTCAGCTGTATATTTTGTGGAGGCTCCTGCGGTTTCGACTACTGTGTTCTATAAAACACCCTGATTATTTCTTAGATTCTTTTCTGAACGATGTCGTTGACAGCTGGGATTCCGCTAAGGAACAAACTCTCATCATGCACTTTATTACTATTTATAAGCGTAACTGATGGTGTTCTTGCTGGTGAATAAATATTACTGGAAGATGTGTTGTGATAAAACTGGAATTTTGCTGTTCGTTGCTAGAGACATGGGGGTAGTCTTATAGGCAATGGATTGATTCATTCACCAATCACAGCAGCAGAATCTGAGCCAGGGCTTAAGAAATTGTGCAAAAATTTCCAATAGCCTTCAATGATCTTTTGTTGGAGCTCTAAGAAGGAAATTGTTTTATTCCTTCACTGGATTCTATTAAGAGGATATTAATTTGAAATGTGAGGCTCTCCGTAGAATTAACTTGTGCCATTTGGCATTTTTGTTTTCCTCTTGTACGCTTCTGTAGCCTTATAATTAATAGTTTTCTCTGACGTATAGTATACGTTACCAAAGAAAGATATTTAATTCTAATATCAGCAGACCAGAAGATCTCTCCTTGTTATTTGTTTTCAAATAAAAGTTGTATGTTTTCTTCCATTTCTATGCTGAATGTAGAAGATCAGGGCTTGATGAGATAACACATATATTATCCCAGTAAGTAACTTAAGAAACTGCAGAGACTGCACTGGGAAACATAACTATGTGAAAGAGGTAAAGAATTATTAAGTAGCAGTGTTTTCTTTTATTCAGCAGATATCAAAGCAAGCTTCTATATTAATCATAGTAAATACTGATTAAAATATCTTATTTACATTTTAAATGAAATTATGTGTAAATATAATGTTTGGTATTGGAATTTTATGAAAAGGGACGGAATCGGAAAATGTAGAAGTGAGTCTTTTGAATAGATTTTTAGAAAAGAAAGCTTTTTAGGATTTAGAAAAATGAGTACTTAGAAACTCTGGATGAATAATCATAGTTTGGCCATCATTGCAATCTCCTATTTGTCCACAGCATGAAATATTCTGAGAAAAATGCAGCATTTTTTGGTGAGAAGGCTATAGTGGGAGAGAGAGCAGCTCCCACAAACAATTTTACTCTTTAATCTGTCTACTTACAAATTAATAAGTAATAATTATTTCAGTAATATTTGTTGAAAATATTAATTTTTATGGTGGTATAATTACACTCAGGATATTTCACAAGATAATCTTCAAAATACTGAGATAATGAATTGGGGAGGGGGAGGAGGAGAAAAAAGGAAAAGTATATTTTCATTTTGTGTTACCATTGCAAAGAGCATGCATCTTGGGTTACTAGATAAAATTATCTCAGGCTTCACCTAACCTTCTAGACTATCAGCAAGAATGCTTCCCTGCTTTCAAACTTACGTTGTAATATAAATTTTGTTGCAATCAATTTTGGTTTAACCGATTAGGTAAGTCTACAATAAAATATTTAATAACTTTATTTCTATGGGGTTTTTCCATTGCAGGAGTGTTACTAGAAATAAAAGAAAAAAATAATGCCAGTGCTCATTAGTACTGAGTGAAAATCTTGTTTTCATTATTTTAATAATCAATGTAAAAAGAAGGTTAGCCATTTTTATATCACCTGAAAACAAGTCACTTAAGTGTCAGAAGGAGAAATTAATGCAGACACAAATTATTTTGGCTGTTGCACTAGAAAAAGTGAAGGTATATTCTCAATAGTCCTATTTAATTTTATGGTTTTCAATAACTTCATCTAGGAAGTAAACATACCCAAAAGGTGTGCAGATGCTAACAAGAGCTTTGATTCTGCATAAAATTACATAAAAGCATAATTCTTTTTATTGTGCCAATTTGTCTTTTCATAAGAAACAAAAAGTAGGAATATTAAGTAGAAATATTGAATTCTTCTATGAAATAGCAATAAGAATGGAGAGACATATTTATATGTTTCTTCCTCACATTTATATCTTTATCTTTAAGATAATTTTAAAAGTTCTGATTTTTGATTAATATTTTTTCTTTGGTTTGGGGGGGATTTTTTAATTATATTTTACATAGAATAGTAGCTTTGACACCTGTTTTTTGCCCTGCACCCAGAGTATCCTGTTTTTTGCACTCCAGGTTTATAACTTACAGTGTAATCCCTACAACGGATTTGGTGTTAGAATTCACAACATAGAATGGATTGTTTATAAAAGTCCTTGAAATTTTTAGCTGAAATCCAAAAACTAGCTAAGAGATAAATTTCTATATAGTTGTACCTTGCTGGTAAGCTACTATTTCAGTTCAGTGAGATTGAAAATAAGCAAAATAGAATACATGGTTCAGTCTAAAAAATAAGTATTTAATCTTGATTTTCCTGACAGGAATTCATAATGATTTGTCAAAAAAACCCCACCCGACCATCCAAAACAACCATCACAGGAAAATCACTCCAACACATTTCTAATCAGGTCATATTAAAGCATGTACTTGTTATTAGAGCACAGGATTAGCTGTGTTAATTCTTCATGTGGTACACCGTTTTATAATCTGCTTGCAACTTAAATTTATAATAAAGGTTTTGAACCTTTGTCCTGTAGGTTTTGTCAGGTCCACGTATCTCACCGTAATGCAGCAGTGGCAGTCTAATGAGACTAGAGAATTTTAATTCCCTTGTGCACCACAGTCTAGGGAATATGTCTTATTCCACGTTAATAGTTGTTCAGCACATGCTGCAGAAATTTATTGTTAGAGATGAATACAGCTGTCAGTAGTGGCACACCTCGTGGTAATCTTAATTTGATGCTAAAACTACCATGACAAAAGGATTCCAAAGGTATTCCTGCAAGTAGCCCATCAAGTTGGCAAAGGAAAAATCATCTTCCCCAGTTCATTCTGCGGATCACAAATTCTCAGGTTAGTTTCATGGATTTTCTGGCTGGAAAGCAATGCAAGCAGTTCTGTGAGGAACCTGATGCCATTGCTAATGCCGGACATTGAAGTCTAAAATTGTTCAAAATCTAAATTTGTTTACAGTTACAGGGGAAAAGGCCATTTGGCACAAGAAGCACTTTAAAGTTTATTAATCTCAGCCTCCCCTCTAATTCTTCTCTGCATCCTTCAATTAATTCCACGTACAAACAACCAGTTGTCTTGAACTCACTTATTATATTTGCTTTAATGGCTTTATGGAGTCACTTTGCATGTATTAACTGAAGAGAGTAAGTGTGAACACTTTAAGAATGGCATGCTGTTTTGGCCACAGAAAGCTGTTATTTGAATGGAAGTCTTGTGGTTATAGCCACATGAATCACAGTCACGGCGCAGTGATACCTTTTAAACAAACAAATGTATCTTGATCCTCCTGGCTGTAGGATAGACCGATGCTTTTTTTAGAATTTTTTTTACTACAAAGATTGCACTTCATCCCAGCTGAAATAATCTCTATCTACAACATGAGAAACCTTAGTTAGAAGCTTATTAATTGATTATCTCACTAATTAGAGTATGATTGCTGTTGTACAGCTTCAAATTAATTCTGAACTACTTGAATTTAAAAAAAAGATACACACAGATTGCATCTATTGCAATTTTGAATACAAATATAATAGCAAGAGATATGAATTAAAATTACCAGTATAATTAGCATTTCAGCACCGAAATTAATGTAGATATAACACATTACGCATCAAAATGTTCCTGTTTGGTGTTTTGGTAAGCGTATGAATCATTCAGGATAATTGGCACTGTATGAAGAAGATGGTTACAGCAAATTTGGTCTCCATATCAGTGTGCTAACAGTTGTTCACTTGTTTGCTTCATGGCACTGAGCTAACTGCCCATGTGTGCAGAATCTTAATACATACTTACTAATTGTTTTTTAATTCAGCCACAGGAGCAAACCACAGCTTTCTTATTAAAATGCTTTCTCTAAAGAAAATGTTCACAATAATCTGACTGTACTAGGGCTGTTCCCAAAAGAAATTAAGAAAGAACAATTTACTTGAGCACTGAGATATTCCTGTTTAATTTTTAAAACTGTATTTTCTCTTCCTCTCTCACCAGCAAACATGCTAATTGGGATGAGCTGTGACATTACAGGATCTCAGGTGCTGAACTTTGCTGGTATGTGTATCTTTAAAGCAAAGTCCAAGTGCCCTAAAGAAATTAATTGCTAATTCTGTAGACAGACTTCCTCTAAACAGTCATCCTGGAGGTTGGAGGAAGGGCTTCGTACACTACAACTCAGAGCTTACAAACTCTATGTTGCTTAAATCTGGCACTGTTTATCATCTTCAGAAACACAGATAATGTTATGGAAGAAATTTTTTTCTGATATTTAGGTTGACAATTCCCATTCTGGGTTGTAGATGGGGGCTTGCATGGAAGTATTTTAACAGACAGCTTCTCAAGAAGATGTGTTACCGAGGAGGGGTGCAGTAGTCAGTGGTGCAAAAACATACCATATAATATGGTTGTGTAGTGGTTTAGGCCAAATCGGGCAATTACAGGTGACATATGCTCTCCTCCAAGGAGAGGAGGAGGAGGGAAAAGGAGATTTGTGAGCTTAGAAGGAACTAAACTGCTTTAGTGAAAATGTGAATAACAAAATAAAAAGGAAATATTGAAATAGGTACAATATATACCAAACCGTATCAATCTCCCAGGATGATGTCACTGGCAGGCACTGGGGAAGTGCCAGGCTGGACTCAGCGATGGATGGGAACTGGATTCCAGCTCTGGAGTCAGGAACACATGGATTGGGATCAAAGGTAGATGAACAGACAGGGTCCTCTT
>JAOXNO010000004.1:5791204-5811595 GCA_028565335.1 Limnodromus scolopaceus
TGGGAACTGGATTCCAGCTCTGGAGTCAGGAACACATGGATTGGGATCAAAGGTAGATGAACAGACAGGGTCCTCTTCAGACACTAGCTATTGAAAGGATGCCGACCCTTTGATTCCTCAGCTTTTATACTGAGCATGAGGCAGATGGGATGGAAGACCCCAGTTGGTCAGTTTTGGGTCACCTGTCCTGTCCGCTCCTCCCTGCAGGTGGGACCCCTCTATGCTTTTCCATTTCCAACCCTCCAATGGGGCAAATAACACAATTAGCTGGCCTTGATTGTTACAGCGATAAGCATAAGCAAGAGCCCCTCTACATACCATTGTTTGGCATCAACTATAAGCATAGGTCTTTTCACTCCGAGAACAGTTTCTGCACAATATGCTGTTAATTTCAGTGAGTTAAAAGAGGCCCAGCTAAGATGTAAAATGAACCAACAGAAAGTTGGTTCTCCTTTAACTCAAACCAGGACAGATTTTCATTGTGTTGCAGAATTTTTGCTACCACATTTAAAAAAAAAAATAAAAAAAAAAATTGTCTTGAGATCTGTGAAATGCTGATGGATGACTATGTCAGGAAGGAGATAACATAATGGTTAAGGTAGCGATGCAGCACCTGTGCTACTAGGGTGGCAAAGTCCAAGACACCGGACTGGGAACTGTAATGAGGCTTTGTTTCTGCTCCAGCTTTGTTAGCTGTAACACAAATATAACAGTATTTCTGACGTTGCAACTTATTTTTAGGTATGCTGCCATTCAGTTTCTGCAAACTTAAAATCACATGAAGACCATTAAAGGACCTGAAAAAATATGTATCCTGTTGTAGCATATCTATATCTAGCTTTAGGAAGGTTTTAATTTACAATTTCTGGAAGATATTTATTAGGCCATTAGTTATATTTTAATTTTTGCTGTGCCAAGGCTATCAGTCGAGTTCTTTTTGAATCAAACCTTTCTAAATACACAAGTTACTGCTGGCAATATAGTGAAACACCTTAGTGAGTTCCTTCAGAAAGAAAGTGCATCAGTCATTAATCTAATGAAGCATTTGATAATTGCAAACAGTCAAAGTGTGAGTCTATAGCTATTCCCTTTTAATACTAAAAAGCCCCAGATACTGAACCATCATATATATAATTATATAACTGAATGCTTATGTAAATTCAATACCCTATTTTGTAAATCTTCTGGTCTCGGAAGGATACAGATTGATGATATTTGGTACTAAGTTCTCAGATCAGCACTTACAAGGCATTTCTTAAATCATTCTTGCCACTTTCTGTCTAGTCAATTGGAAAAATCTACCCTGAGAGTAATTGAAAATTGCCCCAGATTGTCATTGAGTGATTTGCAGAAATATCCTTTGATTATAGTCCCAGTCAGTTTTTTATTATACTGACCCTCATGCTGCACTGAGAAAAAATAAATAACTTGTCATCTGTGGGCAGCCAGATAATTGGTGTAGCTTATTCAAAAAAATTATGTCTATTTCTGTAGCTGATCTTCTGCAAGGTAAAAAAAAAAAATAATCAATACCACAAATCATGTTTCAAAGGAAATATGACAGCCTTACAAGGTCTGCTAAACTGTATCCAAATGTTTATTTTGCTTCAGCAGCATAACTTTTCTGCAGGAGGTGAAAAAAGCAGCCGAGTGGCACACTTTATACTCCTGTCTGTCTTATGCTCTCCCCCTCCCATCTTATAAAAAAATAAAATAAAAATAATACGAACGTGTTTTAAGAGAACTAACCTTGAAAATGTTGGATACATAGTCCATACGTCCTCCCACTTGTATACATAGTTCGTATGTCCTGTTCATCCTCAATAGAATCATAGAATGGTTCGTGTTGGAAGGGACATTAAAGATCATCTAGTTTCAACCTGCCACGGTTCTTAAAGGCAACTACACGCTAAAGGAACTTTTTGATTTGGAGACCTGTTAAAATCAGTGTCTCCTGAATCCTCCGAATCCAAGTCTCCTGAGTATCAATACACTTGAAGTGCCAGCATCAATAAAATAGGTTTTACTCTTAGTTTAAGTACTAGATTTGCCCAATGGCTGATATTGTGAAGTAATTTTCTAGATGTTCTAGAACCGCGCAATGTGAGGAGAGATACTGAAAACTATTATCCGGGGGAGGGTGGGAAATAAAAAAGGATCATGAAACCCCGACAGAAAAAAAATTAAAAATGTAATATCAGGTTCTCAGACAGACAAAAACATTATTGAGAACAGAAGCCTAAAATTGCCCAGTGTTCAGATCTGTGTTGCATGTGTAGCAGGAAAATATCTTCAGGGAAAAAAAATACCTCGCAGCTCTAGCTCTTTCAGATGAAGGAAGAGCAAACCAAGGAAGCGGAGTTCTTGCAGGTCCGGTATCAGGCAAGGCAACTGCTTCAAAGTGACAAATGCGGGTAGATGCTAATGGCATTGTTTAAAATGAAACGGGAAAACACTGATATTTCTCTTGGCACAACTTTTAGTATTCCAGCAGGAAACTTTAAGGCAAGATCTGGGATAGAAAATGCTGGTAGGAAGACAGATAGTTTACTCTTAAAAGAAACAAATCCTATACCACTTCAGTCCCTTTTTTTAGCATCCAGCATTCACCAGATGCTAGTACTGAAAATCTGCCCTAGCATTTTGTAGTCTGGTTTTGGTTTTGTTTTGAAATTGTCACAGGAACATATGCAGAAAGCCCATTCTAGCCCATTCTTGCCTGCACAAATTACTGTAGCTTCTATTTGTGATATATTTTGAAAGCTGTTTTTTCCTGCCACAAGTAAGTAGACAAATCACCATATAAAGATGTATAACTTCAGGAAAAAATCCTATCTAAAAATAATTTTTTTATAAAAGAGGAGTTACTTATAAACAAATTTAATTTTGTTAGTATTAATATGTTAATGTGAATTGTTATCTTGCTTTATTTAGTATCTGATGGAACTGGATGACAATAAGGGGAATGTCCTGAAGCTTTTCCCTTTTCCGCTTGGTGGTAAAAAATCTCTTGAAATAAATTTAAATAACAAAGACAAAACAAATATACTTTCATTATTTGATATAACATGTGGAGTCTTGGCAAGTAATAATAAACAAATTAAACTCTGAGGCAATAATTATAAATAAACCCACCATTTGGATATTATAAAAGAAAGCAAATGCCTGAGTTTTTTTTAAGGAAAAAGTGCTTATATCTGAAGGAATGAAAAGTGATTGAATAAATTAGCATAAATGAGCTAAATGGATTTTTTTTTTATTTGTTTAAAATCCTTAGGGAACTACAAACTGCAGAAGACTTTTATAAATATGAGAAACACCAAATCCTGAACTTCCAATCTAGAAAAATGATCTGATTGCTGATCCTGACCAAGTAATTGCAGGTGTTGCTGTCCAATTCTCAACCTTCAAATATCTACTTCATAAATGTGAAACTGATTATCACTTACATTCACTTTCCACAAAGACAGACATGGTGAGTACAAAGGTGGAAGAAGTGCTCAAACCTGGCATTGGATATGAGAACTTCTATCTACAGAACTTTTGGTTTTTTTATAACCCTGACAAGTATATATGATAACCCTGACAAGTATATTGTGAAATAATTGACGTATTAACATCTTCAATCTGTTTCTCCTTTCTTCCTCACAGTAGCCTAACTGTCTCAGGTCACGTAAAACCTGTGGGTGCCTTCAAGAGAAATGCTTTGCATTCCTACACTCAGATGAGGAGGGAGAATTAGTAATTCTCCAATTACGGAGAATAAATCTTACGAAGAGCGATTGAAGGAGCTGGGACTGTTTAGTTTGAGGAAGAGGAAGCTCTACAACTACTTGAGAGGACATTGTAGAGAGGTTGGTGCTGGTCTCTTCTCACAGATAATTAGCAATAGAACAAGAGGGAATGGCTTCAAGCTGCAACAGGGTAGTTATAGACTGGACATTAAGGAAAAAATTCTTCACAGAAAGAGTGGTCAGACACTGGAATAGGCTGCCCAGGGAGGCAGTTGAGTCACCATCCCTGAATGTGTTTAAGAGTTGTTTAGATGTGGTGTTGGGGGATATGGTGTAGGAGAGAACTTTGTAGAGTGGGGTAGATGGTTGGACTCGATGATCCCAAGGGTCTTTTCCAATCTGAATGATTCTATGGTTCTATGAAAAGCACTGGGGAGCTAGACAAGTGCAGTCCCATTCCTAACTTTCCCTTATATAATGTATATGTTATGACTGTCAATGTCCATGGGGTAATACCACAGACATGACTAAACATTGCACATAACTTTCCATGAAGGGAAGAAGGAAATAGTCATAAAGTCTTATATTAAATCGAATAAAGCCTTTTAATGAGCTGTTTTCTGTGGCTTGTCATGGTGCAGTTAGAATAGTTCCTGTGCAATAGCTGACCTCTAAAGACACATCTTGTTTCACCTGTGTGAAATTTAATTAGTAGCTGTCACCAGTAATCATAAAGTGGCTCTTGATTACATGTAGCTTATGTACTCCAAAAGCAGGAGATGTATTCTGCAACCTAGGCCTTTACAAAGTCATCCTTCAGTACCTATTTCCTGACAATGACAAAACATTTTACATTCTTTATGGGATTTTTGCCTTTTTTTTTATCTTCCATCTGAGAACAGCAAGAAGATGCCTTTAGAGAGAAACAAAAGCCCAACGTGAGAAAAATTATGAGGATTCTCATGAGAATGGTGGTTAGTACAGAGAATGAATGTTGGTTTAGGCTTTGGGGCAGGGAAGTCAGACTTCCATATGTATATGAAACAATTTTTTAGCTATTTAAGGCTGTTTTGGAAAAAACTGTTATTCAAACTGGAATTTTGGAAGAAGCAGGAGAAAAGGAATTAGGCCTTGGTCACTAGAGATGGGGTTTTGCTTGACAGTCTCTTTGAGCATAAGAAGTTTCCTCTGAGGAGATGTAGCAATCCACATTTCTGGTAAATTGGCAGGAGCAGAATTTGCAGAGTAGACACTGCTGCGGCATCTGAGAAGAAAGCCTGGACTAACATGAAAAAAAGCACCCCAAACTTGTGGAAGTTTTGCTCAACATCAATGAAATCCTGGTGTTTCGGGAAGCACAGAATTGTGTCTTATTGAGCAGACTAATTCAGGTAGGTCTTTGAGTCCACAGAATGTAAAATTACCTTAAAAACTTCTAAAAATACATTAATTTACCATATCAATGAACAAATAGCCAGAGATTTGCCTGTCAACTTCTGGCTTTGAAGTATAATGTCATTCTAAATAGGATGTGTTTCCATTCATTATTTAATTAAAATTGAATAGAAGATTGATAAAATAATAAAAAACAGAAAAAAATGTAATAGGGATTGCACAGGAAAGAGTTCAGAAGCTTGTATTGCTCCTTCTCTAACTGTATTTGTTTTCTTTGACCTATTTCTCAGCAAATGCTCTGCTCTTGAACAACTTTGCTGGAGAGGGTGGCTAAACTGCAAGAGGTATTTCTTAAATAAAACCCGTTAAATACTTATTAATATGACCCAGCGACTGGGACCTGAAAGAGTAGGTTCATTGCTCTTTTTGTTATGGTGTTAGGCATACTTCACTAATTTTGAATCATATTCTAAGCTGATAGATAAGTAAACAATATGAAAATTAGTCCTATAAAGCCTAAAGAAAAGCTCAATGTTTCCAGCAGTTGGAGTACAACAGCTTCTGCTGCTTTTTCCTTTGCTATCGCAGTGACTCTTATAATTTGCTGGCAAGGACCGAGGTAAGTACATTGCAGCCAACATCCTCCCTGTAGGCATTGAGCAGTTTACCTGAATGATGTACATTGCTTCTGCCAGCTTAAGGCCTTGAGCCTCAGAGTATTTTTTTCTTAATGTTTGGTTTCTTGCACAAAAGCGCAATACATTCGCAGCTGCACCAGAAAGCTGTCTCCCCTGCAGCTGGGGCCAAGAAATAACAGCTGGGAGAAGTGGCACCTATTGTAAGCAATTATGCAAGGGGATCGCATTATTTAAAACCTTCACCCCCTCCATCCAGATGCACAGCCATCAGAAAATAATGAAATGCCTTCCTACCAAAGAAAAACATATCTTGCAACCTGATGAGGTGGTTAAGTAACAGGTTGCAGTGATATAGAATCATAGAATGGGTTGGGTTGCAAAGCACCTTTAAAGGTCATCTAGTCCACCCCCCCTGCAGTAAGCAGGGATGTCTTTAACTAGTCAGATTGCTCAGACCCTCATCAAGCCTGACCTCGAATGTCTCCCCGGCACCAATACATGTCATAAAGCTGGATGTGTGCTCCAAATATTTGGAATTGCAAGTAGTTGTTTCTATGTGTTTTCCTGCTCTACTGTTTGCAGTATACTTATTACAGTTCTTTAAACATTCACGTACCTATTAAAAATGCAGTAATTATAATGTTTCCAGTTTCAAAGAAGCATATGGCAGTTGTGTAGTTTTGTTTCTGCAGATTAAATATATATTATAATTATATATATTATTTGCCTGTTTTATTTTTTAAAACTTGTAAGCTTTATCTAGTATACTATTCAACAGGGTCTTATTTCTGAATGGAGGGGAAAAACATAAAAGATTTAAAGAAAAAAGGTACAGTGAGTGGCTGCTAAAAATACCCATAGAAATGCTCCATCCATAAAAAAATAAAAATGAGAGAAAGGCATAATAGCAATAGTTGTGATAGGCAATAGGCATAGTACGATTTCCCTCGATTTGTGAATTGATTGAATAATTATCAGATAAATGCTCAATGTAGCACGCAGTGGAAATTGTATTTGTATTTTAAAAAGATTTGCTGTTGGAAAGGTTTCTGAGTGGAAGAAATAATTGCCTAAAACTACAGTGACGTAGTACAAGGTCACCCACGTGAGTATTTCTGGTGCAAGGGATAAATCTTCAAAGAGATACGCTAGATGGGGAAGTGTAACAGTTATGAAATTTAAGTCTTTCCCCATTGCTATAGTCTCAGAATATCTTTAAGACTCTGTCATGGTTTGGGCTGTCTTTTTGCCTGTTTGTCATGCAGGATACAGTTTTTGGGCAGTGACGGTTTCCGTCACAATAATATTGGTGCAGGCATAAGAAGTACTGTGGAAGATGATGTGAAATGAAAGAAAGTAAATGACAAAGCTGTTTGAAGTACAAAAAATCCCAAGCAATATTGAATGATGACAAAGGAAAATGCATAGTGGTCTTGAGGCCTGAATATCCTTTGACTAGCCAAGTGTCTATGCTGAGTAGCAAATCAATTTTCTCTCCCACAGAGTTATTTTGAGGTTTCGTAAGTGTGGTTTAAGTTCCTGAGTAGAAAAAAATCACTTTTAAGACCTTCTGAAGAAAAATAAGTGGAAGAACCCCTAATTCATAATGAATCATCCGATAGCTAGCAATTAGGTCATCTAAGTGGGATAGGTGAGGCCAGTTCAGACCAAAGATTTGAACTACAGGTCCCCGTATATGTAACAAGTACAAACTCTCATTCAGTGTCTCCATTGGACCCAGGAAATATTTTACAGTGCCAGCTTTATTACCCTCTTAAAAAAAAAATAAATTTAAATGCATTTTTAAGGGCTCTTGTTTAAAGTCTCAATCAGCTCTAATTTTAACCTGAAGCAATTCCATTATCTTCTGCAGCATGAGTGCATGAAAAGAATTAGTTTCTTTTTACCATTCCTCAGGATAAGCTTGTCTTCAAAGTGTCCTCCTATCCAGGCAGAAGAAATGTTTCATCTAATCAGCTCTTCTTTGACATCTCTGTTCCTTTTAATTCCTTTCCCTGAAGTAGGATTCCTCTGCCAACGCAGGCTGCTATGATTCTGGCTGGCCTCTTACATTACATCCACGCTACCTGGGTGAGTAGAGCAAAGAGCAAGTTACTCTTGGACTCACTACATCATTCTAAAATACTGGTCTTATCAGCTTAATGCTGCAATAATTGTTCTTTTTTCCTGTTTGTACCATGCCATTCCTCTAACTGCAGGACGATCCCCTTATTTGTCATCGCATTCTGCTGAAGATGCTGCTGTTACAATATGAGTTATCTCTACTTTATAGTGTCTGTCATTCAGACGTTACCAGCTGCCATCCAGGTAGGTCAATGATTTATAACACGTTTAACTCCAATCCTTTATTCTCCTTCATAAGTTGCAAGGTCGCCTTAAACCCTGGAAAAGGCCTGTGGAGTGGTGGAGAGATGAATGAGCAAGGAAGCTGTGCATTCACTGTTGCTATAGGCTGGTTGTTTCCAAGCAAAATGCTATCTAAAGTACTAATAATGTATAATAAAAAGGCAGGGCAATTCAGCAAAATCCTGCACTGGTCAGTCAGATCCTTCTCTGCCAGGAGTTTCATCTCTGATCCAAGAAAATGCCATTTCAGCTGACTACCATTTTGCTCTCATTCTGCCCAGAGCCACAGTTCAGAAAGCGGCTCTCCACAGCTTTTCTGTCTCCTCCTTGGACTCTCGGGGTAAAGCCGACATGCTATTATTTCTAATCTAATGAGGAAGCCAAACGTTAACCTGTTCTTACTGTACAGAGGTATTCATTAGAAGTATGCTGCTTTTTGCCTGGGTTTCAGGCACGTATTATTAAGTAAAGCTGTATTGACCAATGAGGTATGTATATTTGTGACATTGTCAGCTTCAGTGCTCCATTCTGTACTGGAGATTGCAGGGTTTTTTTGAACATTAGTACCTGTTCTGGAAAGACGAGAGTTGTGAACTGGCAAATTTTCCATCAAACTATTTTCTCAAAACTATCGAGAGTAGGTTAATCTACAAAGGACAGAAGATCTTAACAAAGCATGGTATCTCAGCAGCACAATAGGGAATGAAATTCATTGTGACAGCTGCAAGGTAAGGCATACTGGAAGGAACAATTGATACATTGATGGGGTCTAAATTAACTGTAAGTACTCAGGGAAAAATGTCCTGGCTATCATTGTGAACAGCTCAGTGAAAATCTTTGCCCGGTGTTCAGTAATGATTAAAAACCAAACAAGATGTTACAATACAATGAGAGAATAGAGAATACTTCTGAAAACTCTGTAAGGCCATTCAGTAAATCAGTGTGTGAGCTCACCTTGAACCATGTGCTTGATTTTATCACTCCATCTTGAAAGGAATGTATCAGAAATAAAGAATAGGAGCTCTGAAAGTCTGTCTTTTTGGGGAGATTGTTGGGTCAAATTCATTCTTTGATTTATACCCTGTGCTGTCCCTTTGAAATCAAATGTTTCTCCAGGTTATAAATCACTACACAATATGACCTATTTAATTTAGGGAAGTTGTGCATGAAAGTGCTTATGAGGAAGATACACAAGCTAGTGAATGGCATACTGCAGACAGATCAGCTTTCATTTTCCTTGTTGAGCAACCTTTGGTCTGAAATGATCAACAATGCATAAAAGCAAATACAAGAGTATTATTTTTTACATATATATAAGCATCTGATACTTGCTCCATTTGAAATATATCATCTTTCCCCAGATTTTCCTGCTTTGAAAAGAATTTGGAGGGTGCAGGAGTAGAGGAGGAAGAGTATTTAAACTTCCTTAGCAGAGGTAAGGACTGAGAAACAGTATGACAAATTGATTCTGGAAAAATATGCCTCAAAATGAAGGGCAACTCAGAAAAAGGCACAGGGAGCTGCAGGACAAGGACATCGACATCATTGATACAGAAGGCAAAGGTAAGGTCAGGGAGCAACAGAAAAAAAACCAAACACAAAAACCCATGAACTGACAAACAGTGTAACCTGGACCGAAGTACAATTTTAAGAAACTTGAGTCTTAGGCAACATTATATGCTAAAACAGGGAAAAGCTACAAATTGCACCCACACCCGCGTTGTGGCAGCAAAAACACACCCGGTCACTGACACGGATCAGTCAGTTCCTTTGACTGGGTTTTTAACAGCCTCTGCAGCCTGCATTCACACTAATTTGTAGGTAGTGCAAGGTAGAATATTTAGGCACTAATTAGAAGTCTTTGTGTGCTTCTCTGTTTGAAATGTCTGAACTGAGTCAGAAGCTCGTGCTCTTGCTTCTGACTTGCAAGGCAGAATGAGCTGGTTATTAGTAATGAAAGCTGATCACAGAGGGAGATACTCAGACTGTGAATCTAATTCATAACAAGCCGGAGAGCATGATTTCAGCAGGGCAGAAAAGGAACATTTCATTCTCTTGTTATATGCCTTGGCAGGGGAGAAAGCCCAAATGGAGCATGTCACAGAGACTCTAACTCTCTGTGCCAGTCTGTGATTTACCAGAGAGAAGAGGTATGTTGGGAAGGGGGGAGAAAAAGATAAAAAAATCCCTAAAGACTCATCTCTCCTGCTTTGGTTAATAGATGCTCTGACCCATTTATAATGATGGTTCACTTTCCTGTCTCCACTGAACCAAGGCAGAAAGGGGCAAGCCATGGTACAAGCTTTGTCTTCCCACATCACTCCTTTTCTTTCCTGAGCTATCAGAATCTGAGTGATCCCATCTCCGAGAGTCTGTTGTTCTGATTGCCTTTGCATGGGTGCATGCAAGATAAGGAAATGTTTCCCATTCGTGTTAAAGGAAAAACCACAATAGGCACCATTTTCACATTTAGTTTAGTATTGGGTAGCTTTAAGTAGAATTTAATAAGGCTGTACATTTTATTTTTCTCTTTGGTTTACTTCTTGGCTAAATTGTTGGATTTAAAGAGCAAATAATTCTATTTTGGGGTTGGAATAAAGACCATATATTTCCTCCTGCATTCCCCCTAGGTCTTAGCTGAACTATTTATTACAGTGACAGGTATATTCATCAACTGCGTGTGTGAACACATTTCATCCTGTGAGTTATGCATGACAGTTGGTTATGGTCACTAGAGTCACACGGGCATGTGTCTCACTACTTGGATGACATACCCTCTGTAACTGCAAAGAGTGCCTGAACAATTCCCAGCAACTTTGGTTTGCTCAGGGGTCTTCAGGGAGCGAAAGGCAGTAGAAGAGAAACCAGCTTCCAGAATTTAATTAGGGATGTAGGAAATAGTTGTTTCCTTTTCTATTACAGGGCCATGATATTTTATCTGTGTAAATGGCCTTGATTGTCAAGTAAGGATTTGCATAGACTTTATAAACATTAATGATGCATTCCCTTGAGAACTGCTGCAAAGGTGAAATAGCCCTTGTGGCATTCTTAAACAGTGTCCCTTACCAAAAATGATTACACAAGTGCATCTACTGTGTATGCAGAAGACTATAGTTAGATATCGCTTGATAACTCTTGACAAATGGACAATTATGAACATTTCTCAAGATAATTGGTATCTTCCTCAGTAAGGTCACAGAAGGTTGTGCAAGCTCTCTATTAACTGTGCATCTCAGCTTTTCTCACATAGTGTGAAGCACATTTTACATACACTTTTTCAATGTTGGTGAAAGTTTTCAGCAGTAGTTTTGGCAAGTCAACCAGAGAAGTTCTGCATGATGATAGTAATTGCTCCAGTTACTAAAACCAGGAGCAAGCTTGACAAAATCTGAATAACATCAACACCTCTGTACCTCTGTGTTGTCTCTCCCATTCTCCCTTCTTTGAAACATTTATAAAGTAAGTATGACATCTTTGCATAAAGAAAGGATTTTCTTAAGCAGTTTTCTGCTGTCTTCAACGTAAATGTAATTAGGATAAGCAAAAAATATTCATCAATGTTATTATAATGAACATAGCACTCAGACTGTGACAACAGAGCTCTTAAAGTGAAGCATCTAGACAGCAAGCCATGGCAGGTGCAGACAATAAACCTGGTTGGGTTCACTTCACTATTTAAAATTCTTTATAGAATTGCTTTGTGAGTAAGATTTCAGGAGAAACAAGCAAAAGGTAAAAAAATCTCTGCTATAAAAGTTTCAACACAATTTCTAGAGAGGGCAAGCATAAAAGTTTACAGTTCCCATTATGGCTTTCTCTGAACCAGACAAACCCTTGAGATTACGGTAAGGCAGGCATGCCAGGGTTATAAATATATTTATAGGAAGCACTGGTGCAGTGAGTAAATGGGCTGATGCTTCCAGGAGTAAATGACACACAGGCTCCACGGCTTCTCCAAGGGCAGGCATCCTGGCTGGGGTGTCCCACCAACAGCAGGTAGCAATGAACTTTCAGGAATCTCCGAGAGTGCCCTGAAGCAGGTATGTCATGCAGGCTGACTCCTGCTGCAGCAAATAACTGCTCTACCCAGCCAGATAGATACACTCTCTGCGTGAGTATATAACCTACACATGTACCCACTTTGGTCCTCGGGTACAACCAAGAAGCAATGAAGCCAGGAGCAAGTGGGAAGAGACAAAGAAATTTTATCGACTGTTATATGGGGATACCACATGAAAAACTTAGTTAACTAGACTTATAATGATGAGTACTCTTTTTTCCTGATATCCTTAAAATAGTGTCTTTCCCGCATATTAGTTTCCACATGGTAGACATTTAATTCAGACTAATTATTCTAGCTTAAAACTGGACTGTTTGCATGGTGAGGCTCCAGCTTCTTGCATTTAGGCTCCCTCTGAATTGCATTCAAGTTGTCAAGTGGATCTGAAACAGCAAGAACAGGTTCCACTGTGAACCTGTGGCTGTGTCCTACGGCATCTCAGATTTGACTAGAAAGAAAGAAAAACTCACACTACCACAGACCCAAAGTAAATCTATTTATACCATGAGTCTGGACAGGAACTGCCCAACAGCATTGGTTACTCCAATGGTTAAAGGAGGATTCTGCTGCTTCTTTACTTCAATGTGCAATTTATCACGTACAGAAATGTGACTTTGTAGCACTTAATGAATTTCTGTTGGTTTTAGCCAGCCGTCATGCCATACTGGTGTCAGACTTCTGTTGCTACCAGCGCATTTTGATTTGGTGCCTTTGATGCCCTCCTGTACTATCGCTTGCTGCACTTATTGTCTTAACTGAGGCCAAGAGGTCCTCTGAGATCAAGTATGTCAGCTCGTGGCTTAAGCTCATTAGATAGCTGCCTAAATCTTAAGCAGACTGTCAGTGGAGTGGGAAAGAGCAAACTGCCTCCTTTTTATAAGCCAGGGAAGACAGGGAATTAACTGTTCCAACACAAATAATATATTTCTTTTTCTTACTTGCTCAGTCTTTTCTGCTGTTACTGCTAATAGACAGATGGTAAGGAGTGGTAACGACTCGCTCACAGACTCCTGCACCCTTTTTTTCCTCCCCAAGCCATAGAACTAACTACGCTGCTACAATAAAACACAATTTTGCTTATACGCCTGAGAAAAACTGCAACTGCATGAGCTATAATATCATGCCTTTCTACCGCGCTAATGCATCCTGACTGAGGCCTTTTATCATACTCATAATAGGAATAAAAAAGAATAGTTGTATCACATAAGGGGAAAGCACTTCGTGTAATGGTGATGTTTTTCAGCTGTTACCGTAAGCATCCAAGGTGAATGGTAGTGTGTTTGTACAGACAAGGAGAAGTCTCGATACTGCAAAAACCTTCTGGGAGCTAATGTACTATAAGAATTTACTGCTATCACTATGAATAACATTTTGTCTGCTTGGAGTCAAAGTGAGTGCCGTCTTGTTCGAGGCTGTATTAAGCTCCTTGGATATTTATTCCACACAGGTAATCTCTCAATATCAAAATTTCCAGAGAGCTCCCTTATTAGAATAAATCGATTGTACTTGTGGACAAATTTTTTGTGTCCATTTCTTTTCTCTCTATAAGAAGGCTCAAGAAACAACTTAATTATTAAAATAAATGTGGAATTATTATGGAAAAACACTTGCTTATTCTATCTATTATGATTGGTCATGGTAAGGTCTGCATTGCTGTAGGATTTGAACCACTTATAATCTTGAAATTATTCTCCCCACAAACCCATTTTACAGATAAGGAAAAGACAGGATGAGGTACTTAGAATTAAAAAAATTAAACAATTAAACAAAAAAAATTGACACCATTAAGTCTTTCAAAATCAGAGATTAGTGTTGCTCAAGGTAAAGATTATTGAGTCTCATTTACCAAGACAGGTCAGTGTTAGGTTGATGGTTGGTCTAGACGATCTGAAAGGTTCCTTCAGACCTAGACAATTCTATGATTCTATGTCTCTATTATAAGGCTGTGATGTTCACATATCACATGTAGCATTTTCATGAAGCGTTTATTGCTGATAAAGAAGTAATTTTCAAAAGCATTAAGGAAATTAATGAGTTACTTTGAAGTGTTTCAGAATTATCAGAGTTAGAATAAAACTCAGCAGCTGGCTAAAATATGATGGAAACTTCTGGTACACAGTAATTTGTTTATACTTTATTTTTTTTAAAACACAAGTGATGCTAATGTGAACATTTTTTCTCTAAAAGTGTAGTGTAGAGTGAGCTATGTGGTAAAATAGAAAAAACTATTTACTGGTTTCATCTGTTGTCTTTTCATATTTTAAACTGGATTGTTAATGATCAGCCACATAAATCTCAGATTACTATTGTTACTTCACTGGTTTGGGGTAAGGTACACAGGATAAAAAATGGCAGCTTCTGTGGTATAATTTTAGCAGTTCAAAAAGTTGTAGGTATGAATAACTTTTTACACACGACCCTTCCTATCTGGAAAAAAAACAATTTTGAGACAGGGGAGGTCAGCAAAAAGAAAGAAAAAAAAAATCACAGGAGAGTCTTGTTTGCAAAATAAGAGCTGTAAGACAGGAGAACAGGGCAGTGACATTATATATGGAAAACTATATGTAGTTTACAGATCCTCCAAATATCAATAAATCCTTAAGTGTCCATTTTAAAATGCACTGTGCTTGTGTGTAATCCTACCTCAGCAAAGGATTCTGAGACAACTTTGAGCCACTTCTCATCCATTATTTTCTTTTTTCCCCAGTCTTTCTCAGTGGACTGGTTTTTGGGTTTTTTTTCTTCTGGTTTTGTTTGGGTTTTTTTTTTTTTTTTTTCCCAGTGGTTGAAGAGATCTAGTTCTTAATTAGTGTATCAGTGGGGATTTTGCAGGTGAAACTTTCGCAATTCACACATTTGTCTTCTTCAGGAAGGTTATTAGACTAGAGCACAGATCATTTGTCTCCTTTTGCAGGCTTCTGACAAACAGTTCCTCGCTCCCTATGGGAGTGTGGGAATTGTAATATAGGCAGAAAAATGCCCCTGCCAGAGCGAGTCTCCGAGAGAAGGAATACATTTGCAAACAAGCTTCAAACAACAAGGCAAACTCCAATTTGCAACATTTAATAAAGCATGCGAAATTGTGGAGGAAAAAGAGAAAAGGAACCCCTCTTTATAGGACATTAAAAAAAAAAAAAACCAAACAGACGGCTTAATCTTGAAATAATTTACCGTTGCTGCTGACATTGCTGCACCCTTTCTGAAAGCAGAGCATTTGGGTCTTTCTCACCCTGAAACGATGGAGGGTAGATAACAATTTATTTTCTTTTGTCTGGTCTTACTGCTGAAGAAACGTGGCTGCTTTATGCAGAGGGCCCTGCTGATAGGTACATTTCTCTTAAAAAAGGGTCACTAAACCAATGAGACACGATGCCTAAGTAAATTGTGCTTCTGGGATGCATCATCTCAGTTTACTGGATCTTGTCCTTTGGTATCTCAGGCATCTACCAGCTATTGCAATATCTTCTGTAACTTGAATCAAAGTTCCTGTTGCTGAAGTTTATGCAATTTATTGCTCTATTTCATCACAGAACTGGAGATAGGATTTATTAACAAACCTGCTTTCTAATAATTCAATGCCTACAAATAATTCAACATTACGAGTCCCTAGTTCCTAAGGAGGAATTGTCTCACTCTTGGTGGTATGTATATGTTTTAAATCCACCCTGACTCTGGGTTTCATAATGATTCTGCACCCCTAAACCTGTAAATGTTAACTGTTATTGTAAGAGTGAATTGCAGAATGATAGTTGTCCTGCAAAAGCAGGCTCAGATCACTCAGAGTAGAGTTTTCAGAATTCTGCTTTTGCCGCAATATCTACTCAACTTTAAGTCAGTTTATGATTATTTTTAGTAGTAGTAGCATTAATGACCAATGCAGCTGTGTTCACACTTTTTGTGTTGCAACTTTACTGATGATCGCCAAAGAAATGTGTTTTCTTTCTACCTTCCAGTGTTGCTATTCACACGGCTGGGTTATGTTTTTTCCAGTACACCTTTCATTCTTTCTCCATCCATCATTGTCTTCCTTACAGGCCATTCACTGTAAAAAACTGTAGGGCAATTACCACAACAGTAGGGTCTGAAAATGAATGGTAATGTAAGATAATGTAATGGAAAACTACTTTATAGATAGCTCCATTATTTCCACCATCAGACAAATGCCTATATTTGACATAATAATTAATAGGCATCAGGCATTTAGAGCCGCGTGTTTTGTGCTGGTTAAACATCTGGAAGGCAGTATCTTTTTCTTCATTAAATTATGCTGAAGGAACTTTTGGAGGAGCAGAAAGTCCATTGATACTTGCTTGATGTATTGCACGGGGCTCCTTTATTTATTGCAGGTTGCCACGCTACCTTCTGCTTGGTCATTGAAATCACTTGACATGAAGCTTTTATCAGCTCTTGGGAGGTTGTTGACCATGTCATTTATTTCAGTAAAGATTTATTCTGACGTTTCTAGTCACAGCTGCATAAATGTTGTGATGATAATAGTAGAAAAAATTATCTCTTAAAGTGGCTACTGTTATTTTATTCCCTGGAGCAAACTGTCAGGGTTCCTAAAGGTCTTATACCAAATTGCAAATCTAGCACTGTTGTTTCTGTATTCTGATCTTAGTTGCTCATGTTAGATATACAGTTGAATATTAAGTTGCAGAAACAACAAAATTAGATGACATATGCAGTAATAAATCCTTTCACAAGATTTTGAATGAACTTTTACATGCTGTAGCTACTTGAGCAGCCTGAAGTGGCTCAGTTTGGTTCGTAAAGGCAGCAAGGATATTCACTTCTATAAATAACAAATAAAATAAATAAACCTCTTTTAAAAATGAGAAACTGACAGTTTAATATATGCTTTTTTCCAGGATATTTTAACTTCTTCAATAAAACTTCATTAAGATAACATATCTACAAGTAGGTGCATACACAAATATAGACAAAAAGATTAAATTAAGATCCTTGCCAGTTTATTTGCACCGGTTTCAACATAGGCTTATTCTCAGAATAAGTAGCAAGAATGAGCTAAGGTCTCCTGAATGCATGCTGGGTTTTTTTAAATTTCATATAGTAAAGAATAAGTGAAATCCCAGAATAAAGCTCAGATCTAATTAGTATACTGATTTATTTTTTTTTTATTATTTTCCTTTAGGTTACGACTTTCTAAATGGTCCAAACCGGATGCATCTCATGATTCCTCTTCCACTTACTAGCGTGCGTATAGCTCTGTACAAGCCTCAGCTGGCACTTTCAGTCACTCCCCTCGATGCTTTTTTATTACCTGCGCACACACACGCGCACACACACACACACACACACACAACCCCAGTGCTGATCTGACCAGGAAAATCAAACTCATTCCTTTCTTCCTCCTGCCGAATACCTGGTACCATTCCAGACAGCTTTGCTTTACACACTGCTACAAAATGAAGCATGTTTTTTTATATTCTTGATCAATTGGCATTTCATGGAATAACAGCATTCAATGCAAATGACAAGGATGTGCTCTTTTTCTAACAAAAACCGCACGATATCTCTACCACGATTTTTATGGAAAAGACAAGGTTTCTTTGCACCTTACGGTGCCTTCTGATGCACGATAACGTGACAGTAGATGGAAAAGAATATAAAATTGTACTCTCTCAATACCTAGGGTTTGGTTTTGCTTTTTATTGGGAAAATATTTGAAGTTATCAACTGCAGATGTCCTTTTCTACTTCCTCTCCTTTAATGCACACCTCAGTCTAGCGTCTTCCAGGTGCCTCTTACTCTGCCCACCCAAATAACTCACAAGAGATGTAAAATTATGACTTCTGAGGAGGAAGTCCATTATTAGCTCGCTGAATGGGGGAAAAAAAAATATGAGTGTGCCTTGACAATTGCTTATTAAAAGTGGTCATATGATGGGATCATTGCTCCTGTCTTCTCATAACACTCCAGCTGGCACTGTCTTTACCTCCAAAATAATATCCAAACTGCAGCAGCTACTGCATTTCTAATCAGCATGGCAATTCAACATCCTCCCCATTTCCCCCGGGACCAATTAAGAAAAACAACAAAAAGCGTAGTGACTTTAATTAGCCAATTATTTATCATGTTTTTTATAATTAGCTCTCTCTGTAACCACCACCCCCACTACAACTACGATGCTGGAGGAAATTAAGCTATAGCTATTGACCATATTTAATAAACAATTCCAAAGCAAACTGGATTTAACCAAAATCTAGTGGGTCAATGGATGTGACTGCAGGTCAGTTTAGCCTTACATCAATCTGAGCTGGCCTTCATTGAAACCGTAGCTATCAATTTGGAACTGTCTCTAGGAATTAAAACACTACAACAAACTCTCAGGAGACAGTATAAAAATCAAAATTGATTTTAGAACTCCTGTTAGTAAATGTAGAAATGCAAGATGAAAAGAAATTCCTTTAAGGAAAGAGGACTCTAATGTGTGTTAAACAGCAGATTATTGTATTTGTTGATATCTTTTGTCTAATATTGAAGCAAGATCATTGATTACTGAACATTACAGAGAAGGAAGAAGAAGAAATAGAATATCTCTGAGGAGTCTTAATGAGTTCCCTTCCCTTCCAAAATTGTAGCTCCTCTCATTCCAGACAACCTTCATTAGTTTTGTATAGAAAACTGGTATCAAAACTCGCGTATGTTCATGTTTATGTGTGCAAATTGTAGGGCCAACACTGAGGTATATTCATCAGCCAGTAGTAATGTACATGCAATTATAATACTGACTAATATTGATTAAAGTCACAAAGGATCTCATGCAAATGCCCTTTTCTTCTCAGACACTGATAAGCATTTGAAAGAAATTAAATAGCAGATCTTACCTCTCAGAAAATATGAAAATACAAACTGATGCAAGTTGTTTGCTCCTGACCCAGGAACGTGACGGCCAATTGCCTGACCGAAAGTCAGAAAACAGTGCTTAATTTTATAGCCTCTTCACAAGGATTGCATTTGAAATTTCCATTGCATCAGTATAAAAATCAGAATGAACATATGTTTCCCAAAGCACTTCAGTCAGTGCTTATTTCCAAAGCTAGCATCTCTGTCTACCAAAGCATGAAGCCTAGAATATATTAGCAAAATATTAATTATGGATTAAAATCCTCAAACATATTTCAATACTTAGCTGTCACCAAAGTGGTAATAAGTGTCATACTCTAACAAAAATCATCGTGTAGCAATGCTTGAGGCATAAACGTGATAAGACTATTCCATTATTTCTTAAGGAAAATTACTAAAATTAATGATATAAATCATGTTATGTGGAAACCAGCAGAACACAATATACTAATAGATCAATTGTCTAGTGCTAATTGGAAGAGTGTAAGTGTAATGCAATACCAAAGCTAACTAAATACCTCTGCATCACTATTAAAAACAAATTCAACGTCATGTTCTAATTCCATAGTGTATATATATAAATAGTAATCCACAAACTTATCTTCACTGCAAATAGAATCAAAATAGAAAATAAAATTATGGTTTTCTGATGCACAATATTTAAAATTCAGATGTGCTGGAGGTGCCTAAATTTGTCTGCTGCTTCCTGGCCACGCTGAGCATCTCTAAATATGCAGAAACCAGCCCTTGAACAAGCTGCTGTGTTTTCAATAGGATGGAAGTTATAATCAGTTCTTAGGTCAGTTTAAACAATATTAATAACAATAATAATAATAACAACAACAACCACTTAATGCCCACTAACATCTTAACAGCTGGCCCAGCTAGGTCCCCTCCCACCCTCTTGCCCATCCCCAGCCCGTTCACTGGGGTGGCAGAGAGGGTAAAAGCAAAACAAAAGAAAAAAAAAGTTGACTGTTTTAGTACACTCAGCAATCAGCAAAACATCTGTGTGTCATCAACGCCATTTTAGCCACAGATGCCAAGCACACCTTTGTAGGGGTTGCTACAAAGAAAATTAAATCTGTCCCAGCCAGACTCAGGGCATAAACATCTCATCTATTAAAACAATATAGATGGACAGTAAAGATATTTTTTTTCTAAGCATCCCATGAGTTTCCATGAATCCTGAAGAGACTTCCCAGTAACCAACCAGAAAACTTTATTTCAGTAATATAAAGTGTTTTCATGCTTTTAACAATCTACTTTCATCTAACCTGGATATAAACTCTAAATTGCTAGCGATGGTTTATTGGCATATGAGAAA
>JAOXNO010000004.1:5828157-5854381 GCA_028565335.1 Limnodromus scolopaceus
GTACTGTCTCTGATAAAATTTCTATGTGGTAGGACTGAATGCAGCTAAAATTTCAGAGTCAATTGGAACTACTCTATTAAACATATGTGAGATTTTCTGAAGTTATATGATCTAATCAATTTTCTCTAAGCCAGAGAGATGTGTTTTTCAGTCTATATAAAATAATTATGAACTTTACAGTTGTCTTTAGTTATGACTGTCTTCTGAATATTTCAGGGGTTCTTATTTGCTATTTTAGCCAACTAGTTGGACTTGCAGTAGGGTTTTAACTGATGCATAAAACACACAAACCGAAACACAGGAAATTCTACTTAAACATAAAAGTTCTTTTTTGTGAGGGTGATCAAATCCTTCAGCAGATTGGCCAGAGGGCTTCTGTAGTCTCCATCCTTGAGGATACCCAACTGGACACAGTCCTGGGCAACTTGCTCTAGCTGGCCCTTTATGAGGAGAAGAATTGGACTAGGTGATCTTCAGAGGTGCCTTCCAACCTCAGTTATTCTGTTATTTTGCTAGAAATGTCAGATCTTAGAAGATGTCAGCACTGGATGTTTCTACCAAGAAATCCCGAGGTCCGCATTCACCCCACATGGCTTCAGGCACTTCAGATAAAAACCTAGATGCTTCTGCAGTTAATGCCAACCCAGAGAGAAGTATGTCCAGAAGAAAGTTGAAATCCGCTCTAGCTTAAGCACTCCAAAACAAGGGCAGGTACAAAAAAACCAGCAAGATTATTTTACAATTTTGGAATACCTATTGCTTTTCAAGGGCTATCTAAACAAGTTACTTCTCACAAGACTAGAGACTGACTTTTTGATCTCATGTTCCTAGTTTGAAGGAAGACAAACAAATCTCTTTATATTTCCATCTGCTCTGAATACTTTCTTAAGTCTGTAGAGCTGTGTCTTTAATGCAAGCTATGTATCAAGGCAACATTGCAAGCAGTATATATCACTTCCAAATGCTTCTCTGCATTTCAAATTGTGTCACTTAATTGACAATTCATATAAAAAATTCGGGTCGTGTTAAACACAGAATTCCTGACTAATTCAAGTGCATGTGCAAGATTTATTATGCATAAGTCACGTAAAGTTTATCATTGGCTTATGCAAACTTGCATCTGGACAAAAGGTTAAAATATGGCTTTTTGAAAAATTTTTCAAAAGGTCATTAAGGAGAGAGGTATAGGATTGACAGAGGGGATATATATCATTATTTTTTAGGCTGTGGTGATACCACTAGGTTTTATATGAGACAGGTGTGAGGGATAAAATTAGTCAATTACTGAAAAATAATGAGCAATGCAAAGATGACTTGTCTGTGTTACAGCCCACAGCTGCTGTTGCACATCATGGAAAATAAATATCTCAATTATAATTTGGCGCAAAGAATAATGTTTGTGAGTCATAATTAAAGCAAGTTGTTTGAACCGATTTTGCTGTGCTTTATGACCAGTAACCTGCAGGTGAACATGAAGCTCTATTTTTAAGACCTGCTTCATAATTTAGACCAGATTAACATTTAACATACTCCTCACGCTCCTTTGTGCATTTAGCAAAGACCTGGCTGCCTTGTTCAAATGAGCAGGAAAAATGCAGAATAAAAGAAACCTTCAGTTTGAAGGGGATATTTTTAGAGGCCCCTCATTCTGTCATATTTATTCGTGCTACTTTCTTTCTACATTAATAACTTTAAAAAGTCTTCTGAGCTGCTTGACTGTATTTGTCTAATTACCTACCTTTTCTGGAACTAGTAATATAAAACATACTCCAAACATCGGAATGAAATCGTTAACCAATTTGCAAATTTAACTGTCACAGGGAGCAACAAAAGTTGGCAGGAAGAGATGGTGGGGGGTATGAAAGTGTTTCTGGCAAAGCTTGATTTGACTTGTGGTGTTTTGCAAACAAGTCACTACTTCATGCAATCACTGTTACCATTTTTCATCTCTCGGGTATCTGGGCAGGAACAAATAGGAAAAGATTTATTCAACTGCCAGCGCTGCCCAGGCATGGGAAGCTTGCTCAGGACTAGCGGTGTTGTTCCTGCCACCCCATACAATGTGGGCAGAAGCTCAGGACTCACATTAAAATTACAACAGAGCCCTTCCACCTCCAAAACAATTCTCCCATCTATCAGCCACATGGGGTAGCAGCAATGGTCACTGGAACTGGGAACTGCAGCTCCATTTTTAACTCTTCTGATGTTGCACAGAGCTCTGCAAATGTGGAGGTGCAATGTATAAGAGTTTATTTTATTAAAAATGCTTATGACATCATTAACTTTGGATATACACCCAGTTCTTCCTCCTTCAGGTTACTAAAGAGTCAGGGCCCAAAGTGTAAGGACAGGCAGCTCCTGAGCCACAGAGCCAAGGAAAGCCACCGAGCCAATTTCCTATTTTAAAGGAAATATATTTCAAGGGAGTTAATATAGTGCCCTGACATAAATATATTCAGTAATATATGCCTAATTCAGTGCATTACACAATTCTGGTGTGTTAATCCTTTGGGAATGGCACATTAGCAGTCTTGTTTAGGTTGAGTAGTCTTGCATGAACATTATTCATTCAAAGCAGGTTATTCACAATTCATGTCAGGTATCTGATATCATCAGTTAATAAAGTGAATTTGCTTAAAACAGAAGAGCTGGGTACATCATAGATAATTTTCCACCTACTAAGGAAATGAAAATTATATGATAGTATGTTTGACTCCTCAACCTAGTTTAGGCTTAACTGAACTTAACCAAATTTCCAGAAGATAGAAGTCTGCCAGGGTTTTGGATACACTCTACTACAACTCAGGAAGCAGGGTGGTGGAAGATCCAAGCTTTGCATTTTGGTTTTGATCAAAATATTTATTGCTGAAAAATTGGCAAACAGTGAGTTATTTCCCAAAACAAGCCCTGGCTCTTCAACAAGACTGAATTACTGAGGACTTGGGCTGGTGGCAGGAGGGTAGGGGAGAGCAAAGGGGGAAAGAGAAAGAAACTTTTCAACTTGGACAGCATCCCTCCAAAATATACATAGTTATTGTCCAAAAGGTTGAATAGCAGGCTGATTCTTGGCAGTTCCACGACACTTTTATGCATCAGTGTTATGAAAGATTCAAGTTACTTGTCACTGTTCCTCGGTGTCTTTGATGCTGGCGTGCTTTAGAGTTAAATAAAAGGTAGTAGACGGGGACTCAAAGGCCTGTAGTTTGTATAAAGACCTGTTTTCAAGCTGAAGCAGTACTAACAGATGCATGGCTTGATTCCCCCTTTGAACCAAGGAAAGCAGGAGTAGAGTTTTGAAAAGATATCAAGTGCTTGTTTCCCCTGAACAGCGTGATAATTATGTTATTCAGAGAGTAACTAACCTGAATCACGTTATTTGAATTAGGTGAAAAGCGGTGCTATGTAGTTGAAAGGTGGTGGAATGAGTGCCTACAGACAAGCAGGGATCAAAGATAGCATCACACAGGTTTGAGGTGGACTGGCCACTGAAGCAAATGACAGAAGACAGAGAGAGTGAAAGAGACTTATGAGTTTAGAAAAACCCTAGACTACATTAGTGAAAACATTAATAAATTAATAAAATAATAACATATATATAAACACAATAGATACAAAACACTATCAAGCTCCCAGGAGCACCCAAAGGTGCAACCTCTCTGCAGTTTTTCACTTCTGACCCTGCAGTGGGGCAAATAACCAAGTTACCTGACCTTGGTTGTTATAGCAATAAGTATAAGCAAGAACTTCTCTGCATACCATTCTTTGGCACGAACTATAAACACGGGTCTTATCCATCTGAGAGCAAACAGTTACTGAATAATATGCTGTTAATTTCAGAGACTTTATTTAGTTAGAAGAGGCTTACCTGAAAAGTAAAATTACTAAACAGAAAAATGGTTCTGTTTTAGCTCAAAGCAGGACAGGGTAGAAAGAGATCTGCAAAACATGATGGAGAAGCAGAATTAGGAAGTGGCTAGAAGTGTTGCATTGATATTTTTGTATTCTCGGTCGAGAAATCTCAACATCTTTATTTTGCCTTCCTATCACTTGCATATTTTCTTGCATATGCTTTTGCATATGCAAAAGTAACATCTTTGTTTGTTATCCAGGCTAATTGAGCCAGTATATAGCCAGTATATACTCCTGTGCTGGTCCGTGTTGGTGTAAACTTACTGCTGCTTAGAAACAAGGTAGAGGACTACAACTGAAGATGTGTCTGATTTAGGTTAAATCCAGTCATGCAGATTAATTATTAGGCATTGCTCTCGAATGTGTCTTAAACATTACTCAAGTCCATTATGTTATAGTTGGAAATGAAAAGTTAGATTTGGAATTGAGGCTTTTTTTTTTTTTTTTTCCCAGTTTTTAACTAAAGCCAGGTTGCCATGTGTTGAATTTCATATCTATAGAGAATATTGGGGATAGAAAACCCTAGACTGTGTAAATAGACAAAACAAAATGGCTCCCATTACAGATAATGGATGAACATTTATTTGAATTAAACATTTAAATGTGGCTAATTAACTCATTAACCTTTACATTAACAATTATATTTCACACTGTGCACTACAGTGCTGCTCTGCTGTGGTTCATGAGATTCTTAATTAAAACTAAGTCTAGTGGTCTTTCAAGGATTTCCCATTAATTCCTCTATCACCCACAAACTGGGGGAGAATATTCCTCAAGACTTTGTCTTCTGATAGGCTTGTGGTTATGCTCATCCCTGCAAAGGCTGTGGCTCACCTTTAGTCATTCTGTTAGAACCACAGAATCCTGCGGAATTTAATTAGAGAGTCTATTTAAAGAATTTATGAAGCAAAAGGCACAGGAAGAGTTTTGTGACAGTGATTAAGGTTTCCACTAGCTCAAGGTGCTTGCCTTTTCATAGAGCAGTGTTCTCCTTTGCCATCTTGGAATGACTCTTCTGGGTCCTGTTCTGAGTTCCGCAGTGTTCAATCCCTATTAAAATTCCTGTCTTAACTCCTGACTTTTGTGTGTGTGTGTGTCTGCCTGTCCTTTCTGAGTTAACTTCTGGATGAGGATCAGCATACTACTTCAGTATTTTGAAATCTTGCATTTAAAACCTCTTTTGATGAGAAAAAAAAAATAATAAATGCAGCTGCAATTATTTGAGCTGCAAAATGTCCATTTCTCTAGGTACTAAGATTGTCCAATGTTTTCCCCTCACAGTGCCTGTTAGCAATTCATGTAACTGCTCTTGCTGAACTAGTATAAATACCAGATAGCTCAAGTGACCTAATGCACTGCTGATCAGCTTCTCCTGTGGGACATTACCGCCAGCAAGGTCTGCACCACATTAAAACACAAGGTTTTCCACAGGAACGTAAACCAGGTTTACAATACTAAACATATCACACTGTTCCTCAGACGTGGACGTCATCAGCCAGATCCTCTAAGAGACAAAAACTCTTAAATCATCTTTTCCTGGAACCATAAAAAAGAAAGAAAATGTTAATTACTGAAGCTCAAGATGTGTTATAGCTTTTTAAGTGTAACTATTCAATGACAGAAACAATTTAAGAAGTTACTGCAAAAATGATGACATTAGATTTATGTGTTCTCAGTTCTTGCTCTTTTTCTTTTGGCTTTCATCCGCTTCATCAGGTACAGTTTACTGCCAGACTATCAGTCTGTTTCATTAAAATAGCTCCTAAGTCTCTTTTTATAATCCTTTTTTTTTTTTTTCTGTGTACAGGTCGAACTATAACATTTCAACATTTGCTGTTTGTTGATCTGATTGAAAATATTGGACATTGCTCCTTAAAACATATCAAGCTTCCTGTTTCTGCCATTTAATTCTCCTCCCACTTCTAATAGTCATCCAGCAATGCTTATTTCAGTTTACAAATCTTCATGCTCATTTCAAAGTACATAGTAAGCAGTTCCTGAATTAGGGGGACAGGAGTATTGACACTTCTATCTTACTTTTCATAGAATACTTCGGGTTGAAAGGGACCTTCAAAGGCCATCTAGTCCAGCCTCCCCTGCAATGAGCATCTTCAATTAGATCGGGTTGTTCAGAGCCCGGTCCAACCTGACCTTGAATGTTTCCAGGGATAGAGTATGATGGAACTCGGTTTGAGAGCCCACCACAAGCCGATCCTGCACTGATCATTATCCTAAAAAGGACAGATAACTTTCCTGCACGTGACCCTGAATCTCCTATCCTTCCTGAGGAAACACACCCTACCTTTTTGGGGCTGAGATCTAATGACAAAGATTCAGCCCAAGCTGCAAGTCTTTTCTGGTATTTTATTACCCCAAAACACTGTTTCCATATCCTAAGAAGGTCAGAAAGTTAAGGAAATTATGAAGAAGCAGGTCTGGAAGATTGGAGAAAAAAAAAAAAAAAAAGACTTTGCTGTGATTTATTTATGTAAAAGTGTAATCCAAACTTCTATTTCATTTCCTTGGGGAAAAATACCTCCATGTTTTAGGTATCCTAAGTTTTTCTACCTACTCAATGTCTCTAAATGCAGCTAAATTTGTTTTGCTGCTGTTTGACTCTGAATCTCAAATGCAAGCAGCGTCACAGGATAAACACCTCCGGTTTATCTTCTACTTCAAGGCAGAGGTGCAAGGTAGGAACAGCGATGGCTGCAGGAATCGGGGGGTTGTTCACTCACTGTAGACCAGGAGAGGTTTCTCGCTACTGTCTCGGGCACGAACTTGAGATCTGTCCTCGTGTAGTTTTAGTTTTACTACTTAAGAAATTCTCCTCTCTACTAATCATGCTTGTTTCACGTCCAGATGACTTGTTGCTAAACCAATTAATAGAAATGTTTTGTCCGGTCAGGTTATTTTGGTTTTAATTAGAGAGAAGGGAAGAATTTAAAAACAAACGAACAAACAAAGAAAACAACAAAAAAACCCCACCAGGAAAGTCAGAGACACAGTTAGCACGACAAACTGATTCTCTAAATTCAAAGTCAGGCTGGTTTTATATTTCAAACAAACAATACAACATTTTTTAAGGTTTTGTTTATCTTTCTTTTTAATAAAAAGTCACTCTTCCTTATACAAAGTAAAAAAATAACAATGCTGTGCCTACATGAATCTCAAAAGGTCAGTATCATTAAAAATCACGTTTTGGGGGAGGATATAAGGTCCCAAGAGTTAAAAGAAATGCAAATCTTCTGTCTTTATTGAGTTGTCTAGCAACTGGATGTGAAAGAATCGTTTTTAGTAAGGTCTGCAAATGCTGAATTTTTTTGTGTCAGTTTGTTCAAGCACCATTAACCCGCTACACAGAAGCTCTGTAAATAGGATACGTACAACTTCACAGCTTCCAACTATGGTTTTTTCCCCATCAGCATTTTGTAGCTTTCCACGTTGGTGATTTTCCTCCTGAAGCCTTGAGCTGCTGATGTGTCCCGTCTCGATAGTCCAGCCTGTCCCTGCAGTTTCACCTTTCTCATTTTTCTGCAGAGATTTTTCGCAGCAATATGATCCAAGGTTATATATTTGTGTCATGTCAGAGCTGGGACCTGAATCATTGCTAAATAGAGCTAAAACTGTTGGGGGGGGGGATGAGGCTGTGTTGAGGTTTTTTTGTTTGTTTGTTCAGTTATTTGGGGCTGGAGGGGTTGGTTTTTTGTTTTGTTTTGTTTTTAAAGTTTAGTTTAAGACCCCAGGATTACAGATAAGGAAGCTCATATAATTGCACTGACTTTTCTCCAATGTTTTCCAAGGCAATTTTATTTCTTTCCTTTTATTCCTTTATTCCCTAGCAGATAACTTTCCTTCCTTCATTCCCACATCTCACACAATAAAGGTGGTTTTCCTCCCGAGGAGATGCTGTGCATAGAAAACATCTCCTATGCATAGAAAATACCCTGACATTCAAACAAACGTGTGCTGTAGTGTCAAGAGAAAGGAGGGAAACCGTATTGAATCAAAAGGAACAGCAAGTCGTACGGCTAAATCTGAGCTAAACCCGTGTACAGAGAACATTCATTCCGCTTTTGGAGATTGTTCTGTGCAGTCTCTCTCCCTGGCAGGATGGCATGTCAAAACCTCAGCCTCCTCTCCCCAGGCAGGTGCTGTTCCCCTCCTTTGTCTGCCTTCAGCCCCTGACTTTCGAGGCAGGTTACTGTCTCCTGCTTCCTTTCACTCTTCTGCCTTAGGGAAGGAAAAAAAAAAAAAAAAAAAGCAAAAAACCAGGCTGCAATCATTGAGGATAAAAATTCTCTCAAGAAACGCTGGTAGCAGGCTTTGCGATTCCCTTCACGATTGTAATGACTTGGGTAAACAGCTGAAGATCTGTTTTGGTTTTCTTTTCCCCTGTACTCCCTTCACATCCCATTTTCAAATGAGCATCACTTAGTTTTAGGGCTTTCAGCTCCCTTGTTCTAACCTAATGGCTGTGCTTTCGCATGCCAAGGTATTAGCTGGAGGTATCAATCTGAATCTCACTTACTGTCTTAAAAAAGCAGGGCACATTTTTTATAACTCCTTCTAGACTGTATGTCTGCTTTGTATCAGATATGATTTAATAGACTTTTTAAAGCTAGCCTGTCACCTGCCTTCCCTGAACATGAAAAGAAGTGTATTTACAAGCGACACACCATAGAAAGCCTTTAATTGTCTGTGAAATCTCTTAGTGAGGCACCTACTCAAACACACATGCTTTTTGGAAATCTTCAAGCTGCTTTCCTTTGTACAGATACCTTAAAGTTTCTTTGCTGTTTTGCGCTTTGCTGCTTATCAGGTCTGGGAATAGTGCATTACACGTGCCCCCTGCAGGATGGGAGCATTTCTGAAATATATTGGTTTGCTCCAGAATCCATAATTTATTAATCTCTGTGCCTGATGCTGTTCCTGCCATCTATCCTCAGTCACAACCTGAGTCTCTTCAGAAGCAGATTTTCCCCTTTTTTTTTTTTTTTTTTTATACATATATTTTGTGTCCTGCAGCAGGAGTGAAGTCAATCAGCTCCAATCAATGCTGACACTATGAAACACAGAAGCAGTACATCAAAACAGGAAGATTTGAGGGCAAGGTTTCTCTATGAATACACAAATAATAAACTCCAGCTGTGTCCTGCCAGTGGCTACATCAGCTACACAACCTGTTTTATTGGTTTGTTTGTTGTTGCAGGGCTTTTCTGTGTCTGTGTGTATCTGAATTCAGTCTTACATAGCTAAGATGAGGAGTTCGCCTATAGAAAGAGCTCAGTCTTCAAGATGGAAGATCCATAAACATAAATGAGTTTCTTTCAATGTCAAAGTGAGTAGCAGGTATCTATTTTTAAGGAACATGCTTCACAAACAAGCCTCTACAAACCTCCTACGAGGAAAACCAAGTCTTTGCAAAAGATGTAACGATCTGCCACTTCTGGATAGAAACTGGTTTGGATATCCATCATCTCTTTCCTTTTTAACCATTTCTCTAGAATATGCCTAAATAGCGGTCTGCAAACTGTGGCATATTGTGTACCAATGTCTCAAGGGCTACAATGGGTGGTTTGGTTTTTTTTTTTCCCTACAGTGCTATATTCCCTTTCTAGGAAGGTCTGTGTGCTATTCTGCACATCCACTGTCTGAAAGTGGATGAATGATTGTACAAGCAGTTCCCTGCCGACCCCTGGTGATGGTAGCTTTGAGACATAACGTATAGAATAGCCACTGAAATATTCAGAATGAAGATAATAGGAGTTAATCCATGGATTAAAATTGTTTGGACTGTAGACAGATTATCCACATGGCATAGTAGAGATAAAAGAACACGAGACCGAACAGAAGAGGGAAAAATCACAGTGAAGTCTTAACTGCCAAGTAACCATGTGAATATGGAAAATTTTGAATGCAGCTTAGTGAAGTTCTGTTTTGTCTTCGTTTCTCTAAAGATCTTGTACTTAAACAGGTGGAAAAATCTAGCACCTGAAATATTTACTGTGCATCTCAGGGATGATATTCCCTGTGCTGGCAAATGTTGCATTAGCTGTCACAAACTTTTCCTACGATGACTCAGTACTCGCTGGAAAAAAATGAGGTGAGAGAAGTAAAAATCACTCATCCATCCCTATTTTGACCCATTAAAATCACTTCTTTATCAAGAGCTGTTTTCATACCTTGAAAACTTACAGGACACAGAAAGATGAGGATTACGTTAAACTTCTTGTAAATTTACATGTAAATTTTCTTTAACATATTCCATCTTAGGGGATATTTTAAAGGTATTTCAGGGAAATACTTGATTGTGAAAGTTTTCCAATAGCCTTGCTTAGTTTAAACCTGTGAAAATGTGTCTCTGATATGATTTCCAGTGCTTGCAAGTTAGAAGGGGGCATCAGTAAAGCCTGTAAATTTTAATGGAACTTCTTTACGAGTGGAGCTTTACTACAAATTTTTTCTAGGGACTTTTAAACAGAACTGCTCAAAATTATAATGGTTGTACCACTCATAACATTATATCATCCTGACTAAAACGCAGGTTTTTAGACCTTTTGGATGATATGGTTACCTGTGTGACTCCAGGTTTAGACATGGATTTCCTCCAATAAGGGATTTGAATATCTAGTCCTCACCAGGGCTTTAACTCTCTCTACCCTGATAGAGTTAAACATAGCCCTGATGTCTAAAGACTGATCATGCTCCATCTACTTCATCCTTCTTTCTCAGGCCATTTGTTACCTGATGTGGCCTGATCTGACCATATCACAGCCTTCTTGAAGGCTTTGCATTATTTGATTGAGCAGAGCTCCACAGTTCTTCATATAGCTTTGATGTAAAGACAGTAAAGCAGTGCATGGTGTGGCGTTTTATACCTACCAGATCTATCAGCACTTATACGTTGGTTGCAATAAAATGTAGAAAACTTGACAACTGACTGCCTTAAGCTGTGATGAAAATTATAATATTAGGCTTTATCGCTACCTCCTGTTATGCCTTAAAGCTTAAATAACACATAAATGCAACTTGTCTTACAACTGGTATGAATGATAATTGCTGTCTTACTCTGTTTTGCCTAAAATATCCATGTAATGGTGATGGTGCAAATGCTGATAGATAAATGATCACATTTTTCCTCATTTATATATCAGCATATTATTAATGCTGATAGAGAAACGATTACAATTTCCCTCCTCCCAACTGCATTTCAAATCTGAAGTCAGACTCTATGCTATTTTCTTTATTTAGACTAAAAAGGTCTCCCATATCAAACAAGGTGACATGAACTATTATTGTCAGTGTTAACTTCACACATATACAGCACAATTTTGCTTGAGATCTCACCGCTGCTGAAAGAGACAATAACAAACATTATGATAATCATTAGCTTTTACAGCATCATTCATTCAGAAGCTTCATAATGGTTTACTACAATATGTTGACTTTCTCCACTTATTTTTGGCATTCAAACCAAGCAATGGAGTTGGCTGAACATTTTTTTAACCTTTAATTTTAATAAAAAGTTGTTAACAGATATGTTTGAGAAAAATCTTTATTTCCTTTGGAAATATCCTTTTGTGATATTTTTAGAGAATGTTTTCGGGACGAAATGCCAAAAAAATACTAATTTTATACTGAACATTTTTGTTCTATGCTTAATGAATATTACCTTACCACTTTTTAGAGATAAGTGAAGAGAGAGGCAGGAAAACGTTATCTTTGTGTGACATGTTTATGCATTGCTTTATTCACACTGGGTATCTTTTATTCCTACATCATCATAAATTGATATGTTATAAATGCAATTTACTCAGGGTCACTAGGAAACACTGCCTCAGTCAGGAACAGGACCCAAACCAATTGCCATCCTTCCCAGTCCAAAGCTGTAATTACTTGCCATTTCTTTCTTGCACATTATATTAGCTGTGAAATACTCGCTGTGATTAACAGTAATGACAAATCTTTCCTTTTCTAGCATGCAGTAGGGTTCTTTGTTATATCTATTAGAAATTATTAAAGAGACTGTGTGAAAATGAAGAAAAAACTCTAAGTAAGAATTAAGGTTCATTACAATTAATTCTTGATGAGTTTCCTCTCCATAAACTCTCTAAAATAATTATCCACACATTCCCATAAAAGTCCATTTTATTACCAAAAAAAAAGACTATATGTAGAAAATACAGTCAGCTGGGTGAGAATCTGCGTTCATTCTGAATAACTGAACTCCACAGTTGTACAGTACAGGAGAAAGGTAAAAGTGTCTCAGCTAATTAAATCAGATACGAATTTACTGAGAAAAATTTATAATATTATATTAAAACATGACATTTATAAAAAGAGTTATGCAAACGTGCTTATATTTGGGGCCCTGTGAGAATAAGCAGTAGGGAAAATAGTTGAACTAAGGATGATTTCTTTCCTTGAAATATCTCAGACCTGAATTTTCAGACTTACACAAAATTATGTAAGAAACTTAATCTTACACATAAAGGTCTAGGACAGCATAAAATGTATGCAGTAAGTTATACACAGAATAATGCTCTGGGATCCTGGGCAGAAAGGAATGACTGAAAAGTATAGTATTTGTAACTTTATCTGTGTGTTTATTCTTTGACATGAACAATATCTTTCCAAATATAGGCTGCGTGACAAGATTTACTAAGTGGGAAGTTCTAGTGAGAGTAATATTGATATCTAATTAACTATAAAACAACATTTCTTTGTTAAATCAAAGAATTAAATTATTGTGGTTATGAGGTGGGCAGAGACTTCATGGTTCAGATATTCTGATTAGTTAGATTTCAGCCTGAATCTCGAATCATGGACAGGGAGTAAGATTTGATATAGAGGAAAGCACTGGATTTGGGAACTTGAAGAAAAGCCCAGGAACTCCGGATGTTGGGAAGCTGTGATACTAGTGACCTAAATTGCATGATTTTGTTGGCTTACTCACTGCCTATTGCTGTAAGTCATCTTTTCGAGGTTGTTTGGCTTGGTTTTTGTTTGGGTTGTTCTTGTTGTTGGTGGTTTTGTGGTTTTTTTCTGGGAAACAGTATGATTCTGAAAAAGGTTTCAGAGCCTCAAGCCTAAAATACTTTTAGTTTCATGACTTGATTCAGGACAATATGTTTTCAAACTTTATTAGGGAATAGAAATTTTGATTTCTGACCAGCCATAGTGAATAGACACTTCTCTAAGCACTGTAAGAGAACTTTTGGAAACTGTGAATGTTCTTTATGAAGGCTGAAGTTGGAAGTCTTGAGAGCTGGACACACTGAACACACTTCTGCGAGGCATCTGGATGACAGTGAATCTTATGATCTTTCAGTATAAGCAATAAAATTGTGAGAAATAATATTCCATAAAATATAATTGATTTTAAACAGTAGTAACTATATTATAGTAGCGAAAGTATTTTAAAGTCTACTACAGATACTCTTGACTGCAGGCAGTGAAAAGGGCCTAATTAAAATGGAGTGTAACAGTGTTCAACCAGCATGTGATTTGACATATTATAAATTCATTCCCATATTAATTGAGAATGGTCTTTTTTTTTTTTTTTTGTGGTCTCTGGATTAATAATAAGAAAGGGGGGGAAAAGACATGAAGGAAATTTATTTGCGCTTTCTACAGTACTGACATTTTTCACCTTAATGAGCACTTAAAATGTAAATTATACAGTCAGCTTAAAAAATAGAACAAAAGATATGAGTGAGGCTTTTTCTTATTTTTCACATCAAAATTAGCTGCAATTATGATAAAAAAAATTTATTGTTCCATACCAGACTTTGCACAAAATACTGAGCATCATGAAATTCCTTAAAACATTGAGGGTTCTTGCTGATATTTTCCTTGATTTTGACCTGAAAGTTGGGAACAAGTTTTTTTCACTTTAGTGGAAGACAGAAAACTGAATCAAGAATACTTTTAGAATATTTACTGTTCGGGTTTTTGTTTTGGGCATGATTTTTTTTTTTCCAAATATGAGTGTGTTCTTGAACCTAGGCCTGTCATCTTCTACTACAATCTTGAAGAGGAGAGCAGACCTCAGGGAAGCTGCTTAACCTCCCCTGCTCAACCTGCCTCACTCCTTTTATTGACATCTAGTGTATAATTACTTCATGGCTTATAAACTGCTTGGAGGTATTGAAGTGAAAGGTGCTTTAGGAATTAGGTGGTATTGATAGTTATTATTATGCATTTATTTCATAAACCTCAGAAGAGGTTTGTTTATTTGTTTATAGCTTTAGCTTTTTCACCAGTCTGTAGTTTAAATTGGACCTCAAAACTCGATCCAATTATTTTATTTTTTTTTTCCTGACTGCTAGTTGATTCTGTTCTACTATCTGGCTTATGAAGACAACATGATACCACCAAAGAAACAGCACCTTAAAAAACCCACAACTTCCCAGTAGAAACACTTCAGTTATTACCTAACATTCTGTAGAGCTACCTCCAAAGAAAGATGATCAAGCTCTGTTAAAGTTATACATATTGTAAATTCATTTTCCTGATAATATGAAGCTTATTGACACAGTTCTGTTTTGGAAGATTATGATTGTCTTGAGATTACTTGGGAACCTGCATTAAAAGATTTAATAAAGTTACAAGCATGAAAAATATTAATATCTGTGAAAGACAATCTATTAAGAAAAAAAAAGTAAGTGAAAGATTGCCTAAAGAATTTGGCTCTAGAAACTGGTTTGTTCTTTGTTCTCAGGATTTATAATCCTCTCTGAGAAAGCACACAGAGTCTACGAAAAGTTATTAGGAAAACAGTATTGTCAAGTTAAAATGAAGAAAGAGCCGGATTTCTTTTATAAACAATTTTATGACTATTTTTACAAATTAATATTATGGTTATAACACCTTAATTGTTATCTTATTCTCATCTTCTAAATTAATCTCCTGAGAAATTTCATGTTTTTACACCAGAAATATTTAGCACTTTTTCTGTTATAAAGTTCACTTAGAGTATTACGGAATATATTTTAACACACTGAAAAATCTTCCAGAATACTCCTTCTCAAAGAATACACGCAGTACTGAGGAGACATTCCTAGAAAGAAAACCTGGTCCTAGAAAGGAAGCCTGATCTTGTTATCAAAGCTAATCAAAGGTACTTTAGTATTCTGAGACCTTATTTTAGTTTTTCTGCAAAAATTCCCCAGAATTTTAATAAATGGCACTTCTTCTCCTTGTGTGTTTGCTTCCTACCACTGAAATTCATGTAATAAAATTTCCTTCCATCATTTTCCTTGTCTGTTTAGCTTGGAGGAAATAGATGTCTCTTATTATATGGTTATAAACTTAACTGATCCCCACCAGCAGCTAAAACATAAATCAAATGGAAATAACAGCAAGCATAACGACATTGATATGACTAATAAAAATGGTTGCTGTAAGACAACTGCACAATTTTCAAGCCAGTTAGATAGTATCACCAGATATTTTATTTCTGCTTTTTCCATGTTAGACATTATTCATCTCATCTAACACATCTCCATCTTTAATGGTACAGTACTTCTAGCACACTCTGTCAAGAAAATAAACCACTGATTTAAATGTAGCTAAAAAATGCACTTCAGGGTATATTGAAAGTATATCTTCAGTATTGCTCTGAGATTCTCACTTCTGAACTTTAAATGGAGATACGCTATATAAGAGGGAAACTGTTTCCTCTTCTAATCCATGCCTTATAAATACAATGAGAGTGAGGTACTGAAGACAAAAATAAAATATTCATTAAATGTGGGTTGTAAAAAATTGAGTTTATCAAAAAATGAATATTTATTTTTTCTATAAATCTTAAGATTATTTCGATTTCCAAATTTTTCAAACTAACCAATATTTTTCATGAAAATATGTTTATATTGTTTAACTGCTGTTTCATACTAAACACTTATTGAAATATTTTCAATCAAAATGTCATTATTTTTTATAATATTGTTTTATTTCCTGAATAAGTCTTTTGAGAAATTCTGTGTTTTTATGATTGCCTGGACTAGGGCAATACTAATCTTTTTTTGTTTATCAGGACGTAATTACATATTTGGCCAACTTAAAAATTTATTTTTTCCTTATCCTGCTTCTGCCGCCTGCAGCTCCCTCCCAGAAATCCTGCTTCAAATTAACTTATTGGTCTCTTGGATAGAGAGATGCTCAATGAATTAAAAATCTAGATGAAAAATTCTTTAGAAAAATTTGGACCTTTCCTTATTAAGTGCCACTTTTCATCTCTTCCTTTCATGCGTTTGCTCATGCTGGAGCCACAGTTTTTTTCCTGATGACTTGATGTTTTGTGCAGCCATTTTAGGTGTAATTAATTTTTTTGTGAAGCAAACACCTTTCATCACCTTTCAGGGGCATCTGCAACTATGGGGTTAGTTAATTACCTGTCAACATTTTGACGATGTCTGTGTTGGGTTCATGTACTTTATTCCTTGCCTGTTGCAAGGAAAGAACTGAAAGGAAAATCAATCATGTTTTGTTTTCATAGCAGCTTTTATTAAATGTACCAAAAGCTGGTGATTTTTCACTTATTGGTTTAGAGCTCTGTTGCAATTTCATTTTTAAAAATTATGTATATTAACATACACAAGTGCACATATGAACTTAAGTGTTTGCGTATACAACTGTACAGATACACAGACCTGCAGCCTTATGTTTCCAGATACCCTGGGGGCTGTTGTGAGCTTTTTAAGGTGAGTAACACTGGAAAATATTGAATTGCTATAGAAAAAAAAGAAATTCCATTCTTTAAAATTCAGGAGTGCCTATAGCAAGTACTTGTTGAAAGGAGAAAACGGATAGAAAAATCTCAGGACGTGATCAATGTACTAATTTCCAGCATGAATGAACTCTCCAGAGTTTTTGAAATGGATGCATATTTATCTTCTGACTAAATCAATATTTTTCCTACAGAAAACTATTGATAATCTTAAGATTTTTAAAATAATATAATTGTACATCTTTCAATTACTCTCTCTTTCGTTGATTTCATGCTGAAAGCTGAATTATTTTTTTTCATTGTTGACTTAAACTATGAAACTCTAGCATTTTTAAAATTGTTTCATGACGTTCCAGGTCCCAGAATATTTTGCAATGCATTACCGAATATTGGTTGCTAGGACTTCCCTGTTAATGCATATCACGCAATGCCCTACCATTGTTTACAAATAGTTTTTCATTATCACTTTTGTACCTCTATTCATTCTACTGTATAATGAAACCTGGGAATTGAAACATGGTGTTTATTTTGTGCGATATTGATATGTTTGGACAGCTAATTCATGGGTGGCTAACTTCACTGCTGCTGCTATTTGATCAGTACCCAAGTGCTGATCAAATTTCTCTCGTGTTGTCTTCTCAGGTTGACTAGGAAGAAATAACAAAACTTATACTTTGATCTAGTTTCTTGCTGTAGGCCCTAACTATAAACCATGTCATCCCTTTATGTTTTAAAAAATCATAAATCAAAATAAGCTCAGTTGCAACATCTTGAACTTCCGAGTTTAAAATGAAAACAAACGCAAATGTTGAATGCAGGTTGTTCCTCACTCTCGATCTTCATACAAAAATATGTTTCTTCTCAGGCTCTTAGTATTCTGTGTAGGTGGGGAATTGTTACATTCAAACTCATCGTGTTTGTGTTCATGTTGTGTCACAAACTAGCAAAGGTGAAGTCTCTGGAAGTTGGAGGCTGTCTGGGACTGATCACAGTACATACAACTCCATCAGCACAGTATACACAATGTTGGGTGGAATGGAATGCAATAGAATAGAATAGAATAGTTCAGCTTAAATTTTTGAAAGTTGGAAGGGATATACAACAATCACTTAGTCCAACTGCCTGACCCTTCAGGTGTGACCAAAAGTTAAAGCATGTTATTAAGGTCATTGTCCAACTACTTCTTAAATGGTGACAGGCTTGGGGCTTTGACCACCTCTCTAAGAAGCCTGTTTCAGTGTTTGACCACCCTCTCAGTAAAGAAATGTTTCCTAATGGGGTTGGTGAGACACTGGAACAAGTTTCCCAGAGAAGCTGTAGATGCCTCATCCTTGGAAGTGTTCAACGCCAGGTTGGATGGCGTTTTGAATAACCTGCTCTAGTGGAAGGTGTCCCTGCCCATGGCATAGGGGTTGGAACTAGATGATCTTTAAGGTCCCTTGCCACCAAAACCATTTTATGATTCCATGGTTCTAATGTCAAGTCTGAACTTGAATTGCCTCTTAAACTTCTAATGGGACAAGTTCAAAGAGGATTTTCACTTCAGCACCCCACAGTGTATTCAACAACACACGTAGAGAGGAACAACCAACCAACCAACCCAAAAACTCTCTCAAATAATTATTGTCAAAGGTCATGCCAGAAATTAAGGGATGGCAAAATCAAGCCTGACAGTGGGGCCTGGGTTTTCACACACTCTTTCTGCCGTGGGGACTTACAGAGTAGTTTTTACCTGCATCTGTACATGTCTGCCTTCCCCACCTGAGCAACCTATAGGAGGGTTGTGTATTGGGCCTGGGGATGTTCAGCACTACCAAAATGCAGGGGCTCTTTGCCTGTTTCCGAGTAGCACCGGACACCTCTGGGCAATTTTAGAGTAGAATTTTGAGGCACTTTTAGCAATAGCTGGGGGAAGGTGAGTGAAAGCAAAACTAGCTAACTTTGGTCTTCTCAGAGGTAGTGCTCATAGCACTCAAAACTGCTGGTATAGACTGGCATAGACTCTAAGGCTGGGAACTGCCTTCCAGCCGCAGGGATCAGCCCTTGCAGGGCATCACTGGAAAACAGGGGCTGAAAAAGCTTCTAAAGAAGTCATGAAACTAGGCAAATCTACCATAGCAGGGACATAGAGCTTATGAGAGCTGACCGACCTGTTGTGTATGATGCTGCCTTTGAATTCTCACATCTACACCAAGCAATTGAATCACTTTTAAAAGCTGTGACCTGAATCACAGAATTCTCTTGAATCAGCGCCCTTGAATAAAATTTCTGATATTTCTTTTGCTTTTGTTACTGCTTGGTCACCTCCACGACACTCTTTATCCAAGGAGATGCCGCTTTGGCATTTCATTTTAGATTGCTTTTGTCCCTAGTCTATATAGCATCTCACAGTCGACAAGACAGAATATAAAATAGAAGAATTGCTGATGCTATTGCTAGGTATATCTCCACTGGCTGCAATGTCACAGCTGTACCATTTCCAAATAAACTATCATATATATATATATGCATATACATGTACCTACATAAGTATAATTATTTCAGTTTGAATAGAATATGTCAGAGTAGGTTTTCTCTTAGAAAGACTGCATCAGAACTTGATTATATATATAGTTTTTTGATACGTGTATAGATATACATGAATATTTATGAATATATGTACATATAATCAAATATATAATGCATAAAATAGTAAATTAGGTAATTGAATATCTACAGGCATCTTTTTCCTTTCCTTGAATAAAGAGTCTCAGTAGACTCTTTATTCAAGGAATAAAGACAGAAACAAATCAGACATCTTTAGTTAGATATCATGAAAACCTGTCAAAGGCTGGTTTCTTCTTTGCTGTTAAACGTCATTAAATAATGCCTTATGTTTCCTGTTATTTTTTTATATAAGTGACCAGTGTAGTTGCTCTTTCACAAACATTTGTAACAGTCATTGAGGTTTATATAAATGAAGAATGAATGGTAGAGTCTGGATGTGGAAGCACCAGAAAGAGCAGCCTAAACTGAGAGACATTAAACCTCAGACTAAAACAAAGGACAAATCAGAGTCACTATGAGATCCTAAACTGTACAAAAAGACACATCCAAAAACTCACACATGGTTGCCAGTACAAGGAGAAGGTAAGAGATAGGATGATAACTCTGTATTCAGCATCATTTATCCTCTGTGCACCTGCAATTAACTCCGGCCAAATCACTCAGCCCCACACTTCTTTGGTGCTTGTGGGTATTGCAGCATGAGATTATTTTGGTGAGCGAGTGAAATCAGTTCTGTTTTAAAATGAAAATGCTGTTCTCTGCTCAGTCTCCCACTGAGTCTTGTGACCTGGCTGTTACAACACTGAGACATTATTTGCTGCAAAGCGTGGTCTATAAAAAAAAATTCTGAACACCATTGTTCTTAGCCTACCACACAATTGCAACAGGATATTTTTGATCTTTTAGTCCAGGCTATTTAGGTTTCCAAGCCTTTCAAGTTTGTAGGTAGTTACGGTTTCTCTGAGAATAAGGCTACTGATCCTTGTAGACACCAGAGAGTCATATTAAATCGGTATCATTTTAAAAGTCTGTTCTAGGTGAGAAATAAATTGAGTTCAAAATGTTTCCTTGCCAGGACACTGCTTCAGAAATCACCTAATCTTGCAATCTCAGCGCTGTTCCAGCTTCTAAAACTTGCTGTAGCAATAGAGTTCACCTAGTTCTGTCATTTAAATGTTGTCATTAGGCTGTGATAGATGAGGGAAAGATTCTTAATATGCCACTGCTCGTTTTTTTTGTTGTTTATTTAAGCTCCATCCATATCAAAATATTTCTCACTTCACATCATTTCTCATTACACTTGTAAGGTTTTTGTGTGTAATTATTGACTAGTGAAGATAATGGGGGGGTTATTTATTTATTTTTGTTCTGCAATCTATTACAGTTGCAATCTATACAGTTTATCTCAGTCAAAAGAAACAAAGGCTTAAAATTTTAATGAATCGTGCATATATCATACGTGGGTTTCAGTTTCTGATAAAGGATGTTTTGTTTATGTATTATTTAGCTATCATAGACTTCTTTGACTAAGCAAAAGTACCAAGAAAAATAAATAGAAGCCTTAATCGAGGTTTTCTCAGAGATAATTAACTGAAGGGCTTTTAAGATATGAGCAAGGGTTTGTTATTAGGAACAGGAGAGAAAGCTCATATTTCATTCCGCTTAGGATCATCCCACAACAACTGCCCCTGGAGGAAAAGTAATTAAGAAAACCTGCAGTTCTGCAATGGATGCCTTTCCTAATGACCAGAATTAACCTTTATTTTTTACTTTTTAGTTAAAATCCTGAGTATTATTACCATGATCTACTTACTAAAACAGTATTGTGCTGCATTTATAGCTTGATGTAATATGATACGAAAAAGGTTTTCATTAATTGAAAAATAGGAATCACTATTTTGATAATACTCTAATCACTTACTACTTACCTTGATAGTACTTCAACCACTCTACTTACTTATAACCACTTGCGTTAAATGGCACAGAAAACTCATCAGTTCAAAACAAGAATTTCTTTTGAGAGACCAATCTTTCTTGAAGTAGATGGAGACAAGTGGCAGTGTTCCTTAGCAATAAATTTATTTGTTTGGGGAACAATTCTTTTTCACAACATCTCTCCACCTAAGAAATTTATCCTGCAGGGAAGACAAGCCCGTATGTTTCATTAGGACTGCAATCCTTCTCCAGTCAGCCCTCATTCCTCCTACGGAAAATACCAATATTCCCTTTCATGAAGGATAGGCATCTCACTTCTCTAGTGCTTACTCTTCTTCCTTCATATAAGTTTTTCGTTTCAACATTTTTTTCAATCAGTTGCAAAGTTTGGGGACTTTGCGGTGGGAGAGGGAAGAATTATTTTGTTTTTTTTCCTAGTTAGACTCATGTTGATTGAAATGGAGAGACAGCAGCAGTTTTAAAAATAAAGAATAAAAAGAGGAAGGAATCATATGTTGTGGACAAGAGTGCATGAGGTTAGTGCAAAATATGTGTAACTTTTAGCAAAATTTGTGCAATTTTCTGTACTACTTATAATGACCACTTCATAGCTGAGCCCTCAGAACTCTTCCTTGCTCTCTGAGTCACTCTTTGTTTTTAGGAGAATTAAAAATTATCCCCAAACACTTATTAAATTTTATGCAGCATGGGTTCTACCTACCTACAGATAGGAAAAGCTCTTTATCAGTAAATAAAGTCTAGCTATCTCAAAAATACCTAACATAGTAACTAAAAAATACATGTTTTCATAGAAAACATTATATTAAGAAATTACAAATGCATCAAGACTTCCCATTACTACAGATGCAACATTGGGGGAAAGGCTCATCGAATCCATTGATAGGAGACAAAGTGCTTTTTGCTGTGGTTTCCAAGATTTTTTTCCTTGTGAAAGGGTGCACTAATACCAGCAACATGATTAGTCTGTGACTGGTGAGACATAACAGTGAGGGTCTTGCACAGTTTAAGCCCCTCTGATCACGGCCATGTTTTGGAAAATTGTGAGTGTTGATTACTAACAGAATGGATGTACGGTTGTTTCAGGGTTGCTGGATGTTTCCAGTTAGTTCATTCGTTGGGTTCGAGACCTTCTTCCACACTGAGTGAGACTAAGCTGGGAATTAGTGTAAAAATCCAGAAGTTTCTCTTTTAATTATATCTAAAGAACCTTTAGAAACTCTTAGATTCTGAAAATGTGACTCTTTCTTGGAGAATTGTCTCAAGATAAATGAAAGTAGACTGCAGTAGAAGATTTATCTGAAATTAGCTTTTGTGAAAGATGTGGAAGCTGCTGGGTAACACTCTGAATTATTTAATCCTACCCAAACGGCTCCACCCACGCACTGCCATTTTCGTATCTGACCCAGAATAGCATCAGAATATGGGATTCAAAGAACTGCACAGTGGCCTTGGAATGCCCTGATGATAATGGCTTGATGCTGGGCTCGATGCTGCCATTGATGATTGAGAGAATCAATCATAGAATACCCTGAGTTGGAAGGGACCCAGGATCTTCAAGTGCAATTCCTGGCTCCACACAGAGGAACCTAAAAGTTAAACCGTATGCCTGAGTGTTGTTCAAATCCTTCTTGACATCACTTCCCTGGGAAGCTTGTTCCAGTGCTTGACCACACTCTCAGTGAAGAATTTTTTCCTAATGTCCAAACTGAGCTTCTCTTGACACAGCTTTAGAGGCAAAAGGGATGGGGATAACTGTGCTAAGGGTACTATGCAAAAGGAAAGGACCACAGCTGGGGAAAAAAAAAAAAAGTTACAGAAGAATTTCCCCTACTGTCTATAGAGTATTTTTTTTTTTTTTAACTACTGTAATCAACTTTCATCTGACTGAGAAGTTTTTCAAGTCTTTGGAGAGCACACCAAATAAATCTCTTGGAAAATTATGCATTTCTGAAACGGTTGCATATACCTACTATTTCCCAGAAGTGATCTGTCAGTGTCTTATCTGAGACTTAATATAGCATCAAATAAACTTTCTGTGTACTGGCAGTCTCAAGTTCAGAGCTTAGAAAATTCTGTGATTCTCCTCATTAGTGCTGCCATATTCCAAGTTTCACAGTTCACATTCACTCCTTCCACAAATCTCTCTAGCTAGGTCTTGTATTGCCTTCATCACCATCTTTTTTGAGTAAGTGGACAGATTTCTTCTGCTGATGAATTTATCCTGTTGACGCATTTATCCTCAAAGCAAATTTGATATAATTATATCATTGGTTATAGAGGTTATATATAAGCAGAGAATGTTTTTAATTTTAGCACTATACAATAGAATTTTTTTCATCACTATTATTTCCAAATGAAGGTTTGCAATATACATAAAAGCTTGTGTTTAGAGATAGCTTTAGATATAAAATTATTGCTTTCTTAATAACTGTGCAAGCCTGATCGTTTGTCAAAGTACATAAGTATTTGTCAGTTCATGTCAACTTTAATGGAGGACAAGATGACAGGAACCGAACGTTTCAAAATAAAACAGTATTGTCTTAATTTCTATTGTTAGTTAATGTAATTTCTAGGTAAATACTTTCTTATTTTAATAATTCTTGTCTATTTTCCTTGTGGTTTTATTCTGAACAAATCAGGGTGGGAGGTTTTGCTTTGTTTTGTTGCATTTTTTTAGGCTGGAAATACAGTACTGCATTTAGGCATTTTTGAAGCAGTGGTAATTTCCTGAGATTTGAGAAACGTTAAAGTTACCTTTTCTTTTTACACATAATAAGAAATAATTGCACATCAACATGTAGCTCTTATTTTTTAGAACCAGGTTGTCAGAGGTACGTCAGCTTTACTGTCTTAAGAAGTAAAATTCAATTTACTTTGTAATGGAAGTGCTGAAATTCAAGTCTCGAATTTTGAGCTTCATTCAGATTTGTTAGCATTTTACTAAATTAGGAGACAAACTCATATTTAAGTTTATCTCTTCACTCAGAAGATTTTTGGAGGTAAAAAGGGGAGGCAGGGCAGTTTGGGGGTAACCTGGGAATTTATAATTGATAAAGAATGTTCCAGATAAAGGTATGTCTGTAGAGTTGATGCATATCGTAACATCGTGATAGCGCAGGCCAAAAAACCATACAACCGTTGGTGCTAACCCTATAGCATCAGCTCCATGGTATTACATCCTTCACAACTAGCTGATTCAGAGTGTAAATGCAAAGGACTAACAGTTTTGTATACATAGTGACAAGAAGTGGTAATCACCCTGAAAATGTGTTTTGTAAATAAATGAGTTTAATACAGTTTTATGTTCAGTTGCAGCAGTTCCATGTAAATTTCCTTTTTTCCTTATTTTTCTTTATTTTTTTATTACAAAAACCAAAACCACTAAGACAAATTAAATGCACACTAAGGTTCCTTTATACCCCTCTGAGGGAACTTTTGTGTGTGTGTCCCCTGTCCAGGAGGCATGAAAAAAAGGATGGGAAATGGAATATGTTGCAGTCTTGTCTTTTTTTTTTTTTTTAATGTGACTTGTGATTGAGAAAGAAATTTGTACCCTTCAGTAGGATTTTTTTTTCCTTTTTTTAACTGTCTTTTAAAGGCTTAAATGCTACATTCTCTTGCATATAAAAAGTCAATTAGCAGGCTTTAATAATTCATTCGAGTGACATGCTAAGTGTCAAATTTATTTTTTATAGTTTAGCCAGATGGTATTACAAAAAAGTACACAAAATCAGCTAGTATTACACCTGCTGATTTTCCACGCTTGTCAAATGGATAAATTGATTTTTTGTTCAGACAGAACATGAGGAAAAAAGCCAACCTTAACCATTTTAATGTAGAGCTAGAAGAACCTTGGATGACATTTGATCTGACTCATTTGACCTCCCTAGATTCGCTAGGGTCTCTGGCTGATAACAGTACTTTCAACCCTCTTCCAAAGCTATCCATGCATTTTAAGATAATTGAAATTGGATATTTATATCTGTATCTATTGACTGATAAATTGATACACACATAAATAGATACCTGTCAAGGAATTAGAGGTTGCTGCAGTGGGAGTGTAGCAAGCTTACAAATATGGCCAGTTTTAAACTTCAAAACAAAGCTTCATTCGTTATTACTATTGCAATTTTTATCACTACTATCATTCATTTTTACCATTATCATTCATATTATTATTACCATGGTATTTTATTATTATCATCATTGTCATTCATTCACTCATTTACAGCACAATCTAAGTTAGCAGTTAAATCTTGCACGTCATTGTCATCATCACTATGTACACAAAAGGGTTACTTTTTAATACTCATATTCTAAATTAGCTCTCAGTATGCAATATTGTGGAGCTGATACCATGCAGCCAGCACTGATGGCCGCAGTTCTTGTTGGCTTTTAGTCTCAATGGCCAATGTGTACAGGCTGGAGAGTACTTTGGCAAGAACAGTTGAAATCAAAATAGGGTTGTCCTCCTCCTTCTCCATTGTTCCTCTTCAGGTTTGTCATTTTTACGTCCCTTGGTCCCTTCCAAAACAAGTCACTTCTGCTTCTGATGTTACTTGTCTTCTTTTGTCTTGCTTGTCATCCCTCTTGGGTGTTCCTGAGGTTGCCCTACTTCTTTGCAGTCCCTGCATGTAAAAAATGTGACAGTTTGTCGTTGCTCTGACGTGCAGCTACGCACATCTTTGTTCGGCCCTTTGGTTGTTACATTGCTTACATGGGTATGTAAAATACTTACATATTGTGCCTGACTACACTACCTGAGTGCTACAAATTGGGTTTAAATCAAATTAACATTAATTGTGTCACCATCAGTGCTCCTAAAATTTAGTGCAAATTTGAGGATGTTTAAACAAAAATGTCATCAACAAAAACCCTTTAAAAAGAAAGGTGAACTTCACTTCAGTTGTTTCTGAAGTTGATGTCTATTCAGTAACCAACAACTTACATAAACTCATTGAGTTTTGCTGTCAAAAGCACACCGACAAGCCTGTGCTTTAATTTCACTGAATTTTTAGAGTTGGAAGGGACCATAGAGATCATCTAGTCCAACTCCCCTGCCACAGCAGGATTGCC
>JAOXNO010000004.1:5854481-5872551 GCA_028565335.1 Limnodromus scolopaceus
TGCCCCTCGTCCTCTCACTGGCAACCGCTGAAAAGAGTCTGGCTCCATCATCCTTCAAACCACCTTTTAGATACTTAATGTCACTATTTGTATATTATATCTCTGTTGGAGTTCCTGTACACCTAAGAGTCTTACTCAAGGTAGACCTTCTTGACAGGGAACATGCCACCCATGTGTCCTCTTTCACGTAACATGAAAGCAGGACTCCAGTGACGTGTCCCAGCAGGTCTGGGATCATCTCTGCCTGCCTGTTATTGGCTGCTACTACACAGGCAATGCACCTAGTAGGAGCACACTGTAGCACAGCAAAACACATATAGATGAGTTAAGACATATGCAATTTCTGACGTAAAAGTATGCTAGATTTCATGTTGGCTAACATCTACATAAAAGTAGATATGTTTTTTTGCTTGTGTAGTAACAATTGTAAAATAAGAGTAATAACGATTGAGTCAAAGATTAGTGTAGTAGTTCATAACAATCACGGCTAAAAATGGGAAATATCTTAACATTCGATTGGCACATAGCTTATACTTGTTTCCTTGAATTTTTTTCTGAAGGGTTGCTTTTTCCTTAGGAACTGACATGAGATCAGCAAATTGTATATGCTGGATAAATTGATACAGGACCGATTCTTCTCTCTCTCTCTCTCATTATATCAGAGTCAACAGCAAGAATAAAACTTGAGCACTTGTGGAGACATTGTCTGATAACCTGTGAACTTTTGGACTTCAAAAATTCCAGAGGGAGATAAGTCCTGAAATTCAGCATTGACTTTTCTGCCAGTTTAAGCCTGATTCACACTATCTAGCTTTTCTTTTTCAGTGCCTTCTATTAGCAGTCTCTCTACCCCCATTTTGCTGATGAAAAATAATGAGGCACAGAGAGACAGAAGTGACTTGTCTAAACCCATCCAGCAGGTGCAGGTGGGTTTAGAGCCTGAGTTCAGAAGGTCCAGCACTGCCAATTTGATGTATCCAAGTTACAGAATAGGCTGCTTCAATTCCTACAGATTTCTTAATGCTTATAATCTTTCTAATGACAGAAGAAACACACCTTGAATACAAAGTCAAGTAGATCTTTCTAGTCTCAAGTCTTAAAAGTCTAATCAGAGCACTGCTACTAGTACAGATACAATGGTGCTAAAACTAACAGTTCAAGTTGTATGCATTTGAAATTATATGTTCATATACAGATTTCACCTTCTTCTGATGTTATGCTTGTTCTTCCACCGCTCATCTGGGTCAGTTGCTACCACCCTGAGTCCCTTGCCAGGAGAAGTCTCTGGTTGACAGCTTCTTACTCTTTGCTATAGTATTCTTTGGAGTAATCTTTATGTTTTTTCCTAATTTGCTCTTATACACTCTAACATGCTTTTATACTTTTGCTAACCTTGCTCTTTCTGTGGTGGTGTTACATTTGATTTTGGTATACAGAGTGAGTTCTAGCCAAATCCCAAGGCTGAACTCCTCTGAAGACCAGTAACTGACTACTGGTGAGTTGTAGCTGTGTTGGTGACCTCAGCTATCAACCTTTGTCTGTATTTTCAAGGCCTCTGATATCATCCCACACATGTCGTCCTCTATGCTAAATGTTCGTATGCTAAATGGCCTCAAGTTGCACCAGAGGAGGTTTAGAATGGATATTAGGAAAAATTTCTTCACAGAAAGAATAATCAAGCATTGGAACAGGCTGCCCAAGAAAGTGGTGGGATTACAATCTCCGGAGGTATTTAAAGGATGAACAGATGTGGTGCTGAGGGGCATGGTTTCGAGGTGGACTTGGCAGTGCTAGGCTTACGGTTGGACTTGAAGATCTCAAAAGTCTTTTCCAATCTAAACAATTCTATGATTCTATTCTAGGTCATGGGTAGCTTATTCTATGCAGAATGGCTTCTTGTTAAGAATATATAATAGCTGCAATGATACAGTAAACATCACACCATGCAATTGTATAAAGCCAGATAAAGAGAATGTAGGCAGCCGTAACCTGGTGATTATACAATTGCTGTTACAGTTAAACAAGCTAAAACAAATCTTCAGGCAGGCTCAGACAAGCTCAGAAGCCTGTGGTGTCGGCTTAACACAAAATCTGCAGCCTGCTATAAGAACCTGCAACACCACATTTACTGGCCTGCACATCTATCATGAGTCCCAGATCTGTGGAGTTCTCTTAAAAACATAAAGATGAGACTTTTCTCAACAACCTGGGGCAAAACCAGAAAAGTAGGCTAACACAGGCTGTTGGTGCAAGTGAAGAAGGATAGACACCTGTAGAGACAGGATGAAATGGCGCTGTCAGTGTCATCACTTAATATCACCCCTTAGATTCTGTGAAGAATGCAGAAATCTTATAAGATACATGGCAGTAACGAGCGTCACGATGGCAATTTAAAGTAGTTCAGTGTCACTCTTATTTTGGACAAAAAATTCATAAATGATAAGCTTACAATTACAACAAGTTACCAGAATGGTATGGGTTAATATGGTGCATCCTATAGCATTGACAACATTCACAGAAATCTTACCATTTTACTCTTCTTCTTTTGGCTAAGAATATTTTATTTCAATCAGGTCTTTTTAAAGATCTAACTTCCATGATACTTAATTCGTACCTTATATCTGACTCTGGATTTCAAGTAAAAAGGTTTGTTTAATCACACTACAATCTTCTGCTATTTATATTTCTTTGCTACCAATGCATGATCATGCTATTCACAGAATTCATAAATATAGGGTTTCTGATTAGATATTAACCTGAATACTTTATAGTGAAACACAACTTTTTTTTGATGTTTTGGACAACTATATTATCTGTTTTAGGAAAAAAAAAAAACAACCTCTCAAAATCATTCTGAAAAGACTTCTAATTTCATTTGGGTAAAATACATAGAGACTCAAAGACAGTTCGTATTGCAAATGATGTATAGTAGTCTGTTAAATGTATTTACAGGAAGTACAAAGATGTAAGGCGTATCTCAAAGATGTTCAACCAACTTCAAGAAGAAAAAAAAAAGTTGCCTGATCTAAGTAGCCTTCCTTCAGAGGTATTAGCTCCAAGCGCTGATAGAAGTAAGCAGAGCTTACCTAAGCTACGTGTCAGTGCCCTTGGTTGTCCTGCTTCGATGCTCTTTTCTTCCACTTTTCTTCAGCTATACTTTCTCACCACGCCTTCAGCAAGGGCAACTGATTTAATTTTGTTTTATTTGTTCTTAGAAAACCATCTGTACATGTGGCCCAGGGTGTAGTTAATCTTGCCATGTACAACTGTGACTCGGAGAGTGACCTCTCTTTTCCCAGCTCTAAACAATGCCCCCACCCTGCCATTTAGCTTGGATGGGAGGGGACATCTCACAGCTACCAGTTTCAATAACATCTGACCCAACCCATGGCAGAATATTATGCTCACAGTGGATCATTACTTTGAAAGCCCTAAACCTTCACTTCACCTCATCAAATGACTCTCCATGGCTAGTGGGAGTCTTCTAAGGTAATTTTGAATCAGCACTTATTCAGGACACACATTTTCATTACTGAACATGTACCACTTCTGCTGAAACTTCAGCCAGAAAGAGTATCCTTAAGGTCAGAATGAAAATTCTGAAAAAGAAGATGATTTAAAACCTGGTAGTCATGTCACGCTTCACCATGCCACACCATGCTATGCCATGCAAGGCAGCAACAGACTGGGCCTGAGGCTTTAAGTCTTTTTTCTGTGTTTTTTTTCCGTGAAGCAGAGTTATTGCCCCTTTACTGCTCAGTGGACCACTGGCTTTTCGGGGGTATGGAGAAAGGAGTATGTTGAAAGACTGTTTTTCTGAAAGGTTTTGGATCCAGGATGAGAAGTATCTTCAAATCTATAAATGTTCCTGACCAGAAAATGTTTTCTTTCCAAGCTCTCTCTCTTTTTTCATCTTGATTTTTAAATCTACACATGAGGGTTTTTTGCCTTCCATTCAATTTTCTCTGAGCCTTACTGCCCATTTGGTATCCTAAATACAAATTCTGCAATATCCTGAGTGTGAAGAGGAATAAAATGGTATAAAATATATATCTTCAGAGTTTTCACTATTTTGACAGACTCTATCTTTCCTTCCCCAGTGATAGAAAGGACACTTTCAAATTTATTTTCCCAGTTGTGAAAGCTATTGTATATCAGACACACTAAACTGTTTGCTACTCAGATTTCTTTAACAGAAAAGGAAACTTTAAAGAGACCCAGTCATCCATGGGTAGCTGGTAAAGACAGCAGAGGTTAGAAAAGAATCAAAAGGAATTATAACAGGATAAATCTAAAATAATGAAACAAGTAGAATAAGATAATAGTAAGGGAAGTGAACAGAGCAGGTGAAAAATTACTCCATCTCTCCTACCTGAAGAAAGTTGACAGTGGAATAGAAATAATCTTCTATAATGAAAAGATGTGTTTACTTTTTAAATGAAATATAAAAAAGAAAAATATGTAATAAAAAATAATTAGACATCTAGAAAACGCAACCTACAAGAAAAGATTGAAAGAGCTGAGATAGCTTAGGCAACAGAATACTAAAGGGAGATGTGCCAACAGCCATCAAATATGCAATAAGCTGCAAAATCCCCTGTTAGGTGAATATGACAAGAGTAATGGGCTTAATCTGCAGCCAGGGATAACTAAGTTTGGAAAAGGACAATGAAACATGGGTGGAGAGAGTTTGACGACAACATCCTTAGTAGTATTTACTTTCCTTAAAGTGTTGAATTTCAGTCTGTATAACCTCTTTAAGTCTTTGTTAGCATTATTTTCTGTGATTCTGTCAACAAGGACAGTAAAGATGAGGTTTCTAATGCAAAATGACCATTCGGCTGTTAGCTTGTTTCACATGAATCAGATTTCAAGGCTCTTCTTTTCTTAAAGAAAATCTCTTTTTCCAGCCCTGTTTTGCCTAAGACTACATTTTCGTTACTGTAATCCTTGAAACCTGTATCTAGTTTTGTGGATTTTGTTATGAAGTAAACTTAGATGATGCCTAACTAGCAATGGCCAAAGCTGAAAGGTTTAAATAACTGAAGTAGGACACCTGATGCCCTTTCAGTGACTGGTGAGTTTCTCTCTTTATATATCTATGCATTTCAGAATAATCAGTACTTATTGGGGTGGTGTTAAACCAGGAAACAGAAGAAAAGCCTTGTGACCTTAGGTTTTAGCAAAAGGCTTATTATGTTTAGAATAGTCTGGTGGGCAGGTTAACAGCTGCTCAAGAAATGTAAAATGTGGTCTTATTCAACAGGTAGTGAAAGAAAATAATCTCCACGTTCCTACCTATGGTGAGGATGAGATATGATGATATTGTTATGCGTGAACAGTATCAATACTGTGATATTTCTCTAGTATAGATTTAGCTTTTAGTCTTGTATGGTATTATTATGTTTAACAAAAATGCTTAGTAGTATGACTACTTCAGAATAAGTAGAATTTTTTATTCACTGTGGAATAACCCATTTAATCCTTGACAGGATACACTGACAGTTGGCACATAAAAATATGAGACCTTATTTTAGGACAGTAGTTTTTGACTACTTGCGAATTCTGAAAATTATATTTGACTCAGCTAAGGAACAAATGCTCTCTGTAAACAAACAAGTGTCAGGAAAATCTATAAGGGGATTTACTAATTTATAAATTTTCTGTGGATTATTTTACTTCCCTTATCAGTATCACAGTAGGAACTGCATTAATAGCAAATACCAAATAATTTTTGTCTTCCCACCAATCAGACATTCATAGTGCCTTTCTGCTGTGTATTTTCTCAGCCTTAATTAAAACAAAAGAAAACCCTGTAGTTTATAGAAGTGTCTAAGAGATCCTGTGGGATTATATTCATTGTACCGGCACCTCCAAATTTTGCTGGTTGAGCCCTGGAGGACAGCTCTAAAACAACAGCAGCTTTGTGAAAATTTGTTCACATCCAGCTAGGAGCTAATGAGTGTTGGTTCAGTAAACTTTCTTGCAGCAGTTTTATCCACTTGGGAAGGACTTTCCTTCATCTTCATATAGATGTAATTTCATGACATTTGTGCGTCCCTATCAAACTGATATCACATGGAATATTTGGCTAGTGCCATAGAAGTCTGCCTGATTCTTGCCGCTCAGCTGTAACTTTATTTCCTGGGGTTTTATTTGGTTTTCCCTTACATTCATTTTATATTTGACTTGCTGTTTGTATAGCATCTCCCAAAGGTATACTGAAGCATCTGCAATATTTTGCTGCCTAATACTTAAATTGCCATTTGTTCAAACGCTGAAGCCTAGGATGAATTGTAGCTTTATAGAGGTCTGGGGTCCACATCATCAATACTCCATTTTCACACCCTAAAGGGAGCTGTTTTACTTTAATATTAAATTTAATATTTAACCAGATGATCCTTTCCTCTTATTTAAAAGGAACATTACCCTTAATATCAAAGTTCATTCATGTTGTAAAACCGGACAGACCAATAGTGTGCTCTACCCAGAGCCATACTGAAACACTGCAGCTAAATTTAGACTTCTAAATTATATATGTCTATGGGTGGTCTCTTGGCTTAAAGCCAACCGACACAGAATTATTTGTGTCAGTGCTAAATCTGTGTCTAACTGTCCAAAACAGCATGGCCGTAGATAAACAGCCAGTGGAAACACTGGTCCCAGTGCTGTTTGCTCCAAGCCTGCCAATATGTTCCGGGGACTGCTCTAATAGTTGAACACTACAGGCAATAACATTCAGTGCTGATCAGCATTTCCTGGCTCAATTTTGTGGTTTAAATAGTAATGAATACTATTTATTATTTATCAATGTTCTACATTTCCTTAAAAATTCTATCCTTTATCCCCATTGCTAAACTCATGTATTCTTGAGCTTCCTTCATGGGTAACAAGATCAGCAGCAACAGGAAGAAGGCTTTTTCTCTCAATTAGGATTCACTCTCAAAGAAGTGCTGTAGGTGACAGAAATTTTGGACCAAAACTCATTATACCCGAACAAACCCTAGAAAATTAACAGAGGAATATGGTACTATCCCAGCTTTCTCTCTACCCGTCCCATCCTTAAAAAACAAACACAGTTACCAATAACATTTTCAAACAATTTTTTAAAAAAATAAAATACTATTTTTTGCTTCAGATGATGGCTTCTTTTTGAGATACGTAGTATGTGTAGTTACAATTCTTCAGAGAAAAAAAGTGGTTCAAATAAAATCCTGCTTTTCATGTATTGCACTCATTACAAACACAAACTTCTGTGGTATAAAATTGGTATTTAAATCAATGAAAATCAAATTGGATCCTAAGTTCATATCAGTCAATGAAGATTTATTTAACTTGAAAAGTTCTGGAGTAATGTTGGAATGCATTAATCATTTTTTATTCCTCATCACTTTAAATATATACCTTCATATCTGCTGCACTGCAGTGTGGACAATCACAACTAGATCCCTTTTAGAATAAATGCATGCAATTAACTGTCAGGAGCTGGAAGGCTTTATTTAGCAAATTTGTTCTGATTTCTAATCCTTTCTAATAATACATCAACATAGCTTTCTCTGCTAAATGGAGAGTTAAGCTCTACACTCTATACTCAAGTGTTAGAGTGACACTGAGTGTATGTCATAGCTTTCAATGTCATTTTAAAATCACAATAGTTTCCAGATGGTTCAAAGAAGGTATTTGATGACATTTTTTACCAACCAGAATTTTCTTTTTATCTCTACGCTTTTTTGATAATTGTTTTATGTCAAGTAATGCTCACTTATACGGAATCGTCCAATAACTGCACCAAGGCAGGACAAGAAATTGTTCTGGTGTCTCCACCAGTCTTAGCAGCTGAATAAATGAAAAGTCATTTCATGCTGAATGTTCAGAGCAGAGGAAAAACAATGTAGAGAGAAAACATGAAGGAAGTGAAGGAAATGCAATAGCTGAACAATAGCTCCTCTGTGTATTTGTCCATTTTATATTCATATGAAAGCTGTATTCTTTTTCTTTCTCTCCTGCTGCCTTTTTACAGTTTTCTGATGTTAATCCTAAAAACTTTCTCATCTTTTATTGATCATTTGGCAGTCATAGCTTTGCTCATTAGTCTTCTGAAACCATGCCATAAACCCAGCACATTCTAGGAAAAATGTACATATATTTCATAGCCATCACCAGCATACGCTCGTCATTAATGCACTTTGTGAAAGGGTCTTTCTCTCATATCTGCCCTTTTGACCCATTAAAGAACTGCAATAACAGCAGTAATTTCAAACTTTAACAAGATTTCTCTTTCCTTACTGGTCCTTGTGTTGAATATTGGTTTATCCCACCCCACATTCATATTCACACATCCTCCAAATATCAGCATGGGCTCTAAACACATCTAAGATCAACATCCAGACCCACAGTTGCCTGAGAAATGCTCAGGCCACAGCATAGTCCCTTCCCCACATGCTCTAATCCTTAACACAACACTTTATCTGGTGATAAAACCGACATTGCATACAGCTTTCACCAATGTAATAAAGGGTAGCAAATAAAAAAAGGAACTGTTTTCTGCCTCACGTCCCTTGCAGAGAGCGTAAGAACAAATGCACCTGAAATCACAAAAAGACACTACAGGCTGGAAAGCAGGCAATCCCTGCTTGAGGCAAAGAGAACAGGAGATAATAAATTTCTTCTCCAGGAAGGCTGGAAAATTTGAAACATTGTCTTAAGGTAATTAGGACAAAAACTGCCTGGAATTGCACAGAAACCTTCCTCTGAACATTAGGGTGAATTCAGACATCATTTATGGTCCTACCCAGATATTTCCCTACCATTCTACATCAAATTCTTTCTCTAACTGCAAGGTTTTCTGACACTGAAAATTCTGTAGCAAACTGAAAGAATGGAAATCATCTCCTTTTATGCACCAAACCCAGATTACCTTTCCTTTCTAAATTTTGAAATGAATATAGAGTCAGTAGTTAGAAGAGGTCACTTGATCTACAGCTCTGAATAATGCATAAATTGGCACTAACTGAACTGGAAGCCTTGGGTGGCACGGCACACAATCCTGCTGGGATGTCTTATGCTAACAAGCAAAAGCTCATCTTGTGTCTACTGTAGTTACCTCCTATCATCTATTTGGCTTTTAATACTGACAGAATTCTCAAAAAGAAAATATCAGCTTAAAATTTGAAAATTAATGTTGTTAAAATACATTTTCCATCACATTTCTCACCATAGGATTCTGTTTTTTCTAAAAATTCTCCCTGAAAACTCTGTGTTTCAAATCTTGTAACTCCACAGCACTTATTTGTGCCGTTCACAGCTCTTAACTCCTTTCCCCAATTTTCACTAGCTTTTTGGAATTTTAATAGGAAGCTCCATCAAAAGATTGTACTTTAATGAACCTGAAGGTCAAACAATATTAATCTGTTGCCTTAAAAGCAGCATTTTAATAAAATTACGCTGTACCACTGGGATAGGCATTCTTTCCAGATCTGCTATTTAAATTAGCATGATTTTTTGATGGTACATGGGAAAGGTTTTATTCACTGGGCTTATCAATTTACCATTTTTCAAAGGCTAAAAATTCCTTAATTTATGTTTATCAAGGTTTTAGATTAAGAAAGATTGGCAGTTATTTTTGCTGAAGTTCCTGTTAATGTTTCCACCTTAAGTAACTGGAGTAGGATAAATTCCATATGGAAGAAATCCAGTTTCTCTATATTATTAGAGCCCTCGGCTGGTTGTTATGTAAACAACTTAATAAATACACATAATATGAATCACACTGGCTTAGACATTTGGCCAGACAACAAAAGCACTATAGTAGTTTATATAGTTGTCACAGCTGTTGCTAAGCAAATTGGCAAAATCTTGATGTTTAACCTCCAGCAGCGTGTCATACAAAATCACAGCAACATACTTTAACCTGATGCATGAAAAAAACATACAATCTAGCCTCTAGTGGCTAGATTTTCTGCTGGGTTGTCTACGTGCGAGGAGGGAGGCTACAGCTGCAAACTGATTACATATTTCTAACACCACGTTTTCTCACCCTCTATCTCCTCAAGGAAAAGCTCGCCCCAAAAAGAGCTGGTTGTCTCCGCCCTCAATCAGCTAGCTATCACAGAAGCCAGGTATACCAAACAGTGAGGTTTTTTTTCCCTAGACACCAAGTCAGAGTTTTTTCAAAGTTCACTGAGGTCTGCAGGAGTAATAATTTTAAGAATTCAGCAGGCTTCAAATAGGTCTTTTATCAACATTCTAATTAAGCCTATACACTTATTATCATGTAGGAAAGCCTCTGTTCATAATAACACAGTATAATTGGGGAAGCTGCACTTTTTAGTTTATTCTTTAGGCTATTAGCTGGCAGCTAGGAAGAAATGTAGGAATAGCAAATTATGAGTGGGACATAGGTTTTGTGTCTGAAAAAGGCTTTGAGATTTTAAAATACTAGTTTGGACTAGTATGTCCTAAACTTTTTTACCTCTACACAATACCCTCCACTCACCCCCCAAAAGTGGAAGTTAATGTATAAAATAAAACCTTCTTGATTAAATCCATCGTCAGATACGATGATCAGATGGATTAAATCCATCCATATCAGATACACCACAGTTAAACAAATCCTTTAACCTTTTTTAAACTCACAAATCTCCTAAGAACTGTTTTGATAATTTATTTGCCAGAAAATGCTGATTCATTCAGAAATTTGCTTCCATGTTTTAGCAGCCAGCAAGTCCTCCTCCGATTACCGCAGAACATAAGAATTTCTGTTTAAAAAGCAATGTCTACCTGACAAAAAAAAAAAAAGCTAAACTTCCAGATGCATTTATGGAGCAAAATACTTATGAGGAGGCAGTAGAAAGTTTGTACACCAGTTTCTGACACAACATGTTCTAGAATACAAGTAATTTATTATTAAATGGCATAGGCTTCTGCTTCCTACTTGTTTTGCAGATGTCTGAGAAAAAGCACACAAATAAATGAGGAAGCCAACTCATCAAGGGTTCCTTGTCTTGTGATGTCTTCTGGCCCTTAAAAGCAGCCCATGGATAAAGCACATCAGGATTTTGATGGGACAAATGGACCCCACACAGACTGTCATAAATTAGTTTAGATCTTGTTCTTCTTGAATGCAATTAGTTCATCTTAGGCACAAGGAATCTTCATCCAAGGTTTCACCAAGTGTAGCCTCCTGAGCTAATAGTTTCACTAATTTAAAATAAAACTTTAAATGTGTGAGTCCTGTATACCTGAAAAAAGAAAAAATTGTAATGAAAATACTAATTTCAAATAGATTGTGTAAAATTCATTCTAATTTGGGATTAGACTGAAGTTGTAATCTCACCAACAGGAGTCTCCATGTACAACCTAGCAATGAAAATGGACCACAGAAAGATGCAGATGTACAGATTGTATTGGTGCAAAAGTTGACAATAGTCCCTCTTGTGAATTTTTCTGTGATCTCTGAGGCTCACCTCTGTTACAACCTCTCAAAAGCATTCCTTCAATGCCCATGATTAGCTGCTTCTTATTCTGTCTTGTCCAGATTTCACCTCTCCCAAGAGAAAGAAATCATGTTTAACAATTCAGGATTTCTGTTCCAGTGCACTCTGAAATCTCTCTTCAAGACCGCAGTTCAAATCCCTTCCCAGTCATGTCTGTTGGCTTTTCCACACTGTTTCTACAACTAAAATTCCTGCCCATTTCTGGTCTGTTTTGTCTTTGCTACAATAGCTTTTTCCTATCCTGTGTTAATTCCTCACAACTCTAATTTAGCATGACTTTCCATCACTTACCAAATCAAACTAAACTGGGGAATCAAGCCAAAGTGCCTCATCAGTCCCAGAAGCTGATCCTTGTAATTAATTTTTTTTTTTTTTGCAATGTACAATTCTTTGAGATCAGTTTATATAAGGATTTGACTATATTCTTCCATGTGACTGCTAAACACTAAAGAGACAATGCAAAGAGTCTGTAATTCTCTCTTACCCGTCTATAAATAGAAAGAGGAAGAAAAGGGAGAATTAATATGCATCTATCTTTTTCTTATATGCATCTATCTTTATACTTAGGTCTTTGTCATTCTCTCTTGCCTCCTAAGAAGGGCAATTTTCTAACCAGTTCCCTACAGCTGCATTGACATTTTTATATTTAGAAAAAAAAGATCAAAACCTCCAACCACTAGCTGGTTTAACAAAGTTGAGGACAAAGTGAATACCTTCTTAAATTACTTCAACACAAAGGAAGCGGCTGTTCAGCAGTTATTTCCCATTGACAGATATTACTATTCCTGAGGAAAATATGTACATCATGGAAGGAGTGTGGATGAAAAGCATTTAACTAGCCAAATACAAAATTAGGACTCAATCTATTGAAAAGACATCTTAAAAAAAAAACAAAATCAAATAAATGAACGAGCAAAACCCAGTGCATATTAAAAGCTTGAATTTTTTTGGGGGGGAGGGAGGAAATCAAGCTGAATCACACAATGCTCGTTATTCTCCTTGTTGGATCCATTATAGCATGCTTCATAAGGATTAAAATCAGATTTTTCATCAGTGGAAGAACGCTGAGTATGACGCTTCTCAAAGGAGTTACAGTGACTTTTAAAAAGGCAAAAATGATGTGGTGGAATGGAGAAATGGATATAAAAGCAAGAAAGTCTTCCAAGATTTTAAAAAAGAAAAAAATATGGAAAATGACAATTATTTCCTATGGGGACCACAGAATGCACAATGCTGCATCCATGCTGTTTGGAAGATATTAAAGTAAATATAGTACATCTGCTGTACAGCATCAAGATAATATATCACAGTGTGAAGTTCCATCATGATTATGTGTATTCAGCTCTTCTTCTGTATATTCCAATTCCTCTTCTTCATTATCTTGCACACCAGACAAGTTGCCATTAGGAAACAAGCAAAAAAACCCAAAAAACCAAACAAACCAACAAACTTTACTCAAACCATCCATCCTGGTGCTATAATGCTACAATGAAGAAATTAGAAGAATTCTGGTTTGACTGTTTCCTATGTCCTGTTGTGAGATGACTAAATATTTGGAGTTTGTAAACTCTCAGAGGCCGTGTTCATTCCCAAATAATTCACCTACATGTGAGTTCATCCAAGTGCTAATGATTCTACCCAATCTGAGGGGGAAAATGTTTCTTCACCTCTTTCAGTGGAAGAGTCATTCACTGGCAGAGCACAGCTGGGGAAAGTGTTATAATGGGCATGTATACCCAAAGGTAAAATGAAAGGCAAGTGTTTACAAGGTTTTATGGAAATATGCTGTAGTTCTGTGCTGTCGTATTGTTTATGATGCTGTTACCTGACAAAGATTCAGATTTCCCATATAGGAATCATATTAAAAATAATTGCTATTTCTCTCTCTATTTGAGTCAGTGAAGTTACATGTTGCCCGGTGCAACACAAGGTATCAGCTCAGTTAGACGGGTGAAAGGTGAGGGGAAAGGAGAAGCAGAGAGGAAAAGAGAAGTATTTCGGGATGAATGATCTCATAAGGCCTTTTTTGTTGCTAGCTATCTACTAAGCGAAAGAAAATCACAACATGGTCGCCAAAAGTCTAGAGAATGGGATGTTACTTTGCATTTAAAAAAAAAACAAAAATGAAAAACCAACAGAAAAAAAACACCAAAAAAAAAAAAAAAGGAAAAAAACCGGTAGAGATTTTCCTTGCTTACATGGCACACTAAAATCAAGAATTTCAAAACTTCCATTATCACAGGCAGAAGCTTATTATTAATGTGTTTTTCTTTTTCAGAGCCTCTTCACTGAAATAGAATTCAAAACCCATGCTGTGACTCTGCAATATTGTTCACTGCAAGAAACTATTTTGTTCTGCCTCAGAGGTAATACATTTTTATGTTTAATTTTGCCCTGGGTATATACAGCACTTGTTTATGTCCTTAAAATGTCTTTTAAAGAGATTGATTTCAATGTATCTCTACTAAATCCAGCTATGAAGATTTAATTCCCTCCCTCATGCAGCAAGACAACATTTACATTTTATTTTGGTAGCTCATATTTCTACTAGGTAACGACGGACATAGTATCTAATCACATACATAGAGATAGATGCATATATTTGTTTCATGTTCTCAGTGTAGCTTTAATTATATAATTTTACTTAAAGTTTTATTACTAGCTTCAGATCACTCTTTAGCCTCAAGTGCTGCTACCAAATTTACATCTACAGTAAATTGGGTTCATGTAAAGAAATGTTTTTTCTCTAAGAAAAATACCATTACATGGTGTATGAATGTTTCAGAAAGATTTTTATTTGGCCTGGTGCTACTTCTTTGGAAATGAACATAACCCAAGGTTTAACACATATGTGTAGGCATGACTGGCTGTCTGCAATTCTCTGTTTTCATTTGATAATGTACATGAGGAAAGCAGGAGATGGGTTTGGTTCCTACACCCACTGTGAACAACCGGGCCCCTGAAGGCAATCCTGCAGGAGTTTATCAGCCCAGAGTATTTTGCACAACATGAATGCTGTCTGTTGTAACATATTGTTTTGTAAAAACAAGGGAATTTCAAAGGAAAATAATGCCATTATCATTTGAGTCTTTCTCTGTATTATTCTGCTTGTTTCTCCAGTCCTTCAAACCTCAGTGCATTGATTTAATTCTTGTCACGTTAAGTATACTTGTAACAGGAGAAATTTTTTCCCCTTACTTTATCAGGAAATCATTATCCTTTCCAAAATCTAAATCGCATTTCATTCCAAACACATTGAGTGTGACCACGTTACCCATCAACTTCAAGCAATAAGTTGTATGTTAATGGCCCTATTTATTTAAGTATATTGTCTTAAATCAGCAGTCGATTTAAACCTGATTTTTTATGTATGTATAATCTGTGGACTTGCTCAATAGTCAGGCAAAGAGCATGAAAAAAGTTGTATGAAATATTGTAAAGCATAAATGACAGTGTCTGCTGTGCATTACTTGGCTTTCATGGTGAATGGATAGGAAAGAGCATCTCCAGAAATGTAATGAGTCTAGAAGGTAGGGCGTAAATAGAAAAACTTCAGGAAGATTATCAGCAAAGAATTTTCTTACTTCAGTAGGCTTTCATTCTGGACAGAGATTATCTGCTAGTGAAACTCCCAATAAAGGAAAGTTTTGCTTGGATAGCTCCATTATTGAAGATAAGCCGCCCCTGTAGCTGAAACTGCACATTTTAATTTTCTGTTACTAGACTGTGTCTCCAGATATTGAAAGATGCAAGGAATTGCCATTTAATAAAAACAAATAAATATTTTTTCAATGAAAATTGAGAAAATAGTCACCGTAGCCTTAAAAACAGTGTTACGCGAATATGCTCATGCTTTTGTTTTCTTTGTCTTCTTCTACCCAAGAACATTTATTTAATTCTATATATATCATGACCTGCAGACTGGATTTATTTTGCTATCAAAACTGTTACCCATCAGTGGATAACATATATTTATCTGAAAGAAGTGCAGCTTTCAGTATATACCAGAATCAGAGCTGAATTGTACTGTTATAAACTGATTGGAAATGGTTCTCCATGAGAAATTGTTACTTTAGGACCTGTCAATATAATTTGTTATCAAATTTCATTTTTTACACTCTCCTATATGCTTGTTAATTCCTAAAACTGTTATGAAAGATTATTGTTCTTCTTATAGAAGCAATAATATCGCTATTTAATATAAGATAATTACATTTGTTGCGTCCAAATTCTAAACAGAGTTTCTATTCCTTTGGAAACAATAGGTAAGCAGGAAACGTTCTGCATCCATGCAGAATTGCTCCCTATGCTCTCTGAATGATAAGTTCAACTTAGCCCTTCACATTTTGCCTGTTAACTTTTCTGATACATTTATATGTGGTTGTGGTGGTTGGCAATTTAAACAACAATGCTGACATTCATTTTGAGCACAACAGAATTTACAGATTGCATTAAGGTGGCGTGAGTAGTAAAAATTGGGGTCAAGAATTGCAGAAGGAATTGCTGAGAATGAATGACAGGATAATTAAGCTGCAGGTAAAAATTCAATGTAAGTAAAAGTAAAGTAAAACACATGGAGAGAAACAGTTTAATTTGATTTGTATAAAGAAGGGATGAAAGATTACTGCTAGTACTCTGGAACAATGTCTTGGGTTATGTTAGATAATTCCTAAAAGTACCATGCCTGTGCTTAATCATTTTCAGAAAAGAAGTTGAAAAATTCAGAATAATTAGCAGAGAAGTAAAGAGCAAAACATCATTAGGTTACTTAAGAAATCCAAGGTGAACTCAATATCTTGTGAACACTATGCGTGGATTTCTGGTCTCTTTTCCAAGAAGATATGTCTGAGAGTCACCCAGGTGAGAGAACAAGAACGAGTAAAGGTCTGTGTAAGCAATTACTAAATAGTATAAGACCCTACAGCCTGCAAAACAGATGGTTCAAATGTGATATTATAGAGCTCTACAGAAACATGAGCAGCTCAGAAAAGGTATAGAATCATACAATCATAGAACGGCTTGGGTTATAAGAGACCTTCAAAGATCCTAGTCCAACTGCTCTGTCACTAGCGAGGACATCTTTCACTAGATCAGGTTGCTCAGAGTCCCTTACAAGCTGACCTTGAACACTTCTAGTGGTGAGACATCCACAACTTCTCTAGGCAACCTGTTCCAGTCTCTCACCACCCTCATCATAAAAAACGTCTTCCTTATGTCCAATCTAAATCTACCCTCTTTCAGTTTAAAACCACTGCCTCTTGTCCTGTCAGTAAAGACCCTGGTAAAAAGTCTTTCTCCATCTTTCTTATAAGCCTTCTTTACATATTGAAAGGTGACAATAAGGTCTCCCCTAAACCTTCTATTATCCAGGCTGAACAACCCCAACACCCTCGGTCTTTCCCCGCAGAAGAGGCATTCCAGCTCTCTGATAATTTTTGTGGCCCTCCTCTGGACCCAGTCTAACAGGTCCATGTCTTTCTTGTTCTGGAAACTCCAGAACTGGATGCAGTACTCCAGGTAGGAGCTCACAAGAGCAGAGGTAAATGATCGTTCATGATCTTTTTGAACACCAGAACAAGGAGACAACAAATAAAAGTAAAAAATGGCAGCTTTGATATAAATAAAAATAGTTGGCTCCTCATACAGGATGTAATTAAGTTCTGGAACTTCTTGACCTAGTAAAGGAAAAAATGACAGAAGAAAATCACAGGAAAAAACACAGGAAAACCAGGACATCTGATGCAGGAAGTACTTAACCTACATATGAATGAAGCCTTTCATGTGTAGTGTCATGGTTTCAGTTGGGATAGAGTTAGCTTTCTAGTCAGCAGCTGGTATAGTGCTATGTTTTGGATTTGGGATGAAAGCGGATTTGATAGAGCACTGATATTTCTGGTTGTTCCTAAGCAGTCAAGGCCTTTTCTGCTCCTCACACTGCCCTGCCAGTGAGTAGGCTGTGAGGGCACAAGAAGTTCGAGGAGACACAGCTGGGACAGCTGACCCCAACTGGCCAAAGCAATATTCCATGCCACATGACGTCAAGCTCATTATATAACGCTGGGGAAAGAAGGAAGCCGGGGGCGTTTGGAGTTATGGTGTTTGTCTTCCCAACTGACTGTTACGCATGATGGAGCCCTGCTTTCCTCGAGAAGGCCAAACACCTGCCTGCCAATGAGAAGTAGCGAATGAGTTCCTTGTTTTGCTTTGCTTGCCCGCACAGCTTTTCATCTCAAACCTCTCTGCCTTCATCTCAACCCACGAGTTTTTCCTCACTTACTCCTCCGATTCTCTTCCCATCCCAACCGGGGGGAGTGAGCGAGTGGCCGCGTGGTCCTCGCTGCTGCCCGGTGTTAAACCACAATAGTATGAAAGCATCATAGGGAAGTATCACTGTCCGCTTAACTTGTTCGTACCTAGCTATCTACTTCTGGTTATTGTCAGAGAGTAAGCTAGGTCAGTCTGTGGTTTCAGTTCAGTTCCTTTTGCACCTTGCAGACAAGAGTCACAGAATCACAGAATCACAGAATCACCTAGGTTGGAAGGGACCTTTTAAGATCATCTAGTCCAACCAATGG
>JAOXNO010000004.1:5880620-5911990 GCA_028565335.1 Limnodromus scolopaceus
GCACGTTTCCATACAAGTGAGAAGGCCCCAGATTGGAACTGTTTTGGAGAGGGAATTAATCTCTGCTGCCAGCATCACAACAGAATTTCAAGTGAAAGGTCAAAAAAACTATTACAGGCACACAGGAGAGAGGCAAACCCACACACCTTAACCTCCTGTCCCTTGGTCCCACCAGGACCAGCCCACTACCCTACCAACCAGGGGCTGACCAAACACATCAACAGGCCCGTGCTATTTTAACCCATCAGGCTGTAGTGCCTGATTACCTTCTCCCCAGGGGTGAGCAGCTGGTTATAATTTTTTTTTTTCCCTACATTTTTATGAAGACAGAAAACAGAGACTCTCAATGATACAAAATGCACACAAAAAATACATGAGCAAAGCTACAATCCTAAACAACTTTTCTAGACAAGACAAGGACATGAAAGACTTTTACAAACATCCCCTTACCTCTTCTCTTGCTTAGATAAATGTTATTTAGAAGATCTTTTTATCAATACGGGCAGCGTGAAGCACGTTTGCTCTGATGTTCTTCACACAGAGCTATCAAAAACAAAGCCATACATACCCAGGTGTGCCTGGTGTGCTGATTTTTATGAGCTTTAGCCTGATTTTTGAGTAACAGCAGCTGTGCACTTAAGCCTCTTCCTCTCTTCTCCCCAGGCTTCAACATGCCTCGCTTGCAGAGCTCATGCAGCGATAGCAGCAAACCATCAGGGAATTCCTCCATACCAGGAGTAGCCCTTATTTTAGGAGGTTTTTTTGTGTGTGTGTGTACTTGTGAGGTCTTCAACAGGAGACCAAGCTCTGCACTGTTTTGTGAGGTCTCTAGAACAGACCCTGCCTAGGCCCTACCAGAATGGCTTCCCATTGAAAACTGAGATTTCTTCCCAATTTACTACCATCCAGCTCAGGCTGGAAGGTAATAAGCTTTTTGTGTATAAATATATATAAAAAAATATATATAATATATATTAAAAATACATATATGTGTGTATATATATAGGCACAAATATACATATATATAAAATCCATGCATGATTTCTATCCCAATCTATTTGCCAGTAATAAATAACTCAGTAATAACTTCTTTTTCTAAAAAAAAAAACTGGGGAGGGGGAAGTAAAGAGACTCAGACTCCTGACTTTTGGATATTTCTCCTATATCCTATAGGGGATATATATCCCCTATATATATAGCTCCCCCAAGCTCTGCCTCAAACCCCTGTTGTCTGGGAAAGGACCTTTCTACCTGGAGGAGGGTCTGGGCAGAATTCAGAGCTGAGCACCATCTTCCTTGATGACTGAAAATAGTTATCTTCCACCCTTCCTCTTCCCAGTGACAGCTGTATCCTGGGGTATCACCAGGTTCTTTCCACAGCAAACGTGGCACAGCTGCTATGACTTGTCTTCAAAGCTCACGGCTTAGAGTTACAGACAGAAAATACATATAATAAAATCCGTATAACTCCGTGTTCCTGCAGGCTGGAAGAGTTCCCTCAGCTGCAAGGAGGGTGCTGCAAATTGCCTGAAAAGGTTGAAGCAGCATCCCTAGCTGGCTGGTTCCATGTTATGCTTCTCTGCAAATTTGGGGAATTATCACTGGTTTTGGTGAGTTCTCCAGCTTCTGCAGCAGGAAAAGTTTCCCTTTGCCCTAGGCAGAGGAAAAGACTTCTGCAAGTGTGGATAAACCAACAGAGAATTGCAGAATTACTTTTTTTTTTCCAAATTACCCCTAAAATCTCTGCAGTACCTGTCCCAGGTGCACAAGCTTTTATAAAAGAAGAGCCAGTCAAGCAGCAGATCTTGTGCGTATCTTCCCTCTGGGCCTGGCACGGGCTGTGTGGTTTGGGGGGAGGTCCAGGACCTCGCTCCATGGAGCAGCATCTCGGATTCTCATCCTGGACCCCCTGCCCCTGCCTACCCCACTCCACTGCAGAGGAGACACCTACATCTCTGAAAGGAGACCAGAGCTAACATGCCCGACCCATAACAATTTCATTACAGAGAAACAAGTCAGGAAATTGCAGATAAAAGGCACTTTAAGTACACTAGTGTGGTTTTAATTCCTTTTACTGTTAGTAGCTTAGTATTTATTATGTTTTACTTCAGTTTTCTGCATCTTAGCTGCAGAATTTGGGGTTCTTCAAAATGCAGAAACTAAGGCTGGGAAGTGCACAAGCTGTTACTGTAGACCCTTAGTCCTTCTGACATTAAGCATACCCTTCTCTCCATCTAGGAGATCAGGCATCGCTCAACAGGGTCCACACCGAGACTGGGATGTCCGAGGTCATGGAGACAATTTCCCACCGTGCCAGGGCAATTCAGGGTGTCCCTAAACAGAAATGGGGGTTAAGCCATTTATAACTGGTTCAACGGGCTGTGTTGGTCTCAGGGAGGTTATAGGTATTGGGATGTATTTATTAGGGTTTCTCCTCTGTATGAAGGGATGAAACCAGAGGTGTGAAAAAATAATTGCTAGCTTCTGGAAGTATGAGATGGTTCAGTTCTGCTATGTCCATTTAATGACCAGTAAAGATTTTTCACTCTCTCCCATGATCTTGTGCCATAAAGACTCCCCTACGTACGCTCCAAGAAAATGAATCTGCTTTATCTTGACACCTCTGAGAAATTCTGGCTCTGCAGCAATCCTGTTTACTTGTTTTGCTTGCAAATGGTAAGATGTAATGAAGAGAATATTTATTACTAGAGAGTTGGTTGGGAATTGTTCCACAAAACTTTTTTTTTTTCTTGCCAAAAAAATGTGTTATAGCAACATGAAAACTTTTTTTTTGTGGGTAAACAGTTTTGATGCGTTTCTCAACAGAAAGTACTGGGGAAAAATGTTGAGACAATTTCAGTTTTACAGTTTGAAAACAAAAATAATCCTGAAGTTCGAAATGACTTTTTCATTTTTATATTTAACAAAGTAGCGGGGAAAAAAAAAAAAGTCATACTAAAAATTACAAAGAAATCAAAGATTTCAAGACATTAAAATGACCCAAATTGACTCAAACTTATTTCTAGTTGAGATTTTTAGTTTACATAGGCCTTTTGACATTTTTACACTTTCTGCGATTTCACACAGGAAAAAAAAAAAGGACTCCTGAATAACAGTTGTGGGCTAGAAAAGCTGTTTCCTACCTAGCACTAGTTATGTTATTAGGCTAGCAGTGAAAGAGAGAGAGACACCATGTTACTCTCTGGATCTAACAACTTCTTCTATCACGCTAAGATAAAAATGTGTGAACATCAACCACATGGAATACAAGTTCTTTGTTTTTCTTTTCCTAATGAACTGTGCAAAGAATGCAACATAATTATGCCTTCAAAAGAAACTACTACACCACCAGAGATACTAAAAAAGCTCTGTTCTTTGGCTGGCACCCATCTCTGCAAATGCTGTCACAACAGGCTCCAAACTGTCACTTCAGCAACTGCCCCTCACGGGAAAAACATATTTCTTCTAATTAGACAAAATTCTAACTCCATGTTTGAAGAGTATAATTTGATCTTTTCTCTAGAAACTCATTAACCACTTGAGTTTAATTATTAACATTTGCTTTAAAAATTCACTGAATTAGCTACCAATTGTGTGAGTGAAGCTACTGCTTTGGCGAGACGATGCTTATTGCTGCAGTACATGGCCATGCCACCAGGGGAGATGCTGTGGTCCATGTCCACCTAAGAAACTCCTCTGAACGTCAGAGAGGTAGCTCCTACCTCTGGGTCTGCCATCGCCTCACTGGATGACTTTGGAACCCCTTTTCCTTTCCTTTTGAAACCTATCTAGGATGGTCAGGCCATGAACTGTTTGCAGCAGGGAGTTCTCCTGCCCTTTCTCCTTCGTCAGTCCCACCATGCTTAATAAAGTGCCCGGTACAATAGGACACCGAGGTCATCATTGCAATAGTAACTGCTGCCAAGGAGGAAAGGCATCAGTACCCAGGGAACATTCTCCTGGTGATGTGTCTGGTAAAGTCAAGTCCCCAGTAGGAGAAAAAATTAACGTAAAAATTTATGCCTAGACAGGGCTTACCGCCAGGATTACTCTGCTGGGGCTCCCGCAGGGCCCGGAGCAGCAAGAAACCTCCTGAAAGCTCTTGGTCCTGAATTATACCGATTCCTTGATGGAAACCTTTCAAAGAAGTAGAAATCCATGATTTATTCAGCAACAAACAGCGTCGCAAACACAGAATGCGCAGACACGTGCTTCCACTTGGCCTCAGTTACAAACTGCAGTGATTTACAAATCCAGGACACCCAGGACGCAGTGGGGTGATGCAGAGTACAGGAAACTCCCTTTTTTTCAATGAAGAAACATATTGTCAGAAAGCCATTTTCTCACGAAAGCTCTTCAATTTGATTTAAGGAAAAAAAGAAAAAAGGGGTAAAACAAAAAAAACCAAAAACCCACCCCCCAAACCCACCAAAACCCAAACCAACCAAACAAAAAACCACCAAAACCCCAACAAACAAGACGCCCCTCACCAAGTAATTACTTCTTTTGGTTTAAATCAGGAGAGTACATGTGTTCTACAGTTCTCTTAAAAACAATCAGACACAACATTCCACGGGTTTTTTTTTGGTCTCATGGGGACCATTTGTCGTAGCATCTCTAGATGAGCACCTCCATGTTAAGGATTTCCTGAATCCTTTTAAATTCTGCATCTGGTATCTGCTGCAGAGTTTTGGATATGCAGAAATGTGTGAAACTCCCCAGGAAACTGCAGAGCTCCAGCACCAGCTCTCTGCTATTTGGATACTAACTCCCAACATTTGTGCTTCCCGGCAAAGGAATGTAACAAAACTTGCTTTTTTGTTAGCAGATTTGACACACTTTAAAAAAATCAGTGACATAAAGGAGCCAGCTGAAAAACAAACCTTTCCAAGTTCCCAGTGTCATATTTTCAGATGAATAAAGGCATACACTTATGCAAGAACTTCTCCGCATAAACCGTAATATCAGTCTGCATGAGACTGAGGTGCTTTTGTTATTTCTGCGTTTGGTAAATCCAGGCGTAACAATTCCTGAAGTCCTTGGGCTTTTACAAACAGGTGTGATTGACAGCCTCTAAACGCGCTGCCTTTCACAACAGCCCTGATTGACACCCCCTTGCTGGATAGCCCAGTCAGCCTAACAATGTCATTGTTCTCTAATAATTACCTGATAATTTTTCCTAACGTGTGGCTGTTAGTTATGGTTCAACTAAGTAAGAGTCCTCAGAACTTGTCGAAAGTTTAACTTGTGTTGATTTTGGGCTGCCTTTCTGCGAGCCTGATGCTGTGGCAGCTCTGGGACTGGAGATGGTAGTGCCCGAGGTGCGTTGGCTGTCGATCTACCTGTAACTGATGCTTTCCCTGGAAAACAGAAGATAGGAAAGCCCAAACACGTGACAATCCGTGTGTCGTTTTGGCACATATCACTCACACGGTTTTTGTACAATGGGAAATGTTTCTTAACTCAATAGTCCCCGGAGCGTAAGGATGTAGCTGGCAGTGTGCATGCATCCAGGGTCGGAGCCCTGCGCAGGGAGCAGCCAAGCTCCCTTCATCACTTCCAAGCTGCTCAGGGTGGCAGCAGGTTTCGCTTCTGCCCAACGCAATAATAGAGAGTTTTCTGTCTTAACGGAAAGATCATCCTCAGGAAGACTCAGCCAAGGGACCGGCTCGTCTGAATCACCAGCAGGAAATCACGACCCAGAAGGGACGCTTTTCTGAGTATTTTCTGGTACCTACAAAATCAAATGAACTACATCCTTTTATGTCAAGCGAGTCAATCGTAGCGCTGCATACCGGAGTGAAATAAAGGGCCTTGTGACTATTAATGAATCTTGCTAAAGTAGTTAATAATTTGTTGCTTATCTGTTGTAAGCTGTTGTGTGACTGTCAACATTCTAAGGTTACCGTGTAATTCTTAGACAATGGAGTAACTAGTCTTGCTTATCATAAGAAGAACTAGAAAACAAGATAAAGGGGGCTCAGACAACAAGACTGGAGAAAGCCAGCTTGAAGCAAGGCCGGCTACCAAGTCAGCAAGAAAAGGGAGTAAAACAACCCAATTTTATCTAGGGGATACCTGATGAAGAGGAAGATACGACCACCAGACGAAGTAAACGACCACCAGAGTGACTGTGGTTCCTGAAAACGGTCAATAAATGGCAGCAAAGGCCGTGGAGAAACTCACCTCCTGAATACGCAATTAGTTCTAAGAAAGGCGGACTTATGCTAATCATGTCACAGAAAAACTGTGATTATGCAAAACTTTTGTAAATATAAGCCTGTTGAAATTGCGGCTGAGTGGGAGCACCTTGAGGAAAAATCCTGGTGCGACCCCAGATCTGCAATAAAGAATACTGCTTGATAGTCACATTGGCTATTGAGTCCAGCTTCTTTGTTTCAATAATAACCCTTTTAGTATAAATTTTTTTCCTAATATCCAATCTAAACCTGCCCTGGCGCAACCTGAGGCCGTTTCCTCTTCTTCTATCACCTGTTGTTTGCAAGAAGAGACCGACCCCCCCTCGCTACAACCTCCTTTCAGGTAGTTGTAGAAATACGATTCGAATCAAAGTGCCTTTTTATTAAATGAGCCACAACACCCAATGCAGACTTTATATTGTGTTTATGCTCTTATTAAGGCTTTGTGCCAGCTGCTGCAGGGCTGGTGATATCTGACCTGCCAGAGAATCTGTCGGCAAAAAAGTTAATCCATCAACATTTTTGAACAAATTCGAACCAGCAGCGTGAATTTACAGCATCCCAATGCTTTGTATCGTGCGCTCACGACCCTTTTGATCTCACAGCAGGGCCTTAGAGATGCACTTACTGTTTTGTGAAACGGCAGACTCCATCCTGCTCACCCTCTCCCTGCAGTGGCAAAAAGTTGTGATCGAGGAGCTGGCTGACGGCACGAATGAAAAAGCACAAACCGACACGCCCGAAATAAATCCAACATACGTCCACATATACCTCATTCGCTGCCAAACATTAATCTACATATATAATGGATTCAGTCGTTGAAAAGTAGCTCAGTTGACAATCCTGTACAGGTATTTCCCGTGCAAATTTTCGAAGACTTGCTTCCGCTCCAGCTAAAAGCTCAACCACTTCAACGGCAGCAGAAGCAGGCCCTGCATATTAAAGATGCCCTGCTTTGTTTTCCAGTCTGAAAAGAACATATAAGAAAGGGTTACAATAAACCATAATGAGCCATAAAGTGGGATTAGAATAGAGAAGCGTATCTCATGAAGTACAGAGAAGTCTCTATGTGGGTGTTTGAGGTGGCACTTATGTCTCTGCTGCTGAATGGTTTCTTGCTCTACATTGTCATGCAAATTTCAGCTTGAGGTGGTGAAATGTCTAAATTGGCAGTAGAATATTTTTGTGCACAGTCTCTGCTTTATTTCCATGAGCGCTGTCAGTGCCTGCTCACTCCATCACCGTTTTGTATTCACAAAAGAATGAAATCCTGTCAGTGTCTCGTCCAAACAGCAGTGCCAGCATTTGCAACTGAATAAAACTTCTGCGTTCTCTTCCAATTAGCCATTTTAAGATTGCATTTCCTAGAGTCCTACTCATGCATATATGGTTTAAGGGCAAACCTCCTTTTCTTAACCAACCCATAATGAACCTCTCCTCTGAAGTAAAAATCTCTGATTCAGAGTCCACGTCTATGTTTGCACAGGACTCCAGTTTTTACATGAAGTATTGACCACAGTGAGCTTCTGGGGAACTTGCTCACAATGTGAGACTAATTCTGAACAGGCAGCTTTTTTTTTTTCTTTTTTTTTTTTTCCTCATTGAAGTGGATCCATGGGTTTCAGGCTGTTTTATTTTGTTTTAAGTTTTTAAACAAACAGTTTATTGGTGATGAACACAAAACCGCTTCCCTCTTTACAGCTGTATCACTGCTAAAGATACTCGGTGTCTTTGTCTCATTCAACTTAGGTAAAACCATAAAGCTCTAAAGGCATTTTTTTTTAAACAGTTATATTATAAACGTTTTATTCGTAGCAAAAGAAAAAAAAGAAAAATTAGGGATTTTCAAAAGATTTCTAGGGTCTTTCGTTTTCTTGGTTTTCCTCATTCTTTCAACTTGTCAAGAGAACACCAAAGCATTAAATGGGGAGCCAACGTAAAAGTGCGTGTTTCTGCTGCTGTGTGTAATGCAGTAAAGGGATCAGCCGTAGAGTCTGGAAAAATGACTTTCCCACTATCTAACAGAAAAGGTACGGGCCAGACGTTGATGATATGGATAACATACGCCTGCAGCACCAGTGGGTTACTTCCCGGACCTGGAGAACTGCTCTCGGTCGGTCTCTTTTTCCATTCAGCCCTTCTGCTGGGACTGTTGATGCAAGTACCCGGGTGGTTAGCATCGATGTGCTTGTGCAGGTGTGTAAATTACCTCATTTCAGTCTGGTCAGGAAACGTCAATCAGGTGACAACAATTTCCGCTGTTCTGCAGCCAAGCCAGCTTCAGATTAGTAGCCTACCCAATGGCAAACTTGTAGTCAATGGACGCAAAAGGTTATTCACACGTGAGCTTCAAAATTTTGAGACTGTGGAAGGCACAGCAACTAAAGTGACTGAAAATCTGGATAAAATTCAGTGTGCTTAGTTTTGTTGTAATGGAGTCTACTGGAACACTTTAGCGAAACACATGGTAAAAAAGGTTGAAAAACTGCTGCCCGGTCTCCTCTAAAGATAAATGTCTGCACTTTAGGTGACTCATAACAGCTTTTTTTGTCCCTACAATAGGAAACCTTTTATAAAAATATAAGAAATTCCCCTTTCCACCTGTTTTTCACAATTGACAGATAAATTGCTGTAAAAATTATTTAAAAGGAGCATCTAATCAAGTTTCTCCCTCCAAGGGAGACCTAAAGGGTTTTTTTGCCCTGTGGATTTGAATCCATGAGGGAACTGTAATTATTGCTTTCTACTTTTTATATAGATTTATTCTGCAGGTAACAGCTGTATTTCTTTAACATTTGCCACTGTCCTGTAATTGCTATATGTAGAGTTAGTTTTGTACTGTATCCGTCAGAAAGGAAAGAGGACAAAAATAGCACGGTCTGTTTTCTGGCTTTGGATGTATGCTGCTGCTCACAACATTTTTACCAAATTCAGAGACTAATACTTCCAATGCTGTAGCCTTTATAACTATATGCAATATTAGACAAAGATGAAAATTAATTTCCTATCAACAAGTTATTAAGTCTTACTAAATATTCTAGTTTGAACAAATTTCTTGAATTTCTTGAGTCCTGTTCTGTTGAGACTGCAACAAAGACTCTATGCAGATTCCCTGATTTACTCTAGACAAACAAATTGTTTTCTTCCTCCTGGGCCATTTATTTCTACTGCTAATTTTATGTGGACTCAACATCTTTAGTATTCCTGCACTGTAGTGGCCATAGAGTTAGTTCAAAAAAAATGAGGAAAGGCAGCCTCCTTGACTGTTCCCCTGTAATTTGTGCTGTGGAGAAAAAGGCAAGAGATTGGCTCCTACCCCATCAAGATGGAAAGCTCTCTGGTCTTAAACAGCAAGTGCAGAGTCCAAAATAGACAGAATATACCACAAGAACTAAGGATGTTCTATGAAAAAGTAGCTTCCTTTTTCCCCAAGGGAAATTTCCCCAAGAATTTCCATTTCACCAGTGAACGTTTGATTACCTTGAAAAATCTGGGGCGTTGCATTACTGAATCTTTGCAATGCTGAGTACAAAAAATATGTGTAGAAAAACCGCTTCCAAAGAGCAAGTACCTTCCAACAACCTACACGCGTTGTCTGTGCATCATTCAATTCTCTGCCATTTCCTGCCCAGGAAAAGAACTGTGCATGCAGCATGATTGCATTGCGTCGGAATGGCTTGAAGCATTTTTGTCCATGCCAGTAAAGCAAAGCAATATATTTTAAGTCAAAACCCATTGGAATTCAGATGCCTAACTCCTTCAAAAGTATAACAACTCTGGATAATAATTCCTGTGGGGGTTTGTGATAGGATCAAATATTATATTTATTATTAAATTATTATTATTGTATTCAAATATTCAAATATATATGATACGTATAAATATTATATTTATTATTAAATTATTATTATTTATTGTTATATATCAGGATTCAAATGTCCTGATAGGATTTGAATATTTTGTTATTGTTTTATTTTTATGAAAGGGTTTGTTGTGCCAGAGGAGTGAAATTGGCCACTGTTTACTTCACTTTGGAGACTGAGGAGATAAATGGGCAGGAGTACTGAGCTTCTTTGAAGTTTCGAAGCAAACCCATCAACTTAATCGAAAAGTCTATAAAAAGTGAAACCAAAGACCAGAGGACAGGGGTTGATACACTCACAGTAGTATGTGCTGCTTAGGAGATGTCATTTGAAAACCTGTACATTTACAATAAGGAACAATTTAAAATGTCAGAACAATGGTGATGGAGAAATCCTTTCTGATCTTGGTCATATCCACAACCGTGATGACTGACACCTCCTTCAGAGATTTGAAATGCTCAGGTGTATACGTGCAACTCTTATATCCTTTTTTTTTTATGGAGAAAGTGGAGCTGGATTAGAGCCTAGTCATTTCTGATCCACATGGGTACCTCTGTGTAAATCAGCAACATTTTGATCTTTACTCTCTGATAGTCAAGATGATTCACCTTTCCTGCCATAATCTAAAAAGAAAGTTTTCTGGAATAAAGCAATTCATAATAATCAAAATGGTTTTGTTCTGGGAAGGAGCTAGCATCCTGATGAAGGGAATTTTATCAGGAAGAGGAGAAGTCAAACTAATATGCTTTTACTCTAAACAAAACAAGAACCTATAGGAATATTTTTTACTAACTATCTTATATTAATTGGAATTCTGCATTAGAATGGAGCTGTTTTCACTTTTTCACCCCCCTTTTCTTCACTGCTGTTATATACTTCGAAACAGGTTTTTCAAACCATATGTTTGTAGGTGAACACACATATTTCCAAAAATTAGATATCCCTGTTAGCGTCTATGGGCATGCATCAACTTAATGTGGAAAAATGAAAAAAAAAAGGCTTTAAATTCATACATTACGTGGGATATTCAGAACGAGACTTTAAATAGTCTGCTCTTCCTAGGCTTCAATTATGGTCAGTGCAGAGACTAACTCAGAAAAGAAGGTAAGTTACAGCAATCAAGAAGCTGATCAGCCTGATTAATCTCTATTTATTGTAAAGGGAGCAAAGGAAGATAAGCCTCATCAGACAAATGCTGGCCTTCAGGAATTCTTTCTTAGCATACACGTGTGCATAAATTAAATTAACTTAAAGAGTTGCATGAAACAGAAGTTTCAATTATTGAAATGATGGTTATGTAAGAAAGCCGTAGGAAATTACAGGGAATTGCTGTACAAAATATTAATATTTTGTAGATTAAATACAGGCTATTGAGCTCCTTCCCACTCTTGATACATGGCTGGCCATAGAAGGACTTCCAGTAATCATTATAAATGAAAATAATGGAGGTTTCTGCTCATACTCCCCAAAGAACAAATAGTGTAGAAGAAAGGCAGGAGGTGAATACAGACATGGTTCTGCAGGTTGCTGAAGTGACTGAATCTGATCCCACTTAGAAATAAGGATTATTTTTAAATATTTATATTATATATTTTATTAAATACATCTCTATATATGTACTTATATATATTTATATATGTCTTTATATATACTATATACATATATAAGGTATAAATAATTACTGTATATCTAATATAGTCATTATTCCTATGCTTTAATTTCCATGCATCCCTGCAGAACTGAGCACTTACCGATAAATGTATAAAGCTGATCTGGGAAGCAGATAGGAAACACAAATGTTATGCATATCAAACGCCCAAAATGTTCTATAAACTGCAGAGACATAACAGCACATTATAGTTTGCACACTGGACATCACTGAGTTACTCCATTTTTGAAACACCAGTTTCAGTATGATAAAATACCTGGGAGGGCATTTCCGGAGTTAGGTGTTATTTAACATGTTGAAAAGAAGCAGAATTAGAAGTGCAATGTGGTTTTCAAGAGTATTCCTTTGCCAAGAGCCAAATTTTAGTATCTATAACTATTTATTCTCTATTTCTACCTATTTATTAGTCTATTAAGAAAAAAAAACAAATAAAAAACAAAACAAAGCAAAAAAAAACCCCTAACATCAGTAGTGAAACCCCTTTATTTTTCAGAATAGATTTCTTTTGAAGAGTATATTCATAGAAAATAGTTTACATGTTATTGAAATTCCAACACTAAAAATCTTAGCAAATTGATCACAGGAGAAAATACAGTGTGTGACTTCTTTGAAAACATGAAATTGTTCTCTTTTACAGCTTAATTTTTGATGACAGTAAGTATTTCCTTATTGTAATTTCAATATAGTTCATGCGAAATGCACCTTTACGGAGAGCTAGAAATTTTCATGCAGGTAAATATAGATGGAATATTTTAAAGTTTAGTAAGTTTTAAACTTGTTGCATATAATAGAATTGATGGCCATTCTCTTGGCAGAATTCGAAGTTCATTAACTGCTGTGGGAGAATAATGAGTGTTAGTATAATTTCTAATGTATTGGTAAAAGAACAACTGTAGACATCTCACACCTGATAAATGAACGATAGAGTTGTGCAGAGGAGATTAGTATTCACAGTATTTCTGTAGAGAAGAATGCAAAAAAAAAAAAAGAATGAAAATTTATCAGATCCCTGTGGCATGTTAAGTTACACTCATAAGTACCAGAGTAGGCACGGATTAATGCACATGTACTGTCACAGTTTTTTCAGTCCAGAGTGGCTGCTTGAATATGACAGCGTGAAACAGCTTCGCTGTGAGATGACCAGGTAGAGAAATTTAGCAGCAGCAGGTGTTCATTTCCCTCAAGAAACAGCTTTAAGTGCTTAAAACCAGCGGGTTATCTTTTTTAACCTTGCTCTCAAGAACATATCAGAAAGGGAAATAAATACTTTCTGTTGAACTAGTGGGAAAAGTTCTGTAAAAAAATTTAAGGACACATGCTGCTCATTATAACTTAGCCCTCCTTTTAAAACTGCAAGATACCACTGAGGCCAAGAGATCTGCAGAATTTAGAAATCAATTGGATAATTATAGTGATTCATGAGTTGTCATAGTAAAGACGAAACACAGACTAATATCCTCTACCTCAATTAATAAACAAAAGCACACCTTGGAAAGGATAATAAATTTTCAGCCTTCAGGGCACGAGCAGCCTCTAACTAATAGGGTTTTTGGAAGAAATCCTCAGGAAGATATACTGTACCTAAACCAGACTTAATAGATGCTAGCTTAATGTAGGAATTACAAGTTGCTCAGTCATTAGGAAACCAGAGTTTTTAGAGGTACCTAGTGGTATCTGCAACACTCCATGGATTGCCTGGTCACTGATTGCCTTGCATAGAATTTTTTTGTCTTACTGGTAAACAGAAAATTTCATTACCTTCCTACTTTCCTAGTGAGGGCCCTTCTGAGAGAGCATTTTGCTCCCTCCTGCATGGAGGAGCTACATGAATCAGCCTCAGCACACTGAGGAGGGACAGAAATCAGGCCATTAATTAAAGTGAATTAGCATTTCAGTGTCTGAGTGAAAATGAGATTCTCCGTGACTGCAATGTCTGTTCAAAGGCAGAAAAGGCTGCGTGATACAGCCCTTGCCAGACATGGAGGCGAGACTGCTTCTGCTAGCAGGTGAACAGAGGCTCAGACCCTGAAGTTAAGAGGCACTCAGCAACAGATTTAAGATTAGTGAAAACTTTTTGTAAGCAAATCTAGAAAAAGAACAGTCAGAAGAACCTAATTCATAACATTTAAAAAGTTATTTATAGATTTCATCTCACCCCAGGCCAACACTAATCTCAGACTCCCCCTGAGCACTTTGGTGCTCCAGGGAGCTGCAGCTCCCAGGTTTCATACACCTTCCTCCAAGGGAGATCTGCCAGGCTGGATATCCTATTTAGATTTTTTTTTTAACCCCTAAGTGAATGCATAGGATTGGAAGTGTTCAAGTGTCCTCCTGTATCATCAGTCCAGTCCCCTGATCTCAAAGGAAACCACTTCAGTTAATCTTTTCCATAAAAGAAACAATCTCTCTTTATATGATAGGAAACAATCAGATTTATTCCTCCACAAATTCTGTACTTTCCCCCTCCTCACCCCAGTTCTAATTAAAATGTACATATGCAATATTTGAGGCAATAAATAGTTTTCATATATGTGCATGTGTGTGCATGTGCACATAGAATGGTTTGGGTTGGAAGGGACCTTAAAGATCATCGAGTTCCAACACCCCTGCCCTGGGCAGGGACACCTCCCACTAGACCAGGTTGCCCAAAGCCTCATCCAACCTGGCCTTGAACACTTCCAGGGATGGGGCATCCACAGCTTCTCTGGGCAACCTGTTCAGGGTCTCACCAACCTCACAGGAAAGAATTTCTTTCTAATATCTAATCTAAAACTCCCCTCTTTCAATTTAAAACCATTACCCCTCATCCTATCGCTACACTCCCTGATTAAGACTCCTTCCCCATCTCTCCTGAAGGCCCCCTTCAGGTACTGGAAGGCCTGAAGACCTGTAAGGTCTCCATGGAGCCTTCTCTTCTCCAGGCTGAATAACCCCAACTCTCTCAGCCTGTCTTCACAGCAGAGGGCCTCCAGCCCCCTCATTGTTTTGTGGCCCTCCTCTGGACTCGCTCCAAGTCCATATCCCTCTTATGCTGGGGGCTCCAGAGTTGGATGCAAGATTCCAGGTGGGGTCTCACAAGAGCAAAGTAGAGGGGCAGAACCACCTCCCACGACCCATTGGCCATGCTTCTTTTGATGCAGCCCAGGATGTGGGGGCTGTCTGGGCTGCCAGTGCACATTGGTGGCTCATGTTGAGCTTCTCATTCACTAACACTTCCAAATCCTTCTCCTCAGGGCTGCTTTCAATTCATTCTCCACCCAGCCTGCATTTGTGCTTGGGTTTGCCCTGACCCAGGTGCAGGATCTTGCACTTGGCCTGTTTGAGGTCATGAGGAACTTCATGAGGTTTACATAGGCCCACCTCTCAAGCCTTTCCAGGTCCCTCTGGATGACATAAATAAATATGTTTGTGGATAAATACAAGTATGTGTGTGTATACACAATATATGCAGGGTTTAGAAAGATAATTGCCAATGGAGGGGGCTTTCACCCTTGAAAATCTGAATGTTTCTGTGTTCTGGTCTTCTAACAGCAGTAAGAAAGCGTGCTACGTGGTGCTCAAAGAGAGAGAAGTCCTAGGATGAGATCCGTGCCCTCAATGTACCAGGTTGGCTGGATAAACTGAAGTAAGGCAGCAAATGCATTCAGAAAAGAAAGAATACAGGATAGAGAGGATAGGATGTGTCTATATAGGATAGACACAGCTTTTTTGCTTCCTATTTGTGATTGCTTCTCTGAAAAAGTGGGTCACCCCTCAGGTGCAGCTAGGAAATCAGTAAGATATATTTTTCCTAATAATCTCATGGCAGCCTGTGCTCTTGAAATGTGAGAACATCCTTTCTGTTACTGCAGTGAAACCTGAAAAATCAGCACCAAATGTCGCTTTTCAGAAGGTAGACTTCCCATTTACGGATGGGGCTATTAAAATTAATTACCTGAGAAACAGATCAAAATATCTGTAGATACGGAAATAATAAAAAGCAATTGACTGAAAGTATTCATAAAACATTTTGAGCAAAGGTCATTAATTTATGCTAGCTGAAACCTAGGACTGCATGCTTGGGTTACCAAAAAGCGCAAGCAATAAGACAAATAATAAGTACTTTAAAAACAGGTATGCACTTTCTGGGTTTTGGGTCCCAATTCTAGGAGGGCAGCGGCCAGAAATGGAAGGGGCTGGTTGCCTTGATGGGCTGGTTGCCTTGACGGGCTGGTTGCCTTGATGGTGTCTGTGAAAGGTAGACCCAAGGGAAATAAAGCAGCGGGTCAGTGCTGTGACCTGAGCCGCTGCCGAGACAAATGGCCACTTGTGGGCTACAAAATGTGGGAGTTTATGGAACAAGTCACTCACTTTGCAGCCTCTCAGTGATCTGTATTGCAGAAAATTCTTCAGATGCCTGAAGTAATCACTCTGCCGATCAATCGATCTCTGAGTTACGGGTAAAATTGCAGAAAAATGTCATAGGACCTCGAGCAGATTCTGAGAGGGATTTTCAAAGTACTCTTTGTCGTGGTCAGACTCATTTCTTCAGAGAAAAAAAATGACAAGAAGTTGGTCATTACAACACCTGCAGCTAGAATATTATCAAAGAATAAAGCAGAAAGGAAGGGATGAATTCTCCATTTCTTTTCCTACCTTCAAACATAACTGTACTACCAGCAGGAAGAGCTATGTTTGCAGATGGGATTTTCTGAAGAGATTGGATTTTCTGAAGATGCACTTCTTGGTGCTAAATAAGACCTATTAAATGAACAATTAGTGATGTTACTTCTTTCTGAAGAAGCAGATTGCATTCCGATATAATTTCTCAAGTCTAATGGAGGCAGGTATCTATTTTTTGATTTTGTTTTTTAAATAATTTCCACTTCACAGTTCCTGCTTAATTTTTGTGAAAAAAAAAAAGAAGAGTAGGATCTAATTTTAGATACTGACACCTGAAAATTTTCTGGGTCTTTTTGTCATTTTTTTTTCTGTTGTATTTGGCAGAATATACATATTTATAGCCATTGTCCTACTTCAATAACGCAACTATGAAAAAAAATAATTTTTTTACATAGAAATTTTTTACCATAGGAAAATGTCCTTTTGTATTATATGTCTGGTCAGGTTGTTTATAAGTAATGATAATTATATAATTTCTGGCTTATTATTAATTAATTTCACTCTTGCCCCCCAGTAGTCTCTATTTATACCTCTGAGAACCTAAAACCAATTTTACAGAGAACGGTTAGTCCCAACTTCAAGCCCAAAGTAGTTAGACATTGCACTCTATACTGAGCTAAATGGAATAAGAACCCACAATTTTCAAAAGCAATTTTTGCATTAATATAGTGAATATAAGTTCCTGTGCAACCAGCTCTAGGTGGACCTGCTTTGGCAGGGGGGTTGGACTAGATGATCTCCAGAGGTCCCTTCCAACCCCATACCATTCTGTGATTCTGTAATATGGTTTTAAAGCACTAGTGTGGTCTGGATTCACACAGTCACCATCTGATGTTTTCAGGCAATGGTTTAGACATCAGCTTTAGGACAGAAATTGCAATACCTGTGAGGTAAATATTTAATCATGGCCACTTGAATAAGTGTATGCATCTTAATAAAATTGATGAATGTAATAATTAACGGGAAACACAAGTCTTTGACCACAATGGCAATGAAACAGTAAATAAATCCTGCCATTATCATTGGATGAATTGTCAGAGGCTGATTATAGATCTTTTTCTGAAGATGAAATATCCCTACAGTTGAGGTTCTGGACTGGAACCAGCACAATTTGTGGTGTGTTTGTAGACAAGTCACATTATTTATCTTATTATTTTTTTGTCAGAATACTCATTTTGCCACTTCATGCAATGAGGTTCTGTTTATAAAGAATTTTTAATAGGAATTATGTATTGTTATTCTTTTAATATTATTGTTTACCAATAATATACTTTGACTGCACACTAATCACTTTAGAGTGTCACATTGTTGATACAAAATAGAATTATTTGGAGACACATTTTGCATGTAATCAGGACCAAAATCACTGCAGAAATCTGAATGGACTGTTTTTACTTCCAATGTTTAGATTTGTAATAACCAAAAATAGAAGTATTTCTTGTCTTTAATTTTCTTCTCTCTAATTTTATACTACTGCTTTTTTTTTCCCTAGTAACTAAATATATGCAATTTTAAAAAAGTTTGGAAAAACTATATTTGGAAAACAGAACTTTAAAGAATTAATTCCTGAAAGACAATCATATACTGATAAAATCTGTACATTTAACATTTTCATGTTGTATTTCTTCATTGTGTATGATCATAGCTGAATTTATGGATCTGTGTGTTAAGCTACTCCTTTACTATATCACTTTCTTTTCTAAGGGAATGACATGAATATCCCTTTTCTTTTGCAGTTCTTCTGTACACACCTTCTCTTTAAAGGACCTCCACAATCTTTTCTTTGTTTTCTCTTGTGTTCATTTCAGTTATTGAAGGGGTAACCCATTTTCTTGATGCTTTATCTGGCTTTAGCAATTTTTAACTTACCCAGGTCTTCTTCTGCAATTATATCCTTTCATTTGTGCTACTCAGCAGTTGGAAAATATAATTCCATTTATTTATACTATTTCACCTCAGATTTCCCTCACGAATACTAAAAAGTGCAAAACTCATCTGATTTTCCCACTATATCCTGTTCACTTCATATTAAGTTTCTCCCTAATCCCTTAGTGGGCTAATTATTTCAGTTTTCAGCCTTTCATCTCTTTCTCTTTGTATATTTAAAGAATCTTATATTGTTTTTAGTCACTCCCAAGGTAATAATTCCTTTTTTATTATATTTTTACATTGCAACGTTTTTGAGGCTCTGACATCCATCCTCCTCTACTTCTTTTATTAATTTTCAGGGAATTTCATTTACACAGATCAGATACATTTTCTTCTATTATTACCCTTTCTCTCCAGTGCTTGCCCACTCTGGGACAGCCTCTTTTTGAAAGTTGGCCCAGAGCAATTACAATAAAATTAGAGGGGAGCCAACTTCAGTAAAATTTTAATTTTCTCAAAATATTGCCTTCTTTCCAAATCTCTCGCAGATATTTTTTTCTCTCCTTTCTTAGTCAGGAGAAGACAGGTCAAAACACCAAGCAGCAGGGTTTCCAGGGCATGTAGTCCCAGAAATAGCCCTGTATTGGGCAGATAAATGCTGTCTTTCTGCACAATGTCATTCCTGAGATCACTTCATTGCACGAAACAACCACTTTTCATGTATGATCTTCCATATGCTACACTTCTTGTCTGAATTCCAAGCAGTACAATTTAGTTTTCTTATGACCACAGATTTAATGTTCTCAGCATTCTACTTCTGCTTGCAATACAAAATTTGGCCCAATAAAATATAAAATAAAATAGCTATATGATGTAAGTTTGCTCTTTTACTTAGATCAGTAAAATGTAAAATTTCATACTAAGTATGTTTCCAAAGAAATAAAAGTAATATAGTTAAAGCTTACATGTATCTCTAAAAATGTTTCTCTGCACATGTTTATAATCTTATAAACATATAATTAATTATGTATAACAGGCATAGATTTTTCATGATTTTATGTGTGCCTTCACTGAAATTAGGTATGAACTTTCTATTTCAGAAAACTGAAAAGCAATATGAACAAATAATACATTCCTGATACATTCTTCTTCCTTTTCTGTATGTTAGCATCTCAAATGCAATTTATATTGTAGGTGGCTGAAGTCTGTCTTGCTAACCCAGCTCCATTGTAAATCACTAATTTATTCCATTCCACCTAAAAAGTACACATATTAAAGCAGGTAAACTGTGTTTAGGTTTTTTATTTATTTGTTTTGGTTTTAGTAATGCATTTCTTAGTGTTTTCAAATTTTGTTGGCTGCATAGTTTGAATTTGAAAGGAATTAGAGCGGGCATTTTTTTTGAGTCAGAGCAAAGCCTTTGAATGATTTTGTAGATTACCATTAATTAGTCTAGGTGGCATTCCATCACTTAATCTTTAAATGAGGTAGTGTTGTTTGGAGCAGTACCAACATTATATGCAGATATTTTCAGTACTTTTATACCCTTCAGCTCATTTAAATTAGAACAAAAATAATCTTAACTTCTGTTTAACAAGACTAATAAATATTCCTTAAAATACAGATTTGATTTCCCCAGTTCATTCAGTGTAGAGCCCTAAGAATTTTTAATATTCATCACTGCTCAAGGCAGGTAATTGATATAGCAAAGGAAAGGATCCCTACAGGCTTACTGTGCATAATACCTGTATGATGCACTCAACATTCAGGGCTTAGGTTCCACATCCAGCACATGGTAGAGAAAAAGCATGGGAAAAGAGGTGAGATGAAAGCTTTATCATTTATATCTCCTTTCATGTTCATGCATGATTCCAGGGTTTCAGATTTTACACAAAGATAAAAAGTGTGCCATTTATTTATTTACATTTACTGTAACACATTCAAGTGTTTCAGCAGATGGACGTCCAAACCATTTAAGAAAGATAAAGGTTCTATTTCTAAACTATTCAATCTCACTCAGTTACCCAGCACAGGCAAGGCTGCTCTGATTGGAAGTGTCATGGGTGAAAAATACTGTCTGAACACTTTTTACAGAGGGAAAAGAAAGAGATAAACAACCCTGGCTCATAATGCTCTCCAAAACACTATCATCATGTTTGGAATTGGCTTACAAAAAGATTTTAGAACTGTTTCAGGAATAACTGGATTTAGGGTTGCTGATTTAATTTGCACCCCAAGAACTGGGCTTATGGTTGTATAAAACAAAGGCAAAGCTAGGAATTGGGAAATGGCTTTGTCCATGATATGAAACGTGTTGCCAAACAGATATGTACATACTATACCACATCTCCATCAAAACCAGAACAAGTCAAAAACAAATAATTTGGGGTGGGTGTGAGGTAGTACTTGGTTTTCAATATTTGATTTCAGAGATCAGAAAGAGTTGCAGGTTTATTTCTGGAAGGAGGGCACATTGATGAGACTAATATGTTATTTAAGTTATTGACTATATTAATCCGGTGAGTAAACCAGTGTCATAGTTACATATTATATTTTCTTTTGCTTAGAACTGTTTTCACACATAAAAACATAACTTCTATTAATTTATATATATTATTCCAGGATAATTCTCTGGATGCTTGTGAGTATGGAAGAGCCCCATTGGATGGCAAGGAAGGAAGTTTCTATCTGAATCCTTGGAATAAGTAGAGAAACACAGCTCAGCCTGAACTCACAAGAGTAGTCTTAATAACACCAAGAGTCCTAATGAACACAGCCTCCCTGGGATACGTTTACCCAGATAAGAAATACATTATTATTTGAGGATTTCTAATGGCTGATTTTTGAAGTTATTAATGGTAGAAGGGCTTGAATGACATGTGAACTTTAAGAAATGTCATAGTGAATGTTTAGATATCCGGATTTTTGCAGGATTGTCTAAATTGGTAGAGATAAAAAAATAATATATTTAAATTGGAAAAAATTATCTACCTTAGAGCTGCTGGCAGGACTATCGCACACAACTGTGTTTTTGTGGATTCCAAAGCCAGCTTGATTTATATGAGAATTGTAGAAACTGGCTCATTTTCTGGAGGAATATAAAACAGTTTCCAGATACATTGGTGAAAGACGATTACAAATGAGCTTGGTAGATAGTATAATGCACAGTTCTACCTGTTTAAATTATACAACTAGCAAAAAGGAGCCATTCTATATGATCTAGAGGAACAAGCCCTCCATAAGTCTATGTTTACAGGACATCCTGGTGGATAAAATGGGAAGTTTGTCCCAGGACAACATGTAATTTGGAAACACCAGAAGGCTGTGCATTTTAATTAATTTTCTTCTCTTTCTCTGATGTCTTTCCCCTCTGTTTCCTTTCTGCTCATAATGATTAAAAGACAAAATCATGCCCCAGCTCCATGCTCAGGAATGCTTCCTGATTTGTTTTCATTAACTTCTACTATGCAAACATGTTTAATTATTTATCTGCTTATTTTCACAGGAAATCCTACAGAGATATAAGTCTTGTTTGTATGGATGTCATGCCAGCAGGAGCTGGAAAATCCAATCATCCATCGTTAAGGGAACAGGCATAATGCATTCTCCAATTTGTTTACTGGTAAAGGAAGAATATTTCTGTCTAGGTTAGAATTTGAGGGTCAGAGACACACTGAATCACCCGATAACTCTAGCTTCACAGTCTGCTCTTTGGGGAGTTGGAAACTACCCCTTTAAATATTGTGAGAGAAGAATGTTGCTATAGTACATGGATGTAGCTGTCTGTGTTCAGGTTCATGCATGGGATATAAATCACACACAACAGGCTTGTTGTACAGTCCAAGCAATCTGGATCCTAGTGGTTGGTGTGGCAGCCTGCTTATCTAATGACTCATGAAAACAAATTTTCTCTACCCAAAAAAACCACTCGCTGTCTCTGTGAGTGATTTCATGCCCACCTCTGCAGCACTTGTGGGACAGGGAAAAGATGTAAGGATGTTGCAGGTGACAAGGTCTTTGGGAAGCTGCCAGCCAGCTCAAATATATGGTGTGCCAACAGCAGAGTGTTTGGTATTAGAGTCTTGAAACACTCCTTCTCACATGCTTAATTAAAAGCCAGTTGAATTCAATGGGAATCTCAGTAGTTCTATCTATAGGACTTTGGATTCTGGGTCTTGAGTTTAGGTTTGAATTCACAGAGCCAGGTGGTCTTAGACATCACATCCACACCGCCTGCCACACAAGGTTACTCCTGCCATGTTCCAGTTCAGTTTTCCTGTGCCTGAGCTTTCCTGTCTATGGAGTGACTTTGTCCACTCCAGACAAAAGCCAACACTGCAGTCAGATCCTGGCTCTGTCGACAGTCAGGGAGTTTGGCTTGGGCTGCAGGACCTTGGAAGTATCAGGTGAAGACAGTAGTGAGTTGGCCCCGGGTCAATCTGCACAAAGGTTGCTTTGTCGACTTTCAGTAAATTTGTCAGCCTTTGATGCTGACAAATCACCTTTTCATGATTTTGTTTCTTAGCCACCTTGTTAAGATTGCTCTTGACCAAAACCAACACAGCACCTGTTGCTTTTACAGCTCTGCCTTTGCTGCGTTTTTCCTCACAGAAGTTGTGGAGATAGTCAGTATGAGGTGTAAGTAAACTACCCTATTCTCATATACTTCAGAAAGAGGTGAGATACCTATAAGGATAAATTATAATTGTTCATTGAAATTCAATGATAAGAATGCTAAATGTCTGGGATTCAAAGCCTCATGATAGGGACCTTTATCTAATAGATAGGACTGGAAAAACACAGCAGTCTTGTGGCCTATCATCCCATTCCACCATGGGATATCATGTCCTAGCTACAATCAGAGAGATCCTGTGTGATACTAACTGAGTGCTGTGTGCTGCTCTGGAACACAGTAAAATTTCATCTTCATTTTCTTTCAGCTTTGCATTTCTGATGTCCTGGATACCATTCATCCAAAATCCACCAAATGCAGAATACCTACAACTCTTCTTCCTACCTGTATTCCCAGTTCTGGTTCTGACCCAAGCCAGGACATTGAATATGTGGAATATCGTCATCAAAAAAGGAAGCTCACAGACCCTCTCCAAATTCAAGTGAGATCCCAGTCCAAGTTTCAAATAATTATTCATGCAGTGCTCTTGAAGTATTTTATCTTAATCTTATAATCAATTGTAATTAAAACCTGCAGTAGGCTTTTTAGTCAGATGCTGTGTTTGTATGATGAGGCTTGACTGAAGATTCCTTTCACCATTAAAAATGCAAAAAATATGTAGAGGTTCCTCGAAACTAAACTGTTGTATATGGATTAGGTTTGGATCAGACTATCAGAGTGCGGACAGAGCCAGCTACTCCTAATAGCCTGTAACTCATATATTGGCATTCAGAATTAAGTTGGAAATCAGTTGCAGTACATAGGAAAAAGCCGTTTAGTGATTCTGGATTAGGACATTAAGAGAAAGAAATTGAGCTGGTTCTTTGGGAGTAAATATAAGACAGACTTAGACTACAAAACTGACGGTCTTCTATCCCAACACCAACAGCGTACTTAAAATGATTTCCAAAACAGAATGAGAGAAAGAAGAAAGATTAAACTCTTTGCACTGTACAGTATTGACTTTTTTTGTGTGTGTGCTGTGAACCTTTATTAAAGCAACATCTGCTCCCATTTGTATGTTAATTTTTTTGGCATTTAAAATTTGGCTTTTAAAAATCATTCTCTCTCTTTTCCCATAGAGTGAGAAGATGAGATATAAAGCAGGTGCAACACAGAACTAAGAGAGCATCTGAGTTAAATTTGAAATAAAATTATCTCTAAGGAGTAACTTTAGTTATCATAGAAAGGGAGTGTCAAGTGCCAAGCTAGGGCATGCTAATAAAATTTGAACCCATTTAGCCAGATTGAATATCTTTGATTTCATTTTAGTTATATATTATTTTTGAGATTGGTTTGTCTTTTCCATTCTCCTTGTCATGTTCTATTTTCCCTCCCAATGCAGCTATTTTAGAGGCAGAGATCTGGTTCCTCCATCCACACTGCTGATACTCCCAGCACCTGATACACAGAGATGGAATCTTTAAATAGAAAATATAGTAGATTTTCTTTCTTCATGTTTTTAGCTTTGTTAAAATGAAATGTTTTCAGGATCTTTACGGGACTTGTTTCCATGAGTTCATAAACATCATAAGTTCACAGAAAAAAATGTAAGTTCAAAGGGACTTTCAGGGCCTTGTCCTGTTGGATTTTAGATACTTTCAAAGGTAGAGATTTCGCAGTCTCTGGGAAACTGGAGTTTGACAACAAATTTTTCCCCCCTGTCTAATCAGACTTTCCCATGCTTATGCCCATTGCCTTTTTTCTATTGTCTTCCATCTCTGAAAAGAATCTGCCTCCAGTCTTCTCTACACCCTTCCATTAAGTAACGGTTGTTGTCAATAAGATCTCCCCTTCTCCAGAATGAACAAATCTAACTTTCGGCCTCTCCTTGTATGTCATGGTTTCCAGCCCACTATAAATCCTTGTGGAACATCACTGTACTTGATTTGATCCAGCCAAGTCTCCCATGAAATGGGGAGCCCAGAACTGGACACGGCACTCCAGATGCAATCACGTGGCTTTATTTGTCTCCTCTCCTATACCAGGTGTACTGTGGCAGATACTTATGATCCACACTGGTCTGACCTGTGACACTCACTCTCTTGACTGGATCACATTTCCACTTGTAAGCTGATGATAATGTTTTGCATGGTTGCTCAGAAAACTTAATTCCTCATTTCAATTAGAGAACAGTTAGATCCACAGCTCAGGTGCTTCTGGCAAGGTATTGCATAATTGTCCCCTGAAACCTCATCATCATGTGCTCACCATCCCTGTGCACTGGCTACCTGTTTCAGACCCCATCTGTGGAGAATGCCAAAGATCAAAAATTAAAGGTGCCTGTGTTATGAGTGGCAGAAAAATGTCCAAACGGCTGTTGCTGTTTTTCTAGTTGTGTCTCAAACAGAAAAGATCTTCAGATCAAAAAAAGGAAAATATGGATTAATGGATTGATTGTCTTGTCTAGACCATATTTTTGCCAAGAAAGGTTGAACCAAATGCTCCTTGAGTTCCCTTCCAACCTGGTATTCTATGATTCTCCAATTCTATGATTTTTAATTAATATTGTACAGTGAAATGCTGAAGCATTTCTTCAGACGAAATTTCCAGGAAATTTCCCATGAAATGGGATTTGTTTGCAAATAGAAAAAAACAAACCATTAAACAAAAACTCCCCTTCTGTCTTATCCATGACCTATGTTAAATAAAAATGAACCCTGGCAGTTGTCCCAAAATGAAAATTACTTTGGAAGGCTATGCTCTGAATTCTAAGTGCTAAGGATAGTGCTGATCAGTTTGTGATCCATGTCTCTTTAGGAGACCAACATTTTTCAGGTTGATGTAAACAGACACCTCAGAGGAAATACAGTTTATCTCCTTCATTTCCTCTAAAATGAATGTACTGAGCTACAACAAACCCAAAGGTCTGATACTTTTGGATTAAACTGATATAGTTAGAAGCTATTAGAACTAATGTTGTGTTCAATATATATAAAAAACCTATCCTTTCACTATCTCCAAAGACAATACATTATATCAAGCCTAATACTTAATTTTTCACACAAAGACAAAAGCATACAGCACAGCAGAAGCTGGCTTGTATTTAACTCTTTCTCAGGACTGGTCAAGGTTTGAGATCCGTGCCGGGTAATTGATAAGTGGTCTCCCTGTCCTCGTCTTGACCCATGAGCTTTTTCATGAAATCTTCCCTGCTGTCCTATTGACAAGGATCAGTGAGTGAGCAGCTGGGTGGGTGTCTGACAGCAAGCCAAGGTCAACCTACCACAATCTCCTATTTTGTTTTTCTTAGGAGTGACAAGATTTAATCTCACTGAGCATCTGGTTTATATTACACACATGACTCTACCTGTGATAGCAGTATATGCCTTCTTTCTTATTTTCCGTTGATGTTGCCTTTCTTCAGCTATGGTCTTTTCTTGCAGGGTCTGATCTTGCAGAGTCTTTTCTTGCAAACAACGTGTGAACACCATGTAAAGCTGAGTCACTTTCCAAGAAAGGTTTGCTAATAGGACTTTTTTTTTTATTTTCTGTGTCACATAGCAACTGTCTGCTGGGTTTTATCACCCATTGTTAATTTTCTTTCCATGCGGAATCCAGATGAAAAGGCATCATTTAACCAGCAGAGAGGGATTATTTGAGTATGGGAAATTTGGGATGGCCTATGCAGTCTTCAATATCAATTGCAAGATCGTGCCCTGTTATTTGCAAATCATGTTTACTCAGCTGGTTTGAAATAGAGAAAATATAATAAAGTATATAGGCAAAATATAAAGGTTACCTATATTTTTGTATAATATAGTGTTTTAATATAGAAAATAATACAATGAGAGGTGGGAAATGGAGAAGGATAGAATGCCTTTGTTCTCAAAATGCTGTGCACTTAAAAGCTGCCCATCCTGGCTTTAGGGCAGCTTTTAAGTGGCCCTAAAGGGGCCATAGACAACAAATCCTGTTCTTTATGATAGTTTCACAAAATTTGTGCCATAACCTTTCACCTGGTTTTGGACTGAATTTTCTCATTTTCCCTCTTTTTCACAGTGGTTCTATTTATTGATCTCATTTCTTAACAGACCTAAGAAATTGCTCTGTAGGTGTTTCTGTAGCTTGAATTTTAAACCTACATGTATATTGTACATAAATCTTGCAATTCTTGGCACGATGTCCAGCAGTTTGTAGTCTAGAGACAGTGGCCCATCAGTAAAGGCTTTTTAGTAGTGATGTTCATAAAATATCTTCTTAGCAGATTTTTTTAAGTCCATTTAATTAACTGTACATATGTCCTAAGGCTGAAAAGAGTATTACCTTTGAATGAACCCACCTTGCTCCTTGTGGTTAAATTGACCACTAAGAAGAAACAGTCACCCTTCCAAATGTCTTTGTCTATGAGCTGTTGGTATAAATTCTTATTTTTTGACAAAGTGATTTAAAGTCAACATATTTGTGATCTAAATTAATACCGTACCCACCTGTGTGTTGCCCATACACCATTTTTTTTTAAACACTAGCAAGTACTTTTTTGAACTACTGTCTATCTCCATTCTCAGAGATATAAATGAGACAATGTTTTTGCTGCAGTATTGAACTGAACGTTTGAATTAAAGGAGGTTGCTGAGAAATCAATCTCTATGCTGTCTGATGATTTTTGCTAGCTTTCACTTATCAGTTGCTTCCAATTCTTCTCTAATGTCAGTAAATGACACCATGTAGATCCTTAAGAAATGATCTATACCTTCAGCCCAAGATAGTGGAATTTAATGCTTTTAATTAGTTTAACTGCTCAAAAAACTTCTTTCTTTCCAGTCTTTTTTTCTTTCTAGCAAAACAAAAAAAAATTAAATAGGAGAACCAACTTTGCATTTTAATTATATCAATAACATGCAATTTTCTGGTCTTTTCTCCTTCCCTGAAGTTTAATTAATTTTAAGCAAGTAATAAGCTGTCATAGCTTTCAGTTCAGCTCCTAGATTCAAAATGAATACACGTCATTTGATGAAATTAGTTTTGAGATCTGTTATCATCTCCATGGGCTCCAGTTCCTGGCTAGAAATAAAAATGCAAATATTTCACAAGGAAAACAGCTCTGTGTTAGTGGTGATCAGTGTGGCCTGTGATTCTGCTGCAGTTGGACACGTTCTACTCCTACCACGATTCATAGCATCTTTCCAATCCTGTCACTACCATCGTACGTCCTGAGTATTGCTCCAGCACATTCTTGCAGGGAGTAGTCCTTGCTGCTTCTCGCAGTTGTGCCTGAGAGAATTCAACCAAAATAAGAGGTAAGAGACAAATCTGTTAAACTTTGCTGCCTCAGTAGGTTGGAGACTCTCAAAGTATGGTATATAACAATGTATAACATTAGCATGCCAAGATGTAAGACATAATGAATCCTAATTGCAAAGACTGTAAGACTACCGAATTTAAAAGTAGAACAATTTATTTCACTCGGTAGCATCCTTTAGTTTTCCCAATGCTTAAGACATGTACATCTCCATGCAGTTTGCAAGGGAAGAAATAAGTGTAATTGGCATTATTATAATACTATCAGTATTTATTGATTATAAATGCCATCCAATAATGCAAATAGAAAAAGGTGGAAATGTGACGTGAAAAGCCTAGAGCATCACTGCAGCAGCCAGGTTGAATGCTATGCCTTTCACCTTGCATTGATGAAGCAATCGAGCTTCTGTAGGAGAAGAAATGTCCATCCTGGGTCAAACTTGCAGACTAGTGGACTTTCTAGCATCAGATAACTGTTTTCAGCAGGGCTCCAATACTAGTTCTAAAGGTCTGAATTTTACCATTTGACTGATAATGAGACAATTTGTAACAGTGAAATGAATAACATTACAGCCTGTCAAAGTTCTAAAACTGGAATGAAAACTACTTTACTGAATAGTTGTGTTTCTGTACTAAAGAAAATATATTCTGTTCCGAACATGTGGTAAGCAGATTTTATTCATGTTTTTGTTCTCTCACAGTAAAATTGTAGGCAAACACCATTTTCTTGCAAATGGAGTTACATGGCATGGGTTTTTTTTTTCTTCTCACTTGCTTCTGTCATTCCTCATTTTCACTAGAAATCTTATTTCCATTTCTTTCCATCCAGCAGGACAGTGTTATTTATTATTTTGCTTCCTGCCGATTGTTGATTCCACTCTGCAGAATAGATTACAGTTGCTGGCTGTTATTTTTTCCTCTGGGAACAGAGAAAATCTTTGTAAAAAGAAAGAGTTTAGTAAGCTTATCTACTGGTCCTTTCAGTGTCTGGATTCAGGCAAGACATGGAAATTCTCTCTCTTCCTTTTCAGCTTTATTTCCAGTAAATGTACTGACAGCTGAGTCAGGAGTGCACTTCATCCATGAAGTAATGTATATCTTTATGTAGGTCCCTGAAAGAATTTATGATTTTGAGTATTTTATCCTCAGTCACAGAAGTTTTTAAGAGATTAGCACATATTTTTTTAAAGAAAGATGTTCTTCAACATCTTTTTTGGAACAGAGAAGCACAATTATCTCAACTTTTTTTCATTTTATTTTCAGGTTATAACACAGGAGATAGAAATGGTGAACTCCAGTTAAAAAGCCTTGGAAATTGCAAGTTAGGAGCCAGCTGTGCTACATGTGTGGAGTTAGTGTATTGGGGACAGATCTGGTGAAAAGAGGCTTGAATATTTGAGGTTAATGCAGGATTCACCTCAGTATGCAGGGATAGGAAGAAAGCTGCTGCTATCAAAGATTTACGTCATATATCCAATTTTGTGGTAACTATCAGCTACCTGGGTGTAATTCAGCTCTGATTAGGGTTAAGATTTGAGGTAAGATGTGAAGGGCACATTTTCTATTAGGTTCTCCTTAGCTAACACCGATAGGTAAGAGGTTATCATAGGGAGTCACTGCCTTAAGTTGCATTGTGCTGAAGGTGCTGCCTATGTAGTTGTAACCACAGCTTTGATTTTGTACCCTGATCATGGCTAGGTGCTGCAGGGCTCTGAAATTAGGAAAAGGTTCATGGGGTCTAAGCCTTGTCACATCTTTCAGTGTATGGGTACATAATCACTGGCTGAAATAAAGGCCAGGGCTTGGGTTATGGGAGGGTTTAGGTTTCCAGCCGTTAAGGAAATCCACTTCATTGCTGGGCTCCTGTGGGCCCTTCAGTTAGTAAATTGTCTTATCATCTCAGTTGACACCTACGTTGTTTCTTCCATTTATTTTCTAGATATTATTTTTTATTGCCGAGGAGATCAGCTGCAGTGGAGCTAAGCGGCACTGCTGGAAGGGATCGCGGCCAAAAAAAAAAAAACAACCCTAAAAGGACCGGCAAGGAGCTCTTTTTGAGGACTTTAGAAGCCGGTAGCAGCGAACAGTCCCTAACAGGAGCCAGCTGCTTGTGGGAGGGCGGCGTGGGCGGAGCCAGCACTTTCGGCGGGAGATTTAAACGAGGCCCAAAAGTGCTAATGGTCATATTGCTGAGGAGATCAGCTGCAGTGGAGGTAAGTGGCACTGCCGGAAGGGATTGTGGCAAAAAAACCCCAACCCTAAAAGGACCGGCAAGGAGCTCTTTTTGAGGACTTTAGAAGCCAGGAGCAGCGACCGGTCCCTGACAGGAGCCGGCTGCTTGTGGGAGGGCTGCAGAGCGGAGCCACTCTCCCCACAGGGCTAAAAGAGGCCTCTCAGGAGGCAGGACTAGTTGCTGGGCACTGGCAAAGCACACAAGTGCAGGCTGTGGCCAAGGGCCTGGCAAGGAGCACAGCGGGGGAAACCGAAGCGCTGTCGGTTGGGCAGGTGAGTCCTCCTGGTTATCCTCGCCCCCTTGGTAGGAGTTCAGCCATGGTCTCCACCCAGAGGAAGGTCATGCGCTCAGCCCTGAACAGAATGGATGTGGGAATCCAGACAGAGCACCCACAGAAACATGTGGCTGTCCAGGTCACAGGCTGCAGGGAGTGCCAGGACCTGTTACTGGTAACAGACGACAGCTGTGAGACCTGCTGTCTCAGATGTGAACAGATGAATGATCTGCTCAGCATGGTGGCAGAACTGAAAGAAGAAGTGGAACGGTTGAGGAATAATAGGGAGTAAAGCAGCAAGGCTCCAGGAGCCCCTGTAGACATCCCTGGTCAACCTGAAGGCAAAACCATAACTGAAAAGAGCAAGTGGCAGCAGGTTTGTGGTCAGGGCACCAGACGACCTCCCACCTTACCCACCTCATCATGTCAAGTACCTCTGAGGAATAGATATGAGGCTCTGCTTCAGAATGGCCGCTTGAGCAAGGAAGTAGGTAAGGAGCATCCTACAACACAGATGCCTCCTAGGCCAAAAAAGCACATACCCCATATCAACACTACACCCTCTAAGAAAACGCGAAGGGTTATAGTTGTTGGGGACTCTTTCCTGAGTGGGACAGAGGGCCCAATATGCTGGGTGGACCCTCCTCAAAGGGAAGTCTGCTGCCTTCCTGGAGCCCGGGTGAAGGA
>JAOXNO010000004.1:5912090-5936372 GCA_028565335.1 Limnodromus scolopaceus
TGTTCAAGGCCAGGCTGGATGGGGCTTTGAGCAACCTGCTCTAGTGGGAGGTGTCCCTGCCCAGGGCAGGGGGGTTGCAACTAAATGATCTTTAAGGTCGCTTCCAACTCAAATGATTCTATGATTGTATTGATATGGTACTGGTTAGGGTTACAATGAAGGTCAGATTAGAGAAGCTAAATACAAAAAAAATCAATATTTACTGTTGGATGCTGCATGACCATGAGAATTACAAATGGATTGGATGAAAGTCAAATCCTATTTTTCACTATATTGATGAAGTTGTTGGTTCTACATTTTTTATGGCAAGGGTTTTAGAATTTAAAGATTGAGGATTCTATGTTATTTTTGGATTCTGCAAAGCCCTCAGTGTTTGGGTAAGTCCTAGCATGGATTTAGGAAAAAGTTCTAGTAGGTATACAGATCTGGACTATGATACAAAATGGTGTTCAAGGTTAGGGGTAGGAAATATGAGGGCTCTGTAGCCCAGTTTGTTCCTATGTGCTTCCAGATTCCCTGAGGCTAGAAGAGGATTAATAGAGAATGCAATGGTGCCTATCAAATTTGATCAGCATTAAGATTAGACTAAGGAAAAATCAAAGACTGAAGTTTTATTGCAGCCTTCTGCAAGGGTTTCAATGTTAGGGAGAGAGCTGGTATATATTAGCAGCTAAAATATGTTTTTTCCTACTAAAGTAAAGTGGCCTAAAATTCCAGATTGAGGGTTAGGGGGCTGGCTGGTATTGTTTTAGGACAAAATTTTATCCTACGTTTCATTCTATTGATACAGATAAGGTTAGAATTTAGGTTTTGGACTTAAAATTGTTCAGTCAGAAAAACCCTCAGTAGCAGAAAAAAGGCTGATTATCATCAAAATCTTATATTTCTACTATAGAATGGTAGCCTAAGACATTTTCATCCATATGATATTTAGGAGCACTATTTTTTTAGTAGATGATATTGGGCCCTGAAAGTGATGAAATGGATTCTGCCAAAAATGGGTAATGCTTTATGTTGCCTTTTATTGTAGGTTAATAGCACCCAAATATAATTCTAGGTAGACTAGGGTTTGGCAATCTAACACTGCAGAGCTCTATTTATTATTGAATATGTTACACCCACAGAAAAATGGTTTCAATAAAGAATGAACTATCCTGATGCAAAATAACTTTAGGTTTTAGGTTTGAGTTAGATTTTCAGATTTTAAGCTGTCTTATTTTTGCGTTCTTCGAATAAGGAAGTAGATTGCTGTTTGTACTAGGCTGCCAGTGCCTAATTGCTGCTTTTTAACGTAGCTCCATGTTGCCTATACAGATTATAGTTAACTTCGTGGTTAGAGCGTGGCTTTCAAAACAAAACACCCAAGAACCCTTTTTTGACCCTTTAGATTAGGGAAAGGCTTCTTGCATTTTGACTGGGTAGGGATTAGCAACTGGAAAAGTGAAAACTCAGAAGCCTAGCTTGCTTTCGGATTCTCCGGTGACCATAGAGGCAGAAAGAAGGCTAGTTTCTGCACAAGCTTTATATTCTTTACTTGTTCTCTGGTTACAACATAGATTAGGTTACAGCTGGGTTTGGGAAATTAAAGCTCTAAAGAGCTGAGTTTATTACTCAATTTTGTACTTCCCACCCATTGGCTTAGATGGAGAGCTTACGTTGGGAGTTTTGGACTGAAACCTTTGGGAAATAAGCTTAAAGAAGTGAAATCATTCAATTTTGTTCAATTCAATTTTGTGTCATTGCTAGAGGCAAGAAGAGGCCTATTAGAGCTGGTTGTTTCTAGTGACATAAAGCCTTATGGTGCCTTTTAGTGTTACAGCCAATGTGATGATTTTAATTAAGGTTAAGGTTTAGGAATCTAAACCTAGCTATTCCACAGGACCAAAAGAATGAAGAAGAGGGCCAATAAAGGCATGTACTTTATGTGATTTTTGTTGAATATAATGAAAGTTACTTTTAGAATTCTGGTCAGGAACAGGGCTAGGGAGGTTAAGGATGGTACAAGCCGCTGTCTTACTGGATTCTCCAAGAGCCTCAGTGTTTCAGTAGGAGAGAACAGCTTAGCTTTCCTTACAGCAGGATCTGGAACCCTGAAATCAGAGCACCTGGAACTGAGATTTAGTAAGAGGCTTAGCCTCATGTGATAATGCAACATAAGGTCACTTGCGTTTGACCTTCCCCCAAATATCTTTTGCCTTAACTGTGATGGAATTGGGAATTGTGGCTAGTATTAAGGCCTTTTTTGAACATTTTAATGTGTGTGAAAGGACTTGCTTTTATTCACCCATGTTTTATATTTAATTATCTGGAGTCCACAGTCCAAGAACTTACGATATAAGGTTATCCATATTATAATTTAAGCTAAAACTTCTTTTCTAGTAGTTTAACCATATGCCATTAGAGTTAAATGAAAACACCGTGTCTTTACATGAAATCTCTTTAAATCTATAGTATTTCTTTAAAACCCAGGAGATATAAAAAAAGTATAATAAGATTATCCTAATTCATCCACAGTGCATACTTCCATAACATCAATTAGCACTATCAATGGTGTACAGTTAGGTGTAAAAGAAAGGTCAGAATAGTTGGGTTTATGCCATTGTCTCTGACTAGACCATATCGAAGGGTCAGACAGTAACCTGAAAAACTGATCGCAGGAATGTACCTAGTAGAAGATAACCTTTCTTGACTACTGGTATGATAGATGCCCCAAATAAAATGTGTACTACATTACCACCAACCATCTCATGGCTTCTTATTTTCAGGAAAGCAAAATCTATCCAGGATGGTTCCCCTCACTCACCAGTGAGTTGGTGATCCTCAATTAGTCCAGAAGCCCTTGGAGGGGTAATATCAATGGAGATATAAGGGAGACACAAGGTCCTGGCTCCAGATGCTTAGGCGGTTTACTCATAAAGATGGTTGTTGATTTGAAACATTGCTTTCTTTTCTTCCTCTGCTTCTTTAATTTATTTTTCCTGCTGTGCTGCATACTGAGGAGTAGCAGATACTCTCTAAACTCTCATTCACCCTGCTTTAAATCTCCGTTTAGCTGCTATGCTCATAAAATCGTCCACAATACCATCATGAAATAATTGATCTTTGAATAAAGGATGGCAAGATTAAATGAATTGGAAAGGATTTTTAACGTGAAGCTTTTCCAAAATTATGTTTTAATTATTTGCAAATCCGCACTCTTGCATAGGGCTTTTTATCTCACAGGTGTACACTAAAACTACCATCTTGTACTATTTTGTGAAGTGAGCTGGGAATGTTTGTCTTATTTACTAAATCAAAAATTCAGAATATCTATTGAGCATTAGAATGAATACTGGCTATATATTGTGTAGAAACTCCTACTCATTTAATGTTTTTCATGAGTACAAAATCCAAACTCTCCTCAACAGCACATTTGAATTTATATCCTCACTCTGCCTTTTCTTTTAGTCATTTGACTTCTCCTTGTCTGAAAATATAATCTGCAAGTAGTTAACATGACCAAGGGGCACCACAGGAGCACTTGTCTGAAATTACACAGGGGACATTTCCTTAAGCACATTTTGGCTTAGGGTTTACATTCTGTGTTCAAATCTTTCAAAATACGTATTGAGGCTTCTATTTTGCATGTGTCACTCTTTTCAGCAGCAGTAAGCTATTAAGTTTGTGAACATTTGGCTTCTCACAGGTTTTCTAACATGCTGATGAGTACTTTGGGGACTGCAAATCATCACTGTGTGTGGCAGACACAGGGAATAGTCATCAGCCCACGTGCACACATGTGCGTGCTGTGATTTTTGTGTTGTCAAAAAGTCACAGCCTTTTACTGTCTATATATAGACTGGAAACCCTATAGAGTTCAAGTAAAAAGAGTCTAAAATTCCTGAACTGTGTGCCACTGCCCTTTGCAATTCATTGTACCTGAAATTTTTTGAGGTTATTGTCCAGATTTATTATCAAGTTTTCTTTCATTACTCATTATATTGACCTTCTGGCTTAGGAAGTGTTGAGAGACCTTTTTTTTTGAGGAAAAGTAGTTCACTCTATCTTTGTACTGATACATTGGTAATACATTTACATTGCAAGGTATCAAAGTACTGCATGTGATATTTTTGTATTATTTATTGTGGCCTATTGAAAAAATATTAATCTGTCAATCAACTGAAAAGAAAAAAATAAAAAGGTTTTTATGGAGTGGGAACAAAAAAGAACATAGTACATTGTAATGAGAATCCACTAAGGTATGTTTTATCTTTTCCTAAGTAATAGCAAACAAGTTTTGTGAAACAAATTTTGTATAATTTTTTTAAAATATGTCCTTTATCAGCCCTTTTTATGTGATTCCAAGTGGAAATGAAAGCACAGGGAGTAGCTCTCCCAATTCTTTAAACACATATTATAGACTTCTGCGATATTATGAATAGATGAGGAAACTTGTACTTTATTTCATGTTTTTCAAATTATTTAATGTAACTTAAATTGGATTTAGATTTGTAGACCCTTGTGACCACACAGATCGTGTAGTCCCCAGAAGTAAGATAAAAGAATCAGCTATTAGGATTCCTCAATTTTCTTCATTCACTGCCCCTGTGCCCAAGGTGGATGAAATTTGGGGGTGAAAATTGTAATACAGGAGCTTACTTCTCTGAAATTACTTAAACGCTTTACTATCTCAAGGGGAGTAAATGATGTTCATTATAAATGAGTTTGGACAAGCTGATAGAAACCTCGCAGGCTGTACGCATGCAACGACAGGGGCTGGGATTCACCAGCCTACACTTGCAAGTAGCAAAACAACCTTTTTCCAGTGGCACGGACCAGCTTTAATGACTTCTTCTCTTGCTGGACTTAGCTTTAACACTGTGTACTCTTGCTGTTTCAGTGTCTGAGCTGTCATGAGCAGAACTCCCTATGGTACCGTTTTATCCAGCGTATACTGATGTGTTTGGATAAACTGTCCACTCCACAAAGTCCCTGGGCAACCTGTTCCAGTGTTACCCTCAAGGTAAAAAAAGTCTTTTGTTATGTTCAGACTAACTTTTTTTAAAAAAATAATTGTACCCATTACTTCTTGTCCCGTCACCAGGTACCCCTGGCTCCATCTTCTTCATTGCCCCTCCCCATCAAATATTTATACACACTGATAAGACCCTGCCTGAGCCTTTTCTTCTCTAGCCTAAGCTGTCCCAGACCTCTCAGCTTTTTCTCATAAGAGAGTTGCTCCACTATCTTAATTATTCACACTGGACTTGCTTCAGTAAGTCTCTTTTGAACTGAGAAGCCCACAACCGGATACAGTTTTCCAGATATGGCCTCACCAGTGCTGAGTAGAGGGGAAGGATCCCCACCTCTAACCCTAATTAAGCCATTAATTTCTCTGATTAAAAGGACAATCCCACCTCCCCTTTTTAGTCCACAGAGTATCATATTTATACATATTTAGATGAAAAATAAGTGGGGTTTACATTCTCATTTTTATAGGTCATAAATAAAACAAATGGGAGTTTTACAATTGAAAGTTGGTTGCACAGCTGTGAGAAATTTACCTGTGTGTTGAGGTCTATGCTGGCATTTTTGTAATGCGAAATGCAAAGTTTTATGACATCTGATGTCAAGGTACACTCTGTTATTTACTGCACAGAGGACAGGGTCAGACAAGCTGTCAAGGAGACCCTCCCATTGAGTCACGAGGTTCAGAAAGGACCATCTTGCTTTCTGAACTCCTTCTCAGAGAGGAGCCTAGGTGCAGCTGCATCCAATCCTAGTCCCAGACTTGGTCAATAGTTTATGTCTAAAGGATTATATATGCACAATCAACCTTTTATATTACTTAGCTAAGAGTTCAAAGTTTAGCATGCTATTAGTCACTTAACAAGAATCTGTCGCAGCAAGGAGTCTCTCAACCTCGAGGAGTAGAACCTTAAGCGAGTGTCCTCACAGAAGGGGAGATCCTAGCATGCAGCCACTGCCATGAAGGAGAGCTCAAAGGGCTCTCGGGCTGTCCACTACTTATAGAGTAAGATAATTGACCTTTAGTCATATTCTCATGGGAACAAAATATCTGGGTCCCCACTCCAGGCAGTGTTTTGACTGTGTTGCCAGCCACCCCCCCGAAGTCCAGGTGCAACTTATCACAACTGATGTTGTGATGGCCATGGTCTGAGCAGGAGCCAGGGATGGGGGGGAGGGGGAAGAAGAGGGGGAAAAACAGTGAGAGAACACCACCACACTCCACCCCACCACATCAGGTTTTGAGTGGTCGGACAATCCCAGAGATGTGAGGTGATAATTTTTCTGTCCTGCCCAGCCTCACATGGAACCTCCCACCCTTGCCCATAGGCTAGGAACACCAGCCAGGGCTCTCAGACCCTGCCCAAGTAGGACAACTTGGCAAATTCTGGAGATGACAGCTGGTTTTAATTTATGTGATCACAGGAGTCAAATGGTCAACCATTTGCAGCTTGGTTGACCCTAAAGGTAAGACTATTTCCTTCCAGCCAGCTCTCAAAGTGGTCAGCAATAAAACCTTTAAGTGAATAGCAGAGGCAGTCTTGTGTCAACTGACAACATCTTTGAAATTCCAGCACTGGTAGTTTTATTGCAGTTATGAGTATCCTCATCATAAAGCAAAATAAGCTTTAACATGTAATGGAGAGGTAATTCAGCCTAGTACTTTGCAAGTGAGGTAAGTGACGTGTTTCAAACAAAGGAAAAAATATGCTAAAAAACAAGCTTAAAAATTTAACAAACATTCTCCTTTAAGATTAGCTTCCATCTGTAGCTAAAAGTTGGTATGTGGAAGTAGGACATCTTTTACATAATAAATGAAAATTTTTTGTTACTATTTTTTGGTTGTTTTCCTTTTTCTTTTTAATCTTCTTTTGCTTTAACAATAATCTAATCTTATTTTCCCTCAAAAAATTTCAAGCTTAAATCAAAAGCTTCATTTCAAGCTTAAATCAAAATATTTCCTGAATACTGACCTACTGTAGTAACCAGCTAGTTAGTCACAGCTCAAAAAAAACCACAACCATGAAAGTACCTTAATTGATGAACTATAAGAATTTTTAAATGCGATATGCTTAGTCAGCATCCTCTGTGAATATTTCTTACATAAATATTTACAAAATGTGCGTAAATTCCCAGAAGCTTCAATATGAAACCGAATTGAAGTGCGTGCTTTTTAATTGTATGCTTAAGTGTTTGGCTGGATACTGCTAAATTGAGCTTAAAATTTCCATATGTCACCTCAGTCACCCAGACGGGTAAGGCTTTTTCACCCACTGTAAGAAAGTGATCTGAAAGAGTTTTCTTTCAGAATGTTTTTAATTCTAGTGCCCAAGATTATTGGTTTGTGGTGGGGTGTTGTGTGTGGGGTTGTGGGTGTGGAGTTTAGTTGGTGGGTGCTTTTTTTGTGTGTTTTTTCTGATTTTTGTGGGGGTTTTTTTGTTTTGTTTTGGGTTGTGGGTGTGTTTTTGTGTCTGTTTGGGTGGGTTTTTTGGTGTGTTTTTTTATTTTTTTTTTTTTTAATGTGGTTGGACTCGATGATCTCAGAGGTCCCTTCCAACCACTAAGATTCTGTGTGATTCTGTGTGTGTAATGATCAGAACGAAGTGTACTCAGTAGCTATGAAAATGACACAACTACAGAGGTAAATTTATATATGAAAGCAAAAGAATGAGAAATACCGGTATAAGGTGTAGCCTGCAGCACAGACTTAGAGGGAAGAATTAAATTAGGAAGCCTGGTATCCTTTTCATAAAATAACTAAAGTACCAGATTTAAGGCAATGATGTGCGTGCAGAACTCTAGGAGACAAAATGAGAAGATCAACAGGGAATTTTAGTTGAAAATTAACTCTAAGTGGTATGCTAGATCTTCTCCATGGTATTGAAAGTCATGTGAAGACCTCGGAATGTGTGGTGAAAAAGCACTGAAAACAGACTTGGATCTAATCTTATCAAACGACGGGGGTTTGGACCCACCACTCAGAAACAGCCCTGATTAGGGTTTCTGCATTCACCTGCAGGGCATTACAAGGCTTGCTATGTAGCTTACTGAACTCCATTTGTAAAGAGTTGAAATGATCCAAAAGACTAAAAAATATTCTGCATTTTCAATGCACTTTGCTCTTATTTGTTTTGTAAGAATTGCAACAAAAACCCCATCCAGACAAAACTGGGTGTTCTTACTCCTCTTCTTAACCTGTTAACTCTCTCAGTGACTCGGTGCGAGGGAGACTGCTCAGTGAAAAGTCTTTTCAGTCTGTGCAGTTCTCTTCTTTTCTCAATGTGTGCTGCACTGCCTGTAACTCAAGGGTCTGGTATTTCGGTCAATTGAATACAGAGCCTGAGATAAGCTTTGAAAGGTTGCTAGGCGTCAGTCCCTAAGCTAATTGTATTTAAGTCTTCTTATCAAAGTACATAGTATTTTCTTTGGCTTTGTGCAGGCAGGAACCCCATAATCTTGGAGCGCAAATATTGCTGAGATGTTTTCCTTTCTGTACTTTCTCATCCTGACAGCTTTTAAAAACCTACAAAATACAGAAGACGACATTTCTTTTTACCAAGGGAGGGAGGGCACTTTCCTAATGTATGTAGTACACTTACTTCCTTTCTTTTTCTTGCTCCCAGATTAACAGAAAATTTCCCCCCCCTTTTTTTTTTTGTATATCGATAAATTAAAAGGGTTGTTTACTGCAAAAAAGGAAAACTGCAGTAGGTAGGTGGTATAGCAGTCATGGGAAATGGTCAGGAAAGGACAACGTTTCAGTTCCAGCAAACTGGGATCCTGGCTAAATCCATTAGTCCCATTGTATTGCCTTGGCCACTGGCAGGTGAATTACCCCTTTACGAAAAGATTTAGTATTAAACTTCAATGAAAATTCTGCTATAAATAAATAAGGGGTTTGTGTGTGTGTTTTGCATGTGGTTTTCCCCCTTAAATAAACAAATAGGAGAGCATCAGTACGGAATACAGTCTTTACCAGTTAAAATCAAACTACTGCTAGGGTAGCCTGAAGCTCACTAGACTTCTTCTATTGTCCCTCTGAAATGACATAGAAATTGCAAATCATGTTTTCATGGGCACGCATCTTTGCTGGAGTATTAGATTGAAATCCATGCCAATTAGAAGGGAAAAGAAATGTACAGGCATATAAAATTTAAAGATGAACATGGCAGAGTGGGAGAAGAAGATTAGTCTGGTATTCTCAGGGATCTGCAAAAGTCATTTGCAAAGTTATTTTGCTCATATGAAACATTACAGCTTGTGAGGTGCTGAGATACAGATAATCTGGGCTATAACAGTGTGGGGAAGTTTGCACTACTGCAGTCCGGTATAATAGGAAAAAAAATTTATCTAGAAAATTGTAATTTGTAATGAGATATGCATCTCATGTCCTGACTTGAGAGAAAAGAGAAAAAAAAAAGCGAATAAATACATCTCGCACCTTTCACCAGCACTAACAGCTCATTTAAAAATAATTTTGAAAAATTCATTTTAAGAAAAGATTGAAGATCAATTCAAGTACTTTTGCAAACACTAAGGCACTTCACTCTGGAATGATATTACCTCACACAGGCAGACACTTGGCAAAGAAATGAAATATATTGGGATCTACAGAGCTCCAACAAGCCAACAGAACCACAAAATTATGTTCTTAAGATGACAGCTAAAATGGGAACCGGTATATTACCAGTTACAATCCATCTCAATTTCTACTCTTATTAAAATCTTCATTACAGGCACGAAACATTAGCATTTTAATGCCTATTTAAATGATAACTTTTCCTTTTCATTTACTTTCCTTTGGACTTTTTTTCAATTATAAGATAATGACTGACTAGCCTAAATATTTTGTTAAGTATATCTTCTGGTAAGTACTTTATGTTTTTCTTGCTATTATTTCCTTCATCGCACATCTCATGCAATTTGAGTGGTTAGGTCACTTTGCCTGGTTCCTCAGGACCTTCTTTAAGACCCTTACCCTAAGTACTATTGTACTGTACTATCAACAACGTAGAGGGGTTTTGCTCTACATATATATGTTTGAGACATTACATGTCATAGCATGTGTACCATGTGAGAAACCTGCCTTGTAAAATAGGAAAAAAGCTGCTACTAGGCTGTCAAAAAATAATCCTCCTGTGAAATGGCAGTAGCTAAAGCAGGCGTAGACTCATGTCACACACTAAATGCGTCCAGTCCAGTTAAACATGCTGATGTTTCCATTTAGGTTGAGCCAACCTGAAGCTAAAGGGTTTGTTTTTATTTTCCTAATTCTTTTATGCAGAAAGAGTGGGAGGAAAATAGATATTTTCCCGTGAACATTACAGTCTTGTGGAAACTGCATCTTCAGTTGACATGTTGCCTGGTTCTTAGGAGCTGAAGTCAACTCGGTTATCTGCCTAACGGTGAGTCCCGTTAAACACAAAGACACAGCAAGGAGCATAAGAAAAGCAATAGGCAGCCTAAAAAGGGAGATCTTGAGCCACTGGCTGGGTCAGTCTAAGGGCTATCCAAGGAGAAGGATTTTCCTGTCATCCTGATGTGAAATGAAGTCAAGGAAATAAATTTTCTCCCCAGAAATGCATGCAAAATAAAGGGAGTTACAGCCTACAGGAGGATAGGACTTACAGGATGCTACGGAAGAGCATTTGGAGACAGTGTAAAATTTATAATGGCATGTTTTAAAGGATTGTGGAGTTTCACAAGACTTCATATGGGATGGTTAGGGGAAGGACCAAAGGGAAAAAGAGAGAAAAAGATGGACTAGGGTGGCCAAGTGCGGGAGAACAGAGGGAAAAGGGGATAAGAGGGGACAGTTTTGTGTAAACAAGTGATGCTTGGCTGAGTACTGTGTCTGGTCACTGCAGTTGTTCCTATATTCACATTATATCCTATTTGAATTATCTTCTGCATGGTTGTGCTCCAGACCTTAGAGTCTGAATGACAGCGCGCTCCAGGCGGGATGAGGTGATGAGCAGCAAGGTCTCAGGGTGGTCAGAGGAGGGAGGACTGCAGAAGTAAGCATTCCCTAGATCTGGGTGACAGCAGGCAGAGACCAGGACCTGCAGACAGCTGCAGCATAGACTGTCTAAGATCACTGGACAGACTTGTGTGTCTGTCTACTTGGAGTACATGCTGTCTTGTTGTTGCCTGGACCATCCACTGCTCTCCCCTTATCCACCAAGCTCATCATCTTATCATTGAAGTCTACCAGGTCAGTTAAGCACAATATACCCTTCATAAATTCATGCTGACTGTTCTCTGTATATTTTATGTTTGGAAATGGTTTCCAGTATTATTTGCTCTACCACCTTCCCAGGGTTTGAGATGAGGCTAACCAGATGGTAGTCGCTGGGATATTCCTTCTTGTTCTTTGTGAAGATAAGAGTGATGTTTGCTTTCTTCCAGTAGTCCTTTCCCATTTCCCATGACCTTTCAATGATTCTAAACGTATTAAACATAGATAATTTCTAATAGCACCATGGTAGAACTGCAGAAACTTAAAAACCTATTTCCTTTTTAAAGTTTAGAAACTTACTTCCTTGTTAAAGTTATTCCCATCTAACAAACTCACTAGCTTAGGGTAAGTATAATTAAGGTCTATTCAGCAGAGAGATGTTAGACACCAGATCCTCCCACTTAAGGATGTAAACTCTCTTTCTCTTTGTTCCTTTCACCCTTTTCAGAGAGTGATGTTTACATAATTATTTCATTATTGTCTTCCATTTTGAGTAATGAATTCAAATAAGAAATAAGGACTTAGTTCAGTTACCTGAGCTATAGCTGGCAGAGGATGAAGTCAAGATAACAAAATGCTATCCTTCTTAACGGACAGGGAGAGAAATCTCATAAACACCATTGTTCAATTTTTTATTGTGGTGCACAGACTTAAGAAATGGAAGTGATAAATAAATGGATCGAGGGTCAAGTCCTCTAAAAATAATAAAATGTATGAAAAATCTTAGCATCATTTAGAAATATTGAAAAAGAAACGTGTATTGTGATGAGAAGGGTAGCCATAGTTGTATGCATCTTCTGTATTCTCAACTGTGGGAAGAGCCATAGGAGGGTTTGCTGAAGAACACAGTGCCAAGTCATCCTTTATTATTTTTATAATTATATAACTCTTCTGTACTGTCCTTGAAATGCTGGATTTATTTTTTTTTTAAATGACGTATTTTCATTCTTAAGATTAGCAGTACTTTCTGCATACACACTTATATATACAACGCACACATACTTTGCCTGAGGTGAAAATCTTTTTTATGTGTGTCACTGCTGCTGTGAATAGCTGTAAATAGTTTGTTCTGTCTTGCAACATTATTTGCAGTATATTTTCTGATGATGTCTTGCTATTAGCAACTATGCAAAACAAAAGCTGTAACATTTTTTCTGATAAATGAGGAACGGCTGTCAGAGATGGCTGGAAGAGAGCCACGGCTTCATCTGGGATGGAGTTAACTTTCTTGTTAGCAGCTGGTGTAGTGCTGTGTTTTGGATTTGGGATGAAAATAGTGTTGGTACAAGACTGGTGTCTTTAGTTGTTGCTAAGCTCTCAAGGCCTTTTCTGCTCCTCGTACTGCCCCACCAGTGAGGACTGGGAGGGCACAAAAAGTTGGGAGGAGACACAGCTGGGACAGCTGACCCACACTGGACAAAGGACTATTCCATGCCATGTGATGTCATGCTCAGCATAGAAAGATGGGAGCAGAAGAAGGAAGGGGGGATGTTTGCAGTTATGGTGTTTGTATTCCCAAGTAATGGTTACACGGGATGGAGCCCTGCTTTCCTGGAGATGTCTGAACACCTGCCTGCCAATGGGAAGCAGTGAATGAATTCCTTGTTTTGCTTTGCTCATATGCACAGCTTTTACTTATTAAACTGTCAAGTTTTCTCACTTTTACTCTTCTGAGTCTCTTCCCCATCCCAACCAGGGAAATGAGTGAGCAGCTGCATGGTCCTAGCTGCCAGCTGGGGTTAAACCATGACTGAAGAGCTAGCGCAAAGATGTTTGCTGAGGTATCTAAGCCATGCTATAAATGGCTGAGGCACGTCAGGCACAGACCTTTTCAGACTGAGAGCACATAATATATCTTTATATCTTGTAATGAAGTTGCCTCCACAGGAGAGGAAAGGTGTGGATTCTGCTCCAAAGCCTATGCAGGTTTTCAGTTATTTTTATCAGCAGTTCATATTTCTCTATGACCCCTGACTGGTTTGGTAGAAGGTCTGGTTGCGACAGTGTGTTGCAGTTGTTTCACCCAGCTCCTGCCTATTCATCAGCTACTGAATTGCCAGATGTGCCTATCGACCCTTGTGTGGCAGCCGCTCCAGGGGTGGGAAGCATTGCAGAAGCGTGGAATTGTTAACACAACAATAGTGTCATTCTTTTTCTCCATCAGTGCTTGCAGCTTCACGCTCCCTTTCTAATCTCTGCGATGCACCATCCTCTCTTTGTCACTGGCCCTACAATTATCAAAGTTATTCCTATTATTGTGCTGTTGCAGGAGATAAGCGAGTGCTGCGCAGACAAATTCCAAAGTGTAGCTGAAACATGATGACCTAATGCAAAGGGAAAAATACATGCAGAGAACAAAATAAATATGGTCAGTCTGACTGTGAATACTCTGTAAAATACAACCAGCCTCTAAGTAGTTTGTAAATATACTGATTTAATAAGCCTTTAATGTATATCATTTTAGCTACTCAGATGCTTAATGGTATAATTATATCATGTTCTTCCCAGATGGGACAACTTGGAATTTATATAATAATTAAATGCACCCAATTTTCGTTAGCCCTATGAATGAATGAACTATTTTATTTTTTTATTTTTTTTAAATAAATATGGCACTGGTAGTCAGGTAATTTCTTTAATCCCCTTTTCAGCATAATTTCTCCACTGATTATCAGTTATTCTTTCTTGTTCTGTTACACCTGCTTCAAGATAACAGTAGATTATCTCTGGAGGAAAAAGAATTAGTGGCTCTGGCCCTGATTTAGAGACAGAGAGATGTTTTTCAATTCATGTTACAGCATTTGACAGCTTCCAGTTTCCCCACACCTTAGTAATAAAAAGCTATTGGCAGAGGCACTTAACAGTAGAAAAAAAATTAGCAGGCAAATAAGGGAGCTGTAATTGAGCTAAATCCTTATTTTCAGCTCAGGAATCTTTCCTAGGGATGACCTGTCAACTCCTCAAGATGTGGAGCAGGAGTATAAGGACACGGATCAGCCCTCTGGGAAAGAACTTCAATTAGACGTTGCCATGAATTGAGGCAGGATATTGGCCTGTGAAACCTTTTCCAAATGCTATTGGGACAGAGAGGGTCAACAAGAACAAGGATCTGGGAGAGAATGGCTATTAAAAAATGGTATGCAGCAAGAGGAAATGTTAACGAGTCAGAAATTGCTACTAATAGACATCAGAACTCTGTTTTCCTTCTGGCAAAGTAGAAAGGTCCCTTCTGAGGTCCCCAAGTGTAACAAGCATGTGTTGAGACGAAAGGTGTGCTGTGAAAAATGAAATGTTGTTATACTGTTAAAGATCATTTTGTAATGTGCAGATACGCAAGGCTCTTATCCACGGTTGCCTTGCCAACTTAGATTTTAGAACTTTAAAATATGCTTTCTGGTATGTCATTACTTAGCTGTTTATCCATTACAGAGTAGGAGGAAAAAGTCTCTGAATAGCAGGCTGCATTTATAGCTATTATCTGAGGAAACAATACCTGCCTTGCAAACTCCACAATAGGCAGGACACGAGCCATGTTTGCAGTTAACAGTTCTGCATTTAAAAAGCACCTTCCTTTTGTTTACTTATCAACTCCCTTGTTTCCCCATGATCCTTCCAGAGACAAAAGAACAAATATCATCCTGTAAACAACGGGGGAGTACAAAACCTGAATAAATTGGCAGTCAGAGCTTTAGCATAAGTAATAAGGTTATCTTGTTACTGCAACTCAGAAATTCAAGGAAATGTCAAAAGGGAGCAGCATGTTTACTGTTAATGCTATCGACACTTATTTATTATACTTTCTTTGAAAGGAGGTTAATATTTCAAATAATCAAAATTAATGGGAGTGTCATTCCTCAGCTCGGTTATAAAGTGTGCCAAAATGGTCAACAGGTTTCTCATACACGATTCACCAGGGAATGTGGGCTACAGAAAGGAAAGAAAAAGAAAATTTCAACAGCAGGCTTCTGTAGCGAATAATTTAACCATACGGCTATTTGGCTTGTGACCAAGTATGTGGCCTGTGGCAGGTATGTCAGGTATTGCACCTGGAGTATGGACACACCACCCAAAAATGGCATTTTACTACAAACGGGGGACAGACGAAATACCATATGCTGACAAAGTCTTTTTATTACTTTTCATTCTAGAGTTCACTATTTTCTTCCAACACTCTGAGAAGGTATATTTTCTTGGGTGTATTATAAATGCCTTGTCCAGATCAGTAGGGTTGTAATATTATTACAGCTTTCCATGGAAGGGTAAAACAAATGTTTTCAATGAATGCTTGAAAAATCATAACTTTTCTGGAAGGCTCTTGTACAGTTTGGAGGACATCTTCAAAGGCCAGCAGCTACTTATGCTCAGGTTTAATTCACCTTCATAAGACACTTACAAGCGTGTTACGTACCTTGAAATACACAATTTGGGAATCTAATTACCATTGATAAAGTTATGATTAAAATGTCTATGTTTTGTAGCTTATGAGGCGAGAGCAGTTTTATTAGATTACTTTTGAAATTGTAAACAGAACAGGTTTCTGACAAAACAGAAATACCTGATGTTTAGGGATTTATTAGCTACTTATGTTAAAAACTGAAAATCAAAATGGAAATATTAGAAATGACAGGCTTTGCTTTACCAATCATTTATACTTATGGATCACAGATTTGTGAAAGTGTTTACCTTTTCATGCATTTAAATCCCCTTGGCTCTGAATTCTGAGCTAGGGTATATTGTAATGATTTATTCTCACTAGGTACATAATCTTTCTGGTGGTCTTGGCAGAAGAAAATACACACCAAGGAAGATAGCTGATACAGAATAATAAGGACTCACAATAAAAAAACTCACATTCTCTCATCCTCTCCGGTCCCCTCCTCCTTACTGAACAGAAAACTGATTCTGTTTTACCTCAAACCAGGACAAAACCTTGGCCACACACACCAGCAGCCTGCTCACACACCACCAGTCTTTCACGTGCTACCACCCTTTTATGCCTTCACTCGGTTTCCTCCCTGGTCCACCTTGATCCTTGCTTTCAGTAATTTCCTTTTTTTTCTTTCTCTATGTGAGTAAACTCAAAATGCCTTCTCTAAATCATGAGAAATATAAGTATGGTGGTGTTTTGTTTTGCTTGCTTTCAATTTTTTTTTCCTGCAATTTTTCTTAACTAGAGCATTTTATGTTTCAGGCTGGTGCTGCCTCCTCCAAAGGGAAAAGTCCAAAACAACTTGACAAGGGCTGAAGAGTTTCTGGAATGCCCATGGTCATCCCTAACCCACAGAAAAGGTGGGAAGCATTTGTACAGCTGAGATGAGAAATTCATCGGGTGAGCTGAGACCTCCTCCTTTCTGTCCCGGAGACTGTGATATTCAGCAAGGACCTGCTCAAATTTACTTGGGCAAAGCACCTGCTGTTGCTTACCTATGGCTGAGTAGGATATGATGTGTAGGGGGTTGGCACGGTGCTTGAAGCTGTACGAAGATCCAACCAGGGACAAGGTGTCAAACCTACGGATCTACTATTCGTCCCACCGCCAGCACCAACCATTCATCTTTCAGATGACTACGGGACAGAAAGAAAAGAAAGGGGACTGGGTTCAGAAAACTCAGAGAGAAGCATTTGGGGAAGGAAAGGGAAGCAGTCATCTGATGGTCCTCAATTTTCTCTGTAGGAAACTGGCATACTGGAGGATGACGTGAGAATGGTGCCCTGCAAATGCACTTCAGGTACCTAAATTGGAATTCCTTTTGGGGGAGCTATTTTTCTGACTGTTCACAGGCTAAGTTTAGAAAGACTGAGGACCCTCCTTCTCACTCCTGAGATAGTAAAATATCTTGAGCAGTACAACAAAGCACACATACCCTGTTTATTTTAAAAATTGTCTTCTGTTAGTCTGCTAAAACCAAGTTTAACACTGTTTGTTTATGAAAGCAGAAATCTTTTTTCCACAATGTGCTAATTCACAACGACCTATTAAGTTGCACCACAGGCTCCGTTGTGTGCTTAGACACAAAGTGCTATTACAAAATGTTTTGGAGCATTTTATTTCCATATATTCAGTCACAATATATTTACAATTCTGTGGATGTAAGTAAGTTTCCCCCTTGTATACAAATAAGCACTTTGTGGTATATTTCCTTACTGATTGAAAGTAAATGCATACCAACATTACAGTGCTGTAAAACATAATTTGTGCCTGGCTTCTTGGATCATCAATTTCAAAATATATCAGAACATATTGTTACAGAATAAACAGTATGACTCAGTTTGAGGGTTTCTTGCTCCTTCAGGTGCTGAAAGTATTGTGAAGTGCTGCAGAATTCAGTCAGTTGCCTCCCTTCAGAGGAGCTAATAAACCAAGGTTCTTCCTCCCTGTATGTGGGATTAAGCTAAATCCAATTGCATCTTTCAAAACAAATACAGCTGCTGGTTAAACATCCTTTCTGATGTAAGAAAAGAGTAAGAGAGTCAAATTCATCGTGTCCTATCAAATCCAGTTAAAACACAGGTGTCTTCAGGGGCTCTAATCTTACACCCTTACACATACAGAAAACCCCCATAAAAGGCAGAAACCAATTTCTGACATATAACGTGCGTTCTTCCCCCTCACCCTTTTAAATGTAATCAGTGCTAAGGAAAGTTCTTTTCTAGGTCATTTTAATCACTAAACCAAGAGCAATGAAAATTATAGTTCAATTGATCTGCTTTTGTCATCTCTAAGTATTTGCATTACTGACTTTCTTTTCAGCTTAAGTTGAATCAAGATCATCCCTGGTCAGTCTTGTTGACATACACTTCTCTGCTAATTATATTTAATGAAAACTGCAGGGATATCAAAATCATGTATAAGATGCAGTGGAAAAAAAAAAAAAGAGTCCTTCTCACCAAGCACCAAGGACAAAACATGACCTATCCAGGAGGGACTGAATATACTGTATATAAAACCAACAAATTTTTAAAGCTTATTTTGTCTCTGCAGGGTGTATAATGAATGATCACAATTTAAAGTATGTCAGATTCAAAGAAAGATGTGGGCCAACCTATTTTATGCATAATAAGGAATACATAATATATAGGAAATACTCAGATAATGTTGTTTATGGCATAATTTTACACATTATTTCTCAGGAGTATATTTTTTACCAGGAACAGTCAGATATTCTCAGTAAAACCAATGGCATCCTATGAAGATAATGAAATTAGACTGCCAAGGGACACTGATCCATCATATTTTAATTTCTTTCCTATATCCAAAGTAATGAACTAGTCAATATGCTTCAAAAACAGTTTTCCACTTCTATTTGAGATCTTTCCTCCAATAGCTCTCATTTCTCTGACAAAATTTCCCAGTCAAACCAGGACATTTCTAGAATGTGCATATAACAGCTTCTTGACACAAAACAGTGGAAGATGCTTTGCTGGACCTGGTACAATGAAACAAGGAAAAACAGGTCAAAGATGAGAAGATCAAGTGTGGCTATGGCTGCAGCAATGATGAGATGGTGCAGTTTTAAAAACCTGAAAGAAGAAATCAAGCAGATTCACATCCCTGGGCTTCAGGAGACTGTATTTATAGACTATTTATGGACTTTATTGCTATCCACAGCTGCCTAATGGGAGAGTGTAGAGAAGAAAGAGGCAGAGTCTTCTCAGAGCTGCACAGCAGTCAGCAAGAGGCAACAGGCACAAGCTGAAACATGGAAAATTCCGATTACACGTAAGGAACAATTCTTGCCCTGTGGGTGGTCAAATACTGGCACAGATTTCTCAGAGACATTGTGGAATTTCCCCTCTTGGAGACAGTCAAAATTCCACTGCAAAAGTCCCTTAACAGCCTTCTGTAATTGTGCCCGTTTTGAGTGACAGATGGGACTAGGTGATCTCCGGACTTCCCTTCCAACCTATAATATTACTCTCTGTCTCCAAGCTATGGCAGCATACTTGATAAGTGTTATCGTTTTTTCCTGGATGGAGCAGAAGAGAAAGGAGAAAAGGGAAATTTGTTGTAAGCCACACGTCTGGGTTACCAGTGCTTTGACATTACCTTTCAATCATTAGCCAGAGGCCATTATTTCTGCTTGTCTGAGTACCCTTGATGTGTATAAGGAAAAAAAAAAAGAATAAACTGTCTAAAGTGTTTTTCCAATGAAAAAATTTGATGATATAATGTCTCCTCAAACTGTCCTTGTCCTGTGTTCTCTTTCTTGTGAAGTTTAAAACTTCTCTTATTTTCCATTTTAAAATATCTATGTCTTTGTCCAGTTTGCATCCAAATTAGACAGAAGAATAAGCTGTTGTTGAGCTGTGTCTTGTCAAACTACTGCAAGATCACAAAAAAAAAGGGAAAGATTGTTGTCTTTTCTCCTTTCCTATATGATTCAGAGCAACACAGAAGCTCTTGCATAACAACTATAGCACAGTCATGCCTTGATGAGAAAGGTCAGAGCCTTTGGAACAGAGAAGAAAAATTCAGTAACTAGATCTATATCTGAAACAACAGCTGAAAAAAGTATTCAAAGGAAAGGTAAGTTCATAAATATTTTGTAAACTTTCTCTAATCTTGATTAAGAACCTGAAAGTGCCTAACTTTATTTAATGTCCTTCTAACCTCCATCTGTCTTTTACTCTTCTAAGCAACTGCCTGTACCAGAATCATACTCTCCATCCTTGGAAAATGCTTGTTAACCCTATTAGCAGAACAGAAAGGAAAAGCTAAAGTTAAAAGCACTCTCCCTTGATCTGCACATACACTTTGTTGACATGTTTGGATTAGAGGGTAAGTCTAAAGCATGTTAAAACAACACATCTGGCATTTTTAATGAAAGTGTTTCAATGAGAGTGAGAGACTTGATTAACTCTGAATGACAGCTTTGAATATTTGCCTAATGGGAAGTTGACAGTAAAATTATTCTCTTTAAACCTGACAGAAATGACCAAAACTCTAAGTTAGCAGAAGTTTTTACAACTGTATTTTACTATGTTCTATGAATGCATGTGGAACAGCCTGCGATGCAACTCCCCTCATTTTCTTCTATGTATGTCAGCTATCTTTTTTAAGATTAATTATCTATTTACTGGTGACTGTAAGTGTTCTAACAATTTGCTTCTACATGAGAAACTATTGTCCCACATTCCATGGATGGATGGGAGGCCTTCTCAGAAGGCTTTTCAGAAGCTTTTTGATCCCTTTACTGAACACACATGTATCTATAATAAAGCCCACAGTGGGTTGTGACGGCTTAGTGGATCCATGTGGAGCTCTGATACTCCCATGGAAAGACAGTTTCTAACACTGAGTTACTCAAACAGAGCTATCATAGCCATCTGTTCACTGTAGCACAGAGGATGGGTATATCCAACAAAGCAAGACTTGCACCCAGTGGAAAACTAAAAAAAATTTTAGCCAGTATTACACTTCCCTTATCTTAGTATTTTCTGAGTTTTTAAGTTGACAGTCTGTGAATGAGTCTTTGGTTCCTAGCAGGCAATTTTTGCTGGAGAGAGGTAGGACATACTCAAGACATAGTCTTACAGATGTCTGCTACAATACCAGCAACAAAGGAATTACCAGTTAGATCTGGAGCTCATAAAACCCTTTTAAAAAAAACTTACTTTTTTTTTTTTTTTAAATGATGGATAAGATGGAGCAGAGATGAGGACCTTGCCACATTTTCAGATTTTCCACTTTACTTCTCCTACTTCTTAACTACTTTGCTAACATATGCAGCAGCTGTATAAATATCCCTCACCTACAAAGTTGGTGAGAAAACAGCTCCATGGGAATCTGCAGAGTGCTCAGCTGAAGAACTGTTTCCTAATGACTTACAGAACAAAAATAGTATGGGAGAAATTGCCTAAAACGTTTTGAGGCCAAGAATTATTCTGTTGTCCTGATATAGCACTAATATGTACCTGCAGATAAACACACTGTTTCTTCTAGTACATTTTCAAGTGCTTTTGTCTAGTCTTGCATATTTGTATGCAAGTCCAGACTTGTAGGGTAAGCACAAGCAGTATTAACACACACTTGATGTCTTCTTAAAAGCATGTTAGTACTAAATTCCAGGTGCCTTCATCACTGCCAAACTTATCCATCAATCATATTTTTTCTCCATGAAGTGCTTACATACCAAAGATGAACGCAAGAGGAGGTGGTGCTGGTTCGCAAGTATAGAACTATTCTCTAAATTATACTTACATCTGTGCTTGAACACTTGGCAGTTCCATCCTCTGAAAGTATTATGTCATAGAGAAATGCTCCCCCCTCCTTATTGATCTTCCTTCCATACACTGTAGTGTCTCACAGACAAAAGGGTTTTACAAAGTGTACATAGAAATTATTTTATCTTTTATGGAAAGAATGTCTAGTCGTGGCTCATCTTATAAGATAGTAGAGAATGGCATTAAAGACTGACACTAAAATGCAATATAATTTTGTAGAGGATAATAGCTAAAAGAAATATTAAGGGAGTGTGTTCCTTTTTTTTATTATTATTTCTGTGTCAGTATCTCAGAAATTTTCTCCACCCTGGCCAAAAAAATAAGGTATATTTATTTTTCAAAGTGACCGGAGCAAAACTGAAGCTGTAGAAATATGGAAATTAAAATCACAAGCACAAATCCCACAGTTGTTGATATTTTGTGGATGGAATAATTTTGTTTTCATTTTTCATTGAATTTGCGTCAGAAGTTTCTGTTGCCAAAATGCCTACATTCTTTTATAACAGATAAAATTAAAGGACTGTGTTTGAATTTAAAATGTGTTGCTAAAAATACCATCTGTAGGTAAAATCACATGCTTACATATATCAGTAGGTTTATTTCCATCTTTTTTCCGTGTAACCAAAGTTTTTACAGTTGCCATAAGGAGATGCTTTGGGAATTGGAGAGGGAAGCCATCCACACAGAAGTGTTTGCAGTGTAGTAGGTAGAAATGTGTAAACACAGCTGAGATAGCTGGAAGAGATTTCACATTGTGCTTCTCTATCTGTAAAATAAATCTGCCGTTGTGTCTTTGGCATACCTTGTGCTATCTTACATCTGTAGCTTTAAGATTAGAAAACACACAATCATGGAGTGATTGCTCTTCTGCTAGGAAGTGAGTGGGAGACTGTCCAGAAATTGCCAAGAAGGTTGAAGGATGGAAAGAGGAAATTCTTTTATACACACACACACACACAAAGTAAAATTTGTGTTTTAATATAACATTCTGCTGGAGTACGTAAATTAGCAAGTACTTGTACTGCTTTATTGGTATAAATGCCTGTTGTCTACTTTAATATACCAGTAAGTATACTACTAAGGGCACAAATAAATCTGGTTTACCTAGTCTCATCTTAGATTGATGTAAACAACAAGAATACACTAACTTGCTCCTGCATACTGTGATTGAATGGCTTTTTAAAGCTATTTATGTATGTTTACATGGGAGCAAAGAAACAAACAAAAAAAAAGAATTAAAGAAGTCATCCCACCCCGTCCCCCTTTCTTTTCCTTATTTACAAGGGAAGCTAAGGATGGAATACTGCATTTTTCCCAGAAATATTCTCCTGAATGTGAAACAAAGCTTGTTTCTTTAAACAGTCCATAGATATTTTTAATAGAATCTTAAATTATAATCCTATTTTCATTTGAGACATCCTCTGTGTGTGTGTGTGTATTTAGGTATGTACAAAATCTACAAAGAAAAAGCTATCCATAAATAAAATGTGTATGTAGGAGCCATACACATTAAATATATCATTTGTACTCGCTCTGAATTTACTGATTACTGTAGTCTGATAAATGGTGATGCATTAACATTTATGCAGATTTTCATGCAACTCTTCATCTGCAATTTCCACAAATTAACCCTATCCTTCAAATATCAATATCCTTCAAACTATGTGCATGATGGCAAACACCATTGCAGCTTATTACAATAGTACATTTTTTGTTGAGGTGCCTTCCCATTTGTAAAAGGGTATTGAAGCCAACCTACTATGAATGAGAGTTCAAATTTGTCTGTCACTGAAATACACCTGGCTGAACGTTGTTTTCTGATAGACTTAGGTGCAGCTGGACTACTCATTGTAGAAATGCAAGTTGTTTGGAGCATGCCAAAAAACGTGGGGTTTTATGGGGTAGAAGCCTGGGAATCTAGGAAATATGAAGCTTCAGGCAGGCATGGACATTAAGTACTCCACTTTGCACATTCCAGCATTGAACTGGTGGTAGATACCACTCTATGTCTGGGCAACCAGAATCGCAAGCTGTTTGCAGCTTTGGATGAAGGGGTTGAGCTGTATGACCTAGAGGAGACTTTCGTCATCAGCTGCATTTGTGGAGTGACCCTGAGGTCTGAGCCCTGCAGCAGCTTATTGCATTGTCTTCCTACCCCATTGTGGCACCTCTGTGAAGGGCCTGGCCACATCTTCTCAAGCTCTTCCCACAGGCAGGGTGGCATCTGTCAGTCCCTCCGAAACCTTCCCTGCCCCAGGCTGGACAAGCCCTGCTCCCACGGCCTCTCTTCCCCGTGCAAGTGCTCCAGACCCAACCGCCCTGGGGACCTCAGTGACCTCACCCCAGTTTGTCAATGTTCAAGACTGGAGACAGTATCTGGATGTGTCCCAATGAGTGCTGAAGAAAGAGGGATAATTACCACCCCTCTGTCGTATTCCAGAAAACATCCTGGATGAGCATTTAACTGCTTTTATTTATCATCAAATTCCATATAGCTTTAGGAGTTTTTCTTAAAAGTCAGTGTTTTCTAGATTGCAGCAATACTTTCTAAAAAATGTTTTATAACAACTTTCTAACTAGCTTTCATATTCCATTTCCCTGATACATAGACCCTGAAGCACCTAATTAACTTCTGAAACAGGAAAATAGGCCTCTTTGGAAAAATATTATCCCAGCTTATATCAGGATTAATAACATCCTCATCCTCATTGAAAATATCTCAGTGTTTGAACAGGTTGTGTGACAGGACCCAAAGGGTAATGATTAATGGAGCAGGTTCAAGCTGGAGGCCTGTAACCAGTGGTGTCCCCCAG
>JAOXNO010000004.1:5936472-5952229 GCA_028565335.1 Limnodromus scolopaceus
GTGAAATTCAGGTTTATCCTGTATATTTAAGTTATGAAAGCGGGCTGCTCTGTTTTTCCACTTTAGACACAAGTGACATCTTACAAAAATAGGGATAGTATATTTTTTCTATTTAAACAAGATAGAATGCCAGAATTTTAGTTCCATGTGGAAACACAGCCATGTATTTAGTAAAACTGCCATATGTAGTTGACTGACAATTCTTTGCTTCACTGCCAAAGCCTATATGTGTGCATAATTCTGGCCGGGAAACGAAAATCTTCCTTGATGAGCAAAATGATAAGTGGTATTTCTTTTTATTCACCTTCCTCTCCTTTAATCTATTAGAAGCTCAGAGATTCTGGATTGTGTTTTGTAGATGTACTTTTTCATTAGCTACTTCTCATCCCCCGCTTGAAACCTCATTTTCCTAGCGTATATTACAGCATCACCAGATACCCTATAGGGTGAAAAACAAAGCTAGCCCTGTGCACAGCTTCAGCAACTTCCCATAGTCAACCAAGCAAACCTCGCATATTTGGAAGGGTGCAATTGTTTGTGAGCTTCCAAATGCTGATAAAATAGGTAGTTTTCCCACCATCTTTGTGAATATATATCATATTATGTCCCTTTAAAAATCTGCATATAACGACATTTCACCCACATACATTTACCATTTTCCCTTCTTTCCACCACAGTGGTGTGAATTACTTGGGTATTCACAAAACATGATGCTCCTTATAAGAAGTCAGTGGTTCATAAATAAAAAGAAAATATAAAATCTCACAAAATCTAATAAAATCTGACAAGTTGTTAGAAATGTATGAGGTTTGTTAACTATGGCTTTCCTGTGCTAATGGAGGCTTTGCCATTAAGGATATTAACAGGACATACGTTTAAGCTGTTTCTGTAATCAATTGCTCAGTAGTAGATGATGACAATCTTATCCAATTAGAACATTGGCAAGTATATTATTATTGGATTTTCAAGAAATAAAGAACTCATGCTTTAGTAAATTCAAGCTGATTTAAGCTTCAAGTACATTCAAGCTTATAATTTAAGATTTTCTTAAAAGTCATAGTATTTTATACATTACATCAGCTCTTTCACTCCCAAACATCTTGTTTACACACAGCCTGTTCACTCATTTGTGATTTACTGGAAAGCAGAAAAAATGACAATATATGCATTGAATAAATATATGCAAAACAAAATAGAATAACAATTCATTCATGATACATATTCTGAATTCTGATATTCATAATGTTAATTCTTTATTTTGTTTGGTTTTGTTTTCAAGGGGCTGATATTCATAGAATCATAGAATGTTTTGTGTTGGAAGGGACCTTACAGGTCATCGAATTCCAACCCCCTGCCATGGGCAGGAACACCTCCCACCAGACCAGGTGGCTCAAAGCCCCATCCAGTCTGGTGTCCCTCTCCATCCCTCCTGTAGGCCCCCTTTAGGTACTGGAAGGCTGCTATAAGGTGTCCCCTGAGCCTTCTGTTCTCCAGAATGAACAGTCCCAATTCTCTCAGTCCTCACCGGAAAGGTGCTCCAGCCCTCTGATCATCTTTGTGGCCCCCCAATATGCATTCGTATGGTTGAGCTTCTTTTGATACATGGCACAGACAAAGTTCATAAGTATATATTAATATGCATGTGTAGTGAATTAATTTATGACAGTGTAAAGTCCTTTTTATGCTGTGAAATATCAATTAAATATATTTCTTGAAAAAAAAGCTAGTGAGAAACTTAAATGTATTCTTGAGTGACTAAGCATTTGCAGAAATAATATTTTTAGTTGTGAAAATATTTTTATAACAAGGTCATTAAATCATGTTGGGGCATATATTTTGCAAGCTTTTAATGCGTAAGTAATATTCTGGTTTTGTTTCTTTGCTATCACTTGTTAATTCTACTGATATCTGTAGTAAAGCCTTTTTTCTCTGCCTGCAACTTTCTAATTACTACTGATCCTTGCTGCCTTGTCATCAAAACCAATATTTCTGTTGAGACTGATGAAGCAAGGGATTGTTTTCCTGCAATTGGCTTTTGTTCCTTTTTTTTTTTAATGAAGAGATCTAGGTAACACAAGGTGAAAAAAAATCCTTCCTTTATTTGTGAAGTACAGGAAGCCAGCAAATATTTTATAAACTGGAAATGTGCTTTGTGTAGGGAATATTCACAAAAACCTAGAAAAAGAATATCTTTCTGCATTGCCCAGTAACTTAAATAGCAACAGATTTTTACCAAAAAAAAAAAAATTTAATTAAAAACCACGCCATTAACTAACTGCACGAAGTCTCAACAATAAAGATAGCTTGCAAAGTGCTGACTCAAATTCACTCACTGACTCAAGAAGTCTCCAGTTCTGAGTATGAAGTTTGAAGGTCATTTCCAGCACCAGCAGTTTCATGACACTGGTCTTCTTTTTCTTTGACTTTCTTATGAAGGAGACAAAGAATATACCTTAGGGCAGTATGGTGCATTATTTACAGTAATAGTCTTTGTTAGAGGGATTGATTGCTAGTGTTTCATTTCATCTGTAAAAATAAATACATTTTAATTGGGCACCCACAGCACCTGCCTCAAAAGCTGCTTAAAAATTATCAAATAGTGACATAAATATTTCTACTATTAAATGAGGCTCTCAGCTTCTGACAATAGATAAAAATCCACTTTCATTTGATATGCCCCAAAACCAGTTTTCTCATAAACCTTGACCTTAGAACCTCTGAACCTTGGCCTTAGAAGTTCTGAAATTGAGCCAAAGAGTAACAAGCTCTTTCAGGAAAGCAGGAGAAATCCAACACAATGACCTTGCAATTTTCACAGTCTCGGTTAACCTAGCCCTCGCAAAATGCTGCACTGAAGTGAATAAAGCAGACTGTGAAAAATGCTGACATTCAACACAGTACCAGTTACATTCCTATAGTCGAAACAGACATTGCAACGGAAGGTTTTGACCCAGATGAGGGTAAAATAACAGAAAAAAAAAAACCCAAACCAAACACAAAAACCAAACTCAACCAAAAACCCAAACACATTTATCACACTTTGAAATCTAAGAACTCTTCCGACAGCTGAAGCTTGTCTCGTTCTCCACACTCAGTTTCTACAGTAATAACATTCTCATTAAAATAGAGGTTTGCCGGACCTTAAATAAGCACTTTTTCTGGAAGTATAAGGATTAATACTTTTTGCTGTTACTTTCAATATTCCTTGTTAAAAAGCCACCCATGTATGACATTTATAAATGTGTGTACTCTACGTATTAATTCAAATTAAGCCCTGCAGTGAATAATGCTGAAGCCCTTGAATCAAGCTATTTAATTCCTTTCCTCATCTAATTGCTGTGACTATTATTTAATGCCTCTTGTTTTTCTCTCTATTAAGCTGTTTGCTTTACTAAATTGTGTTCAGTTTTTCAAGTCAGAAATCATACAAGTGAGAGGCAAAGTGAAGGTTTTAAACAAAGGAGTAATGCATTTATTTGGAAGAAGTGAAAGATGGCTGATCATAGGGTACTTCTCACAAGTGGCCATCTATAAATTTGGGAAGAGCTGAAAGGCTCAGTGAGGTTAGAGGACTATTAATAACATGAAGAAAGATAAACAGGGACCTGAGCTGCAGTTGTAGCTCCAGTGGGTGTTGGACCCACTGCCCTGGTGGGCCACCCAGGACAGCAGCTCTGGCCAGGGTTGAAGTTGCTGGGTTCAGCCCAGCGGGTAGACTGGAGCTGACAAAGATGGACTGCAAAAGCCAAAGAGACAAAATACTGCATTTAACATTTTAATTTTCAGCACAATTGTGTCACCAGGCTTTTCACATGCTATTGTAACTAATGGCTATGATCACAGACTGCAACAGAGAAAGCTCTAAAAAGCTTCTCCCCCTCGGTGTTATCTGCCCAAGTCATTCAGGTTGTGAAATATTGCTGGCATTTAGCATATGTGGATTTATTTATTTATTTTCCTTTCTCCTGAAGGAAAGAAGCAGAGCAGAAAGGTTATGTGGAATAAAGACATGGTCCCCGTTCATTCAGTGGCTTTCTGGTGTAGCTCCAATGCTGTTGATACCGCATCGCATCAACCTGTCCCAGAAAATGCAGCAGAATGCTGACGGGGGCTGCAGAGACCTAATATATGCTTCAGATAAGATAGCTAGCTCTTACGAGACAGGGATAAGGTATGATGCTTGTAAATTGACCTAGAATGTGTTGCCTTACATTAGACTCCACACCAGTCTGAGAAGACTCATCTCCTAAAAGGAGGAACCTGAAAGGAGGGTGTAGTGAGGTGGAGGTCGGTCTCTTCTCCCACGTAACAGGTGATAGGATAAGAGGAAATGGCCTCAAGTTGCGCCAGGGCAGGTTTAGATTGGATATTTGACAAAATTTTTACACTGGAAAAGTTATCAAGCACTAGAACAGGCTGCCCAGGGAAGTGGTTGAGTCACTAACCCTGGCAGTATTTAAAAGATGGGTAGACGTAGGGCTTAGATATATGGTTTAGCGATGGGTTTTGTCAGTGTTAGGTTGACGGTTGGACTAGATGGTCTGAAAGGTTCCTTCCAACCTAGGCAATTCTATGATTCTATGTGCAACAGGAAAGGTTTGTTCCTATGACCCATATACCTCATAGGTTTGTAACACTTTCCCATGACAGTGGGAGTTGTTATAAGTACAAAATTACAAATTTTAGTAAAAAGCAATTAAGCCAGGAAAACAATAATTAAATAAATTAAGCCTAATTTTACTATAGTACTAATGGCTTTAATGTAGTCTGCAAGGACTGATTTCAATATTCCTTTAAGTCTGTACAGAAGGAATATGCATGTGTTTGAAGTTCACGTTGTTCCTGGTATGACAAAAATATTCTGTGCAATAAGTAGGTGAAATAATTGTATCATTTCTGCAAATTAGTTCTGTTTTATGGAATGATCTATGCTGTTGCAGAGAGACTTGCATTATTTTCTGTATTCGCAGTTTCCCTTCATACTGATAATTGGATACTAGGCCATTTCCACAATGTATTTTGCATCAGCTCAGAAAGCAATTTATGTTTTGCCCATTAAATCAGTCAGCATGGACATATAGTGTGAAGGGCAACAATAACAACATTGATCCCTGTTTTGAATTGCAGTAGGTATGTGTGGTTTAGTGGTATCTGACTTCCTTAGGAGAAAGGAGCACTGCTCTTTTGGTCAGAGCCAAAATACTGCACAAAATGGCCTATTGTCCTTGAATGTTGTGCCAATTACTGTTATTCTAGTGAGTAAAAAATTTCACAGAACATGTAGTCTTGATTTCATATCCTTTCCACAAATTATAATCTCACCGATAAGTTTTTGCTTGATTTGCATCAGTCTGCCATTTTTAAATGGACAGACACACTCTTTTTGTAAGCAAATAGTGGCATGTGCCTAGTGCACAAGCCATTGGCCTCAACTATTTTCTCTGCTGTCTATCACACAATACTTAGTTGTGTACATTTTCTTAATACTGAGCTGATTATTGTACTTGCACAACTGAACTTTAGGGAGCATAGAAAGGAAGGAAAAAGTAAAAGTCTTGTTTCTTTCCACCTATTACCAGATAGAGCTTTCTTAAGTCAGTGCTGTGCTCCAGATTTATACATCCTTTGCCGTACTTCCACGTGACACTGGCCATAGGATCACTGATGAAATCACACAAGGACATTTCAACAGCTAGAGAAAAGAGGTAGGTTTTTGGATGTTTGTCTGCTTTTCTTACCATGGTAATGGTAAGACTGGACCCACCGACTGAGTTTGCCCCACACGGAATTTAAACAACTTGGCAATTTGACTTTTTGCGGGGTTTTTTGGACTCGCTTGGAGGTTTTTTGCTTTACTGAATAGACTCAGACTGTAATATAACATATTCTTTCTTCCTACAAGCTCCAGCATATTTATGTCCCTGTAAACAGCTATGCACTGAGCTGGGTAGACTAGCCAAATCACATTAATACACCTTCCCATCAGGGGCTGCGTCCTAATGGAAAGGCCAAAAGTCCTTTCTCTGGGGATCAACAGTGTGGGTTTTTGGTCCTCACCATCTGATTCTGCCATGACAACATATTTGTGTTTCCATATAGCCTGACATTAAAGCCCCCACTCTTCAGGTGGACTATATTTTGTTGTGTTGTGTAAAAGGTGGCCCCTACCAGAGGGTTCCTGTCTTTTTTATAGTGACACCTGATAAAGCCATAGAAAATGCACGTTAAATTTGAAAGCTTTCGGCAATCCGGCAGTAACTGCACAGCCATCCAAAAAGCAGGTCTCCACTCTGTAGTCAGCACCTTGTAAGCCATAATAATTTTGAGTATTTTTATTTTCAGCCACATGCATAAGCCATTTAACAGAGGCAGTCAAATACTTCTTCCTCTGGTGGCAGCCATCGATGCAAGAAGGGATGGTACCATATTGGGTTTTAGGAATATGAAGAGATGTGTCTCTGCAAATGATGCCAGGCAGCAATATACTGAAAGGGATTTATAGTGATTAATCTTTACATTGTCATCACTCTCTTCCACATGGATTGTGTGATGAATCACCATCAACATCTCATTTCTGCATGATCTCAATATTTCCTTCGAAATCTTCACAACTTGTTCTCAATAATAACAAAGTTATTTTGCTGGTCAAATATGCTCTCAAGATATCTGCCACACCAAGAATTGCTTTTTCTCCCTGAGTATCATGCTGTTCACCCTAAAATATTCGGGTGTGGGACAGAGTTCTGCTTTTCAGTGGTGTTAAACATAGAGAAAATAATCGTCTCTGAAGTATGAGCTATGCAGTGGGGAATGGGGACATAGTGTAATCTGTTACCTCTTGGTCTCTCTCCAGCAGTCTATTATTTTCAAAGGTTTCTGATTGCACAACTCAGTAGACTTCAGCTTTGCTTTAAAGAGATAAGCTGGTTGCCTCTTGTTTGAGCTATGATCTTCTATATATTTTTCAGTAATAATAGTAATAGATGCATCTTGTAACCAGAATCAATCTTTTACAAGCAGAAGACTACATTTACATGCAAGAACTTTTGGTTTAGGATCTTAGAGCTTTGCTTGCTGAGGTCTTCTAAACTTTTTCCACACATTTGCTACTCACTTCATGAATTTTCCTCTGAAGCATCCTCTGTTGTCCCTGATAAGATACAAGATAGTGTCCCTGATGGCCACTAATCTGAAAGAGTAATTGTTTCTTAGACTTTTGTTTTGTTTTGCTCTTATTTTTCTCTCCTATACATAGCTGGCAAATCTTTAGTTGGAATCAGTGTGAATACAGAAAAGACAAATCTGGTCCACTGTATATTAAAGTGTGCCGTGCTTGCAAATTGAAAACCTCATGAAATGAAGTTAGAAACTCGTTGAATGTTTGTGAACTAGAACTACAGTGTTTATTTAAACTCAGTTAATTCTTTCCAGCAAAACAGCAGTTGACTGAGTTTATCAGAGTGAGAGAGAAGGGCTTTATGACTGTTGCCTTCAGTTAAGAGAATGCACAATATGCACAATGAGATTCTTAAAATTAGTTGAATGTGTATGGACAGCTAATATCTCAAAAAAGCCTTATCTGTATTGACTACAACATTGCAGAATGTTACAAAATTAATTATATTCTTCATAGCTTAACAATGGTTGCCTCATTTAGAAATATAATTACTTATCATTGAGGTTTTCAGCCAGAAGGGTTTTTTTAGCAATGTATAACAACTTGGTTTGCCAGGCTTCATTTAAATCCCTTGGCTCCTTCTTCTCTTTGTAAAAGTTTGATATTTTAGGTGATCCTTTTTTTTTTTTTTTTAATACCAAAGTTTTTTTCCAGGTATTTAATGTCATTATACACAAAGGACAGACTGACACTAAAATAGGAGCCTGGCTAATAAAACAAGAAACGATCAAATGACAGCATGTTATGGGATGCTCTGTAATATAATGGGGTAGTGTGAGAGATGTCCTCATCCTTAATATTTAAAAGCAGGACAAATTATTATTCAGGAACAAAAATTATGATCCATCTCCTAAATTGGTCATTCAAAGAGACTCAAATAATAAAATTAATAATCTGAAGATCTTTTCCCCAATTTCCCAAGAAAAGTGTTTCAAAGATTTTTATTCCAGTTTAAAATTATTTTAGAGAAACATAAATATAGTTCCCACAGACAAATCAAAACAAAACCACCAGATTTGTGCTGATATAAACTATAATTTCTATGTGCAATTGCAGTGCAATGATAGAGAAAATAATTGCTAAGCATCATCACGCATAATTAAATGGTGTCCATCTTTTGTGGACTAGTCAATTATCCAAATCATGGCAACCCTGCCATCTTGTTCACACGTTTGTACCTCTTCGTCCAGTGCAGCAAAAAGGAGCTGAGAAATACTGAAAAAAAGTAGAGAATATATTTTGTTACTATCATTTTTCCTGTAGACATTATTCTTTCTCCTTGATAGTATCAGAGATCATCCTTCTCCAGAGCTATTAATCTGGCATGTGTATTGACATTGTGTGATTGTAAAAGATGCTATTTATTTACTGATGTCTTACAGCTCAAATAGAAAAGAAATATTGAGATGCCCCAAACGTTAGGAACAAAATAAGAAGAGAGGAAAATGATGAAGTCTGATAATTCAAGTGCAAAGAGATCCCATTGTAATACTCAAGACATTATTTTTTCTTAAAAACTACGGATTTTTTTTTCAGGTTTAGTTTTAAATTAGAATTTGGATGTTTGGATTGAAGCCAACTAAGTAGGTAAGATTCTGCTTTGTTCCAAAATATTTTTTTAATAAAACACACCACTAAATTTGACAAGTCAGTAAAACACATAAAATGAGCATAATGCTTCCATGCGTTTACTTTCCCTCTCATGGGTGTAGGTGATTATGTAAAATACATCTGTAAAATGCACACAGGCTGGTTATTACATAGACACAGTATGTCAAAACAAATGCCATAAATACTTGTCTCAGAGTGGGGTTTTTAGTATAACCCCTTAGATCCATTATAACATATGACACTGTATCTAGACAAAACTTTATATACATTGCTGATTACTTTCACTATGACAGTGTCTAAATATGTATTTACTTTGAACAGTGATGTGTAATAGGGGAAGTGCTAAGGCAGAAAGAAAGGAGGGATCAAGGGGGAAAAACAGGAGGAAAAGGGATGAAAGGGGCCAGTCAAATGTAAACATGAGCTTGGTTAGCATGCTTATCTGAATGAACCCCATGCTTGGTGCCAAAGTCTGTCTCTGAGTCTTACTGAATCTATTTCTCACTACTTTTTCTGTAAGGACTGTCTCTACTCTAGGGGGTGGGGGCATGGGTGAGTGTGTGATAATGTACTTCAAGCTGGGCTAACTTGCCAACAGAGGGAGACCTCCATCAGGAAAGAGCTGGCAACTGATTAATGGTCTGATAGTCTTGGGATGGACGCTGGGTGGACTACAAGTCCTGCTTATATTTGAGGGATTGGTGACTGTGGTGTGAATCCAGAGAATGAGAGGTCAATACACTCCACTGATCATAGAATCATAGAATTATATGGGGTTGGAAGGGACCTCTGGAGGTCATCTAGTCCAACCCCCCCGCCAGAGCGGGTCTACCTAGAGCACATCACACAGGAACTTGTCCAGGTGGGTTTGAATGTCTCCAGAGAAGGAGACTCCACCACCTCTCTGGGCAGCCTCTTCCAGTGCTCTACCACTCTCACAGTAAAGAAGTTCCTCCTTGTGTTCAGGTGGAACTTCTTATACTCAAGTTTGTGCCCATTTCCTCTTGTCCTGTCACTGGGCACCCCTGAAAAAAGACCAGCCCTCTCCTCCTGACACCCTCCCTTTAAGTATTTGTACGCATTAATTAGATGTCCCCTAAGCCTTCTCTTCTCAAGACTAAAAAGACCCAAGTCCCTCAGCCTCTCCTCGTAAGAGAGATGCTTCAGGCCCCTCATCATCTTTGCAGCCCTCTGCTGTACCTTCTCCAGCAGAGCTCCTTCTCCAGTTCCCTGTCCTTCTTGAACTGGGGAGCCCAGAACTGGACCCAGTGCTCCAGATGGGGCCTCACCAGGGCAGAGTAGAGGGGCAGGATGACCTCCCTCGACCTGCTGGCCATGCTCTTCTTGATGCACCCCAGGATGCCATTGGCCTTCTTGGCCAGAAGGGCATATTGCTGGCTCAAGGGCACATTGCTGGCTTATGAACTTCAGCGCAGGGGGGGGTCAGGTGTGGGCTGCATGTGTTGATCATATTCATGTGGCTGCAACTTGTGGGTGCTCATAAGGGCACTGGTCTCTCTGCAGTGACCTTTGAGTGTTCGTATGGGTACTATGCACATACATGTGTTGGTTGGGAGTATGTGCTCCGTTTCTCCCCAGAGGTCTCTCCTTGGGGCTGGGAGAGCTCTGGATTTGGCTGCAGCAGTCCAGAAAGGAGGCCCCCTGGGTACCAAAAGTCTACTGGATTAGTCTACTTCTAATATCGGAGCATATCCAGGTCTGCATCTGTCAAGTGAGAGAAAATGAGATGTGTTGGTAACTTTGCCTTTGGACATGTCAGTAGTCAGGTCTAAAGATCACCTAAACAAGAATTTAGGGGAATCTCTATGACACCCATCTGGAAATCTAGCTTTAGGATGGTTTGACTTTTCTTGGCCTTTTTTGTAACCTTCTGTAAAGTTGCTAGCAAAACTGCTCTGCCAGATTCTCCCAAATGAATGTCTTGCTGCAGTAAATTGAGGATTATCTCTATGTAGAGCAGAACAAAGTCTATACTGTTGAGAGAAGTATTTCAGAAGGGTTGTGACATGCATCTCTAAAGGAAACATAGGAAAGGATTAATTCTATGTACTAAGGGATTACAAATGCCTAAACATGTTCACGTAGTTAATCCTCATCCTTTTGCTTGTCAAAGTGCAGGGAACCTTGGGTCATTGCATTTCAACTTCACAAGAATCAGAAAACATCCATAATCACCATCCAGGGCATGGTAGGAGACCTCCTCATCTCAAGCAAGAGATTTCCTCTGAGCACTGCTCAGTGCACTGGACCATTTTAAAACAGACTTTTAGCTTTGAAAGTACGCTGTTCAAGATTCTATGTTCTTGGAAAATAAAATTCTTAATTTCACAGTTTGAAACTTTTCAGCTCCTGTGCTTATGGGACAATAGATGAATCTATGATCTCCATCTCACTGATGTAAATTTCCAGTAACGCAGCTGAAAAAACTCAAAATATATTTCTGTAGCAGAAATAAGTACCTTATCACCATCTTAGTTGCTCAGACTGCTGTGCATTTGGGGAAACTTTTTCAGCTATTCATTATAGTGCAACCTATGATTGAACATTTAAAACATTCATATGTATTATGGTTCATGTCAATTGATACAATCCCTCATTTGGGCGGCATTAGACTAAGCAATGAAGGAAGTTCGACAGAAAAAGGGAAAAGACATTCCCTTTTTTTAACTGAATTCCGTTTTTGTGTGAATTCCTTCACCTCTGAAAAGTAAAATACAGTACTGAAGGTCGCTGAAACCAGTCCTCAACCTCCCCTGTTCTGGAACATCCCCAGAGCATGATCGGAAGAAATTAAATAGGTATATAGATTAAATATATTTAAAATATTTTGTAAAAGAAATACCTAAACACCTGCAATGTGCACAGCTACTAGTCCTGTCAGGGGACATATCATATGTTCTGGCTGCTGGCACATATGAACTTACTGCATCATGCAACTTTGTACTGCTGCCTTCTGGGTACCCTATGGCACTGAACCTTCTAGGACTATCTTTTTTCCCACCTTGCAAGTTTTACACTCTTTTGGTACACCAAGCATACTAGTCTATCTGCTCCCTCTACCCTCTGAATGGAATAAAAAATTTGAAAAAAAAGAAAAAAAAAAAAGGAAAATCATGGTTTCAAACTTTTCAATTCAGACAATGTTTCTTCTCACCTAGTTTTATTGAAAAGATATCAGAAAGTTCCCAAATCTTGTCAGCATTTTTCCTTAATCATCTGCTTCTTGGGTTTGTTTGCAACTGATCTTATTGTTTCAGTACTAATTATAGATATTTATTTTTTAATTTTATTGCAGAGACACCAAAGGTTTCGCTCCTGGCCTGAAAGTAATTCTTTTAGTAAAGATATAAGTAAAGATGAATAAATTAAATTTAAGAAGGTAAAATATGAAAATGCTTATTCAGCAATCTTTCTTTTTTTTTTATAAATAAAAAACCAGAAATATTTCACTACCTTAAACATCTGCATTCATCAGGGAAGTCTATATCATACTGATTGGGACTCCTCTAGATCCAGAAGGCAAACTTTAGACTGTACCGTAGTTCTTAAGCTTGAAGCCTGGCCTTTTTTCTGTCCTTAGTGACACAGGGTAGCTACTCTACTTGTAGACAGCAGAGCACTTTAGGGTGTATAAAATTACCCAAATTCTTTCTTTGTGTTTTTGGAACAGCAGATGAATTCTGTCTTTTTAAATATTTAGTGGAAGCTAAGTGTTCTTGCCTTGCAGTTATAGCACACACAGTTGTTATCACAGGGCACAGTGTTTTCATACGGTGCTGGAGAGGTAGATTACTTATGTTTAAATGTTCTCCTCTGAACAAACACATATATATATACATGCACACACAATCACTCACTCATTTAATGTTAGGAGGAAACTACTCAAATGCCTGTTGCAGTTCTAAAAACAGAGGCTTCTCGTTATAAACCACTGAACAAGAAAGCAAACGCTAGAAATAATGACTGTAGCTGAAGCTTATCACCTTGAGTCCTGGAATCGCTGTGAAGGTATAGGGCTGACAAAAAAAAAAAAGGGAAATGAACAGAGATAAAAGATCTCAAGATGTGCAGAAGCAGCATTGTTAGCGTTGTGTGAACTGAATCCAGATTTAATACTCTCCCAAAGTAACAAAAAGGAAAACATCTTTTAAGAATTCCACACAATGCAAGAAAAAGAAGTCATTTAATCTTGGATCAATATTTGAAAGTGGTAAGTGGAAATTGCAGCTCAGTAAGGATTTTGGCTTGCACAGTTCCATTTCATTTTGCTTTCATGCAGTGCAAGTCTGGGATAACATTCCAGATGTTGGATTGTACAGAGGGAAAAGAAATACTTGCCCTACTTACTCTCTGCTCTCTCTTAACATATAACATTTTTATATCATATATTATATACGATACATCGTCTATATCTATGTAAAATATATGGTAATTGTTTAATAGAGATTCCAGACCGTGGATTCACCTGTGAAATAGAGCAGACCACAAGCTCAGCTGGTGCCAGACTTGTTTTGCCAGTTGATGAATATGAATTATATTCTCTCTTATATATACATACTTATACATATAAATATATGTAGGCTGTTGGCAATTGACATCCCCTGGTATAATAGCAGTCCGGGCTCAGTATTGCCACCTGTGTTGCTCTGCTACAGGCAGAGATAGTTAGATTTCTGAGGTCTGGGAGGGGTCAATCTCAATTACTCAAGTTAAAACAGCTGAAGGTCTGCTCGCTTATATAGGGTATGATAACAGTCCAGCTGCATATAGTGTTATACAGAGACTGTGTTTGCTCCACCTTGCTGTAGCCTCTTGTGTGTTACTGGCAACTGCCTGACACCAGAGTGGGGCAAAGAAGGATCTTCTGCAAATAATGAAACTTCAAAGGTCCCAGCCTACATATTCTTCCTCTTCAGAAAGTGAATTGCAGCTCCTCAAGGTTGGTGGGATGAGCCTACTGGCTGGGCTGGGTTTTGGAGAGGCTTTCAGGGAACCGTAAGATTTTTAAAATAATCTGTAAAACAAACCAAAAGGAGGTGGCAATGCCATGGGTGGAGAACGGGACATTCCCATCTGCTGCTGTTTCTCCCTGGTTTCACTTCACCTTGCTTCCTTCTCTCCCATTCTTTATCTGACCTGTGCATGTAAATGGTGAGATTTTCAATTTAACAGTAATTTTTAAAAATACACTGCTTTTTCCCTCATAGGAAGAGGTTCTGATAGACATTGAACACTGATTTTGAAATGAAATTCTAGTACTGATTATAGGTGATGGTGTTTTGTAAATAATTATAATAATAATAATTCTAACAATAATATCTATTGAGTAAGTAGAAGTATAAAAAAAAAGGTGTGGTTTTTCGTTGGTTTGGTTTGCGGGGTTGTTTGTACTTCTTGTAGTTGTGAAAAGGGAAGTAAATAAAAAGCAGACTAATAGTTGGTCTGGGTCACTTTACCCCCGACTTAGTCTCTCAGTTTAGAAAATAAGGAAGACAGTAGTATATGCCACAGAGTCAGCAAGCAACAGGAAAAAATCCAAAAGTGAAAGTATAGAAAATTTACCCTGTAACAGTTACAACATACAGAGGTGTCAGAGCTGTGCCAGCAGTGGCAGAATTTGCTTAACAAAAATGTTCCCCAGGCATCCAATAATGTCACTTGTGATTTCCACTGAAGATTACCCATCAGTTAGCACAAATTTGCTTTTTAATTGGACTGTATTGCACCTGCCACATTTTGACTCCCCAGTCTCTGAAGCATTGGCAAAAGAAGGAAGGTGGATATTTGGGGGGATTTAATCTTAATACATTACAGGAAGGGCATGCAGAGTAACAATTAATGTTTAAAAGACAAGAATAATGTGCACTTGCATGAAGTAATGAGGAAGAGGGAATGGGACCTGGGGAGTAACTAATGAACAAGATTAATTAGCCACAGAAGAAAGATCTAAAGCTCCAGTGAATTCAGTGGGAAGCTTTAATTCTGTTGACTTTTGTGGGTCTGGGGAACAGCCCAAGGAGGCCCGAAGTAGAAAATCCAGCAGCAAGGCTACGTTTATCCAGGCTTATTTTTAAAAGAATGCCAAAGTTGGTGTGTGCTGAAGGTAAACTGGAAACAGCTGGACAAGCCAACTGAAGGGCAGTGCAAGGCAGGAGGCTGATAAGCACATAGCGTGGCAGCACTAACCAGCAGCAAGTACGTGGGGAGACAGAGTGGCTTCACGCGCTATTTGACCATAACCCAACTCCTTGTTTTTGTTGTTCATGGCGGTGTTGCTGTTGTTGGCTTGCTTTGAGGGAAAGGGAAAGGAAGAAAATAATTAAACTGAGAAACAGGGGAATGTTTTCATCTAGACTTGCAATGGCGTAGAGGCTCTGCCTCACATCAGGTCTGATGTGCTGCAGAGTGTACAAACATCCAGTAAGAAATGTTTTCCAATTTGATCTGAACAAAGGGAACCAAGGTTGAAACAGAAACAGGGCCGCACCAACTTGGTGGAGCTCAGAAGGAGGCTTCTGGGAATCCAGGGACAGGGCACACTGTTCCAGTGACAGGGTGCTCTGGGTCACTATTGCCCACCTGAGAAGGAGTATGATGTAGCTGACTTTACACTGATGGGTGCCACCTGACATGGTGGCTGTCTGCAAGGTCAACCCATAGCAAAGGCAAGAAGGTTGCAAGAAGACACCTCATGACAGCAGGGGTGGATGAGGGCAAAGAGGGTGACAGTGGGGACCCAGGACTGGAGGAGAGGATGATGAGGGTTCAGGAGGACAAGTCAGTAGTTTTGAGTAAGCACAGTGGGATGCTGTGGAAGCAACCACAGAGCCAGATGAAAAGGGCAGCAAATCATCTTTTCCAGGTAAGGGAGAGGGAATGGGAGGGGTGGACAGGCTCTCCAATCCATAATCTAAACAAAATATTTACAGTTAAAATCCCACCCTATTT
>JAOXNO010000004.1:5974552-5988389 GCA_028565335.1 Limnodromus scolopaceus
AGATCACCAAATCCAATCATTAGCTTAGCACTGTCAAGTCCACCACTAAACTATGTTCCTAAGCACCATGTCTACACGTCTTTTAAATCCCTTCAGGGATAGTGACTCCACCACTTCCCTGGGCAGACTGTTCAATGCTTGACAGCCCTTTCAGTGAAGAAGTTTTTCCAAATATAGAAACTAGATCTCCTCTGGTGCAACATGAGGCTGTTTTCTCTTGCCCTATCACTTTCACTATCTTTCCTCCAGGCTGAACAACCCCAAATCTCTCGCCCTTTCTCCATAGCACAGGTGCTCCAATCCTCTCCTGTCTATTCCCTCATCATATCACTTCCTACTTGGCCATGAAAACATCAGAAGCCTGGAAACATGTTTTACAAAACCACCTTTGACACAGGAATGAAGACAGAGCCTCCATGTAACCTTCACCAAAAGTGATTTTGATGTAAGATAGATTGCAAGTTGATCTTAAGTCCAGAAAAGGAAATGAGCTAAGGACTGGGAAGAATTATTTTCTGTGTCTCTCATCAGTAACTATTGACTGAGAAAGAAACGCAACCACAACAGTTACATGCAGTAATCTCACACATCACGGGTAAAGTTGAAAAAGAGGCTTAAAATACTTGTGAAAGATGGTCACTGAGGAAGAATGATGCTGGAACTGCTGGGATGTACATGTTGTGTTCACACATATTTGTCAAATCCCTAAGAAAGTAGCCAGATATAACATCCAGAAAAATTAAAAAAGCCATAATACTGTATATGCCAAGAAAGTTGTTAACCACTGTCATATTCTCAAGCTTTCAAGAAATAAATACTTTCACTTCAAGTGTACCTAAGGAAAGAACTGGTTGGATTTCAACCCAGTCTAGGATAAACATGCCATGCAAAAGAAAGTGCAAAGCAATATTCAGAGAAACAAATCTTAGGGTATGTAATGGTCTCTGATAGATGCAGCAATTAGTTGAGGTACAAAGGGGTGGTGGAGATAACACTGTCCTCTGAAAAAGCTTGGTTGATACAACAGAAATTCAAAGTACAGGAGAATGGTTGGATAAGAACATAGACTGTAAAGAAATAGTGTTCCACAGAGCAAAAGGCAAATTTGCACCTGAATGCATACATATACATGTTGAACATGACTGAGATACGAGAATGAATGGAAAAAATGCCTTTGAAGAAAAATCTCATTTACCAAATATCAATGAAACCTTTAGCCACAGATCACAAAAGAATTAAGAGATCTACAGAAGTAACCAACTAAATTAAAACCCAAATTTGAAAGTGGAGTGAATACACGAGTATTTATAAAGATGAATGGAAAATGAATACCATAGAGAATCAAAGAAATTATACACAACCACAGGAACCCGTTACAAGCACCATGGCCAGAACCCCTGGAGCATTACCCTTCATGTTTTCATTTAGTTTCCCAAATGAGATCATTCATTCTGAGGTCATATCAATAGATGGGGATATGAGCAGCATGGCCACAAGCCACTTACCATATGTAGCCTTATAGTGGTCAAAGAAACAAAGACAGCAGAAATACCAATTAGCTAGATAAGACCTCTGCTTTAAGGAAGCGTGTTTCAAGAAGTCGCTCGCATAATTATTATTGGATTATTTATTTTTTTATTCCCTCACTTACTAATTAGCTACTGATGTCCATTTTATGTTTCTAGGAGCTCTAGTCTTACCTGAAAGCTAAGGATCTTCAACAGATAGCACCTAGAAAGAAGCTGGGTATCATCATAACTAGGATATAACAAAAATATGCTGGCTACCTCTGTAGTGGAAATCTCCAGGCAGATTTAAATCTGTGCCAAAGCAATGATATTTGCTGTGTTCCAAGCTTTTAGTGTTCCAAGGTATAAATCAACTTTCCTTCAATTAAGGCAGTAAAGTTGCTGCAGGTCTGTGTTCATATCTGGGCTAAACAAAGATTAAACAGATGGCTATTATTATTACTACTGTAATGTATTTTGCTTTATTGTTTCTACCTTCAAATTCAGGCTGAGGTGAAGGCTCTTTCAATCTGAGGCTGCTTATTAGATATCAGAGACCTTTGGTGTAAGAGATCTTGCAACACCAGTCTGAAAGAAATACTAACCTTGCAGTGGATTCAGTGCAATTATTGAGGATAAGGAACCTGTTTCCACTACTCCTTCAATGCAGCCTGGGAGATTCCCCTACATCTAGCAGAAATTTCTAGAGATTCTAATACTTCCTGAAGTACCTTTGGCAGGTTGGCTGACTTAGTAAATCATCCTTTAAACTCATGAACTTGGCAGTGGGGTGGGGTCCACAGCCGTGATACTTGTGTGCTCACAGGCATCAGGGTGGATGAGCACACCTACCAGAGCGATCATGAATGCCCCCGTACCCTCCAAAAATGTTCGGCTAAAAAGGTGAGACAGTCAACAGTTCGACTGAAGAGTCTCTATATCAGTGCATACGGCACGGGTAGCAAACAAGAGGAGCTGGAAGCCGCTGTGCAGTTGGAAAGCTGTGAACTGGTGGCTATCAGCTGGCAACCTAAAATTGGTGGGATGAATCGCACAACTGGAGCGTTGCAATAGATGGCTAGAAACTCTTCAGGAGGGACAGGCAAGGAAGGAAAGATGGTGGTGGTGGGGGGAGGCTGCGTGCTTTCTGTGTGAAAAAGAAAATGGTTGATTACACAGAGATGTCTTGAAACACAGCAATGCAGAGGTCATCCATGCTTATGGCTGAAAATTAGAGACCAAACCAACACAAGAAAAAGTGTTTACTAGAGGCGAACAGATCAAGGGGAGGATGTCAATTTAGTGTTCTTTAACTACAGGAAACATCATGCTGACAGGCTTTGATCCTTCTAGCACTCTTCAACTGCCCTCACCTCTGCTGGAAAAGCAGCCCAACAAGCTGCAAGCAGCCTTGGAGTGCATTAGGATAACACCCTTATACAGGTGATAGAAACCTCAACCAGAGGAGATGCATTACTGGTTCTATTGCTCACTATCACAGAGGAACTTATTGGAGAGGTCAAGCTTGGTGGTAGCTTGGGCTGCAGTGATCGTGCCATGGCAGAATTAGTGATCTCAAGGGATATAGGCCAGGTGAAATGTATAGTAAAGACACTAAAACCTTCAGGAACTGGTGGATGGGACCCCCTGGGAAACTGTCCTCAAGGATAAAGGAGTAGAACATAGCTGGCAGCTACTTAAAGGACAAGAACTGTCAACTCCAGTGTGCAAGGAATCAGGCAAGGAAGGCAGCGTTACTAAAAAGTCATACTGTTTTTGAGTTACTCAAATGCATTCACAGAAGTGTTTGATAATTATTTTTTATAAGTTTGACCTCATTAATTCATTACTCTTTCACATGATACCATTATCACAGTTAAATAATTTAAATAAATTGAAAACACTATGTGTAAAAATTCAGCCTACAGACACGCTCATTTACAGTCATAATACATGTGCATATCACCATACATATATGTGTATATATTAGTAGTAGATTGCAAAAGATTTTGCAATGCATAATGAACACTATCTATTTTATCAATGGAGAAACAGAAACAAAAGGCAAATTATTTAACAGCCTTATTCATACCACATTCATTATACTCTAGCTCAGAAGCAGAAGGAAATACATGGAAATAGGAGAAAATGCATTTAAAATCTGTCCATGTTTCTCCTGCCAAGCCTTTTCACCGAATCCTTTCCTGTTCTGACCGCAGCACTGTCTACACACACTTCCTTATTTGAAGTTTTTTGCTCATTTTTATTCTTAATTTCCTTCTGTTATATCTAAGACATCTCCAGAAAAAGACAGATGATTAAACTGATGTGGTCTGACAAAAGTATTTGTTGTGACACTGACCAAATTTTTCAAAATAGTTCAGTTACAACTAAATCTGACCCATGCAGATTGTTCCTTTTCCTCCATTAGCTCCTTGCTGTGCTGCTTTTTGATCAACTCCTATAAGCTTTTCAGCTTTAATAAAGGAAATTGAAGCTAATGAGTTGAAAGGGCAGCAACGATTGATTCCTAATGTAATGCCTGACCTTCTGGAGGGCAATCTTTAGTAAAGGCATTGACAAAAATATATCAGGGTGTAAGAAGGAATTTGAAGGCTGCAGTTTGAAGCCATTCAAAAGAAGGCAAATAGGTAGGTTATGCAAAGGGTTTTTATCTAAGCAGTTAACAGCACTCAATGCCTGCTGATCTGAAAGGGGCTGGTTCACTGGGAGACTTTCAAGAAAGAACCAGCTGCATAAAAAAAAGCTTCTCTATTAATAAATGAGGCTGAAAGTATTTCAGAAGAGGCATTTAACAAACACTTTAAAGGTCTGGGGATTACAAAATGGGCCATGCAACACACACACACAAAATGTTCTTGGGTAGTTTAGGTTTCATTTTGCTTGCAAAAGTGTCTCAAATCCATTTTCACAATCATTCACCATTTCAGTAATGCAGCTAGAACGCCTCCACAGGAACCAAACTCATTTCACTTGTTCTCTTTTAAGAAGAAATGGGTGAAAACACTACAAACCAAGGGGCACCTGCAGAAAGGATTAACCTATACAAGGTTAATTTGCTTTCTTTGTACTTCTTTATCTATTAGTATAGCATCTGTTGGAGATTGCTACTATTTTACATTTAGCAGAGTTGCCATTAAGAAGAGGAACATGCCCAACGAAGAGAGGCAGGGCTTGGAGGGACATCCATAGTCTGGCTCTGGCCCTTGAGTAATTGCAACTATATAAAAAAAAAAAATGTCTGGTGGTATCCCTTTCCCCCAAGATATAAGTAGGGAAGATTTCCCTGACACCAGGGGACTCCTCAGGAAGCCAGGTGAGTGTGAGACAGAGAGGGGAAACCCATTTCAATGCACATCATTGCTAAACAGTAAAATTACAGTGGCGCAACAGAGTTTTAAAAAGTTGAAGAATCCCACTGCACAGGTTACCAAAAAAAGCTGAGCATTTTCTCTACTTTCCTCTGGGAGAGGGAGTATTTCTAATTTCCATTTTGAACAAAGTCTCAGAGAACGGAGAGAAAATAACATCAAAAATAGTGTTCATAATTAGTTTTTTGCCCCAAAACAACTTTATAAAATGCTCTGATTCAAGAGCTTCCTCAAACTAAATTAAACTTAATTTTTACAACAGTAAAAATTTCATTTTTCAAGTGTCAAAATATTTAATTTTTTGCAATTGAAAGAAAGTTCATGACCACTTCAAAAAGTCACATACCATTGCCCTATCTTTTCATTATTGCTAAATCAGTGCCAATGAATTTAAAAAGATACTAATTTGGGATAAAGAGATGTGAAAATCTATTTTCCTTGAAAATTCTTTTTATATTGACATGCAGTGCTTTCAATCATCACCAGCATATTAAAGTATCTCAGCTTAGTTCTGACAGCAATAGCTTTTTTATGACTAGATGTTAATTTACGGAAAAGTAAATGCAGGAAAGGTTGAGCTGACCTAAATGATTGACTGTCATGACCAGGAAATATGTCATGAGGCTGCAAACCTTTAATGGACAGTCACTTCAATTATTTAGATAGAAGTGTCACCTGACCAGGCTATATGGTGCCTGCTCTCAGTTTGAAGTTAAAAAAAGAAATGTTCCCAGAATTATATCACAGAATATGAGACAAGAGCAAATAAGGAAGAAATGTCACAGGGATCAATAAATGTGGAGACAGAATCCAAAATTTCAGCTCTAAACTCAGGATGTTCTGCTTCGTGTTCCACTGTATGGTACTGCAGCTAGAAATTATTTATTTTTTTTATCAAAATCTGATTTAAATCCTTCATTAAACTGTTCTTTAAATATCAAAGAAAGGTATACGCTGAAGCAGACTCCAGTGCTTAGCGTATTTGATTAATATAGTTCCCTTCATCCTTCCAATCATATTATTGTCTAAAAAAATTTGCTGTGGAACAAATAAGTTAAATCTCCAAGGTCTTATAACAACATTGACCAAAAAAATCCCAAAAAATAAATACAGAAGAAAACAATGTCTCCATATCTGAGGGACATTGTAGCTGTTCTCAATTTGGTTTTGTCATGGTTTGTTCCAGGTTAGCCAATGACAAGACAACAGATACTCTCCCCCACCTCCCTCCAAGGAGAGAAAGAATAGAGATAAAAACATTTATGAGTTTAGGAAAAAACTAAGCTACTTCAATGAAATTGTAATAATAAAATAAAAAAAAGGAAATAATATAATAGATACAATATATACAAATATACACTAAATCATATCAAGCTCCCGGGGAGACGTCACCAGCAGGCACTAAGAGACCTTATAACAGCCTATCAATATCTGAAGGGAGCTACAGAAGAGCCAGGGAGGGACTCTTTGTCAGGAAGTGCAGTGACAGGACAAGGGGGAACGGTTTTAAATTGGAAGAGAAGAGAAGAGATTTAGGTTAGACACCAGAAAGAAATTCTTTACTGTGAGGGTGGTGAGACACTGGAACAGGTTGCCCAGGGGACTTGTGGCTGCCCCATCCCTGGAGGGGTTCAAGGCCAGGCTGGACAGGGCTTTGAGCCACCTGGTCTGGTGGGAGGTGTCCTCCCATGGCAGGGAGGTTGGAACTAGATGATCTTTAAGGTCCCTTCCAACTCAAGCAATTCTATGATTCTAAGTTCCATACTGGTCTCGGTAACAAATAAGAGCTGGTTTCTAAAACACACTGATGAGCATCAAAGGTAGACAAACTCACAGGGCTGTTAGTTCCCAGTCGGAGACATCCTGTTTTTCTGTCAGGTTCTCACAAGGGTCCTCCTCAGACATCAATCATTGAAGAAAGAGACTCACTGAAGAAGAGCCCTTGAAGAGGAGCCAACCTGACCCCTTTGATCCCTCAGCATTTATACTGAGCATGGCAATGGGATGGAAGATCCTATTGGTCAGTTTGGGTCACCTGATCTGCCCATTCCTCCCCACAGGTGTGACCCCTCCACAGAGTAAACAACCACAGCAACAAGTATAAGCTGAACATAAGGTTGACTCTGCTCTGCCCCAATCTGCAGGTTTTCCAGTTCCTCAGATAAAACAAGAAATTATAATGCTCACATGCAACTTCGCTATCAATAGAGTAAACTTGAATTTTATCTGACATCTTTTCATTATGCAGATACACAGCAGTCGTGACATTGGTTGATTTGACAAACAAAATATTGTTGGAAGGTTGGTCTAGTTGTTCACATCCTGCCTTTTTTTCAAGGGAGACCACTTAAAGTTAATTTTTATGCTTTTCTGGCTAGAAAGGTTCTTATACTGTTGGACAAAAGCAATACTCCTCCTGTCATAGCATCTATCTGTTATTATGCTTGCTGAGGTTCACAGAGAGGAAGAACCATTTTGAACCACATGATGCTGCAGTTCCCAAAGCAAAAACACAAAAAAGATCAAACAAGCAGTTACATTTTTTCTCCTTTCCTCTTGTTTTCTCTGTATTTCTTGTTCTATACCTTGGCTAGGTGCAAACATACGAAGTTGTGCAAGAGTTTATCCTCATAATATGGCAGCTTTAAGTACAAAGTTCCAAAGAATGCAATAGATCTGACGAGCAGCAGAATTAGAACTTGTTACATAAATTACAGATACCTGAATGAACGTATTCTCAAATAAGTGTGACAAAATTCAACGAAAAAATTTGTTTATGTGGAATTCAGGAAACAAAGCACGTTCTGTGCAGGGGCACCATTGAAGTAGTTACACTGAGCTAAATTCTGGTTCCTTCTGTACTCCAGGGAGGAAAGCAGCTCCCTATTACCTCTCTTCCAGAGGCAGATTTTCTTCCCTTCATGCTGTCCCCTCGTTGGTAAGATTCCACACATGTATTGCCCAGCAGTACAGAAGGCTCAGAAGAACAGTGAATTTACTGTCCATCCGGACTGAAATCCTGATGCAAGTATCATCCTCAGTGAATCAGGGTCACCTTTGCTTCTACAAGGTTCAGCAATGAGATAATTTGAATTCTAATCTAATATTAAGCACAAGCTTTCCTGAGCTGCTTTTGAATGGCCTTTGGAACTGTGCGAGATGGAGTTAAATTGGGATATATTCTTGATTCTTCCTTTTCCTTTATGTTTACTCTTGACATGAAGCTACTTTTCCAGCTGCTTTCTACTTACGCGTTTGATATCCTAACAGGTTCTTTGGTTCTATTCATGTGTTTTTTTCTTCATTCTGTTATTAGAGAAACCAAATTAAACTGCTTGCATTGTGTATGCTTCATGGTTTTGTGGATTTTTTGAAATAAAAGTTACAAACAGAAATGTTTAAGGTCAGAAGTGAGAAGGACAAACAACAGTGGAAAATCACCTGTTCATGTACTGACCTTTACTTATTGTGATTTTTCAGACTGAACAGGACTATGGTTGCTTTGTATTCTCTTCCTTCATTCAGACAATGCCTTTTACAACCAATTACAACACAACTCCTTGGGGGTAGGGGAACGTCTCCCTTTCTCATAGGGAGTGATCATTTACTGATATTCTGAAAGCAATGATGTGCCTCTTCCAAGATTCTATATCACATTACAGTACTTCTAAAATAATTAATTAGCTTAATCAAATAGCTTATGAACTTATTAACGTAATGAGCGAGGATATTTTTGTTGCTTTTAACACAGATTTTCCAATTTTTTTTTTTCTGAACCTCCCTGGGCTGCCAAAATACTGACGATCAACAAGTTCTACTAACTTTTTGTGTCATCTTCTGTGCTTGCTTTTGCAGGGCAAGGTGTTCCCTCCTCTCTCTGCAACAACAGCCACCTTCCCATGTCATCAGGCACTTCTTTGGTTGGAAGGGGTAATATTAATGCTTATGTCTCTCTGCCTTCGCTACTGTGTATATTTGTGCCATGTTCTCTTTCATTTGTCTCTTGTGCCACTCCTGGTCAAGCGAGGAGTCTTGATCTTTTCAGTCTTGCTTCACACAGGGCTCTCCTATGCTCCTTGAGAGATCTTAGTGACAAGCAGAGAAGCTGCAGTTTGGCAAAGGTAATTGTTTACTTTAAACTGCTGCTGTGTTGTAAAACAGCTGATTCAGGAGCACCCGAGCCGTCCGTGTACCATCAGTGCTACAGGCAGGTAGAGAAGATAACTTTGTCAGGCAGCTGATGTTGTTCCACCTCTGTGTTTCCAGCAGAGCCCTGATTCATATCTCTAAATGTCTTTTACATCTCTTGGGTTAATTTGAGACGGAGAGGCCTGAGCTGAACATAGTCATCCTAGGGCAGGCATACTTCTTACAACTTTATTATAATAATATCATCTATACCATTTTTCATCCCATTTATTAAGAAGCTGAGCATTGTATATGATTTTTAATCACAGCTGAAAAATGAGTAGATACTTTCAGAGATATTTTCACAAATGACTGTCTTGATTGCTTCCTGAATATGGTCTCCGAATGCATGCTTAATGTCCTGAGTTTGATATCAGACACATTTCACCTCAGAGCAAAGAGTAAATTTAGAAGCTACAAGTGATATTTTTCCTATCCCGAGCACACCAAGGTAGCTTTGAGTGAAGACTTCAGACATTTTATAAGGATCTCAATTACCTAAGGAAGTCTATACCTGAGCAGGAAATATAAACAGTTTTCTATTGTCTGGCAAGATGTTAATTTGCCAGAAAAGAGCTTCACCTCTTTTTAGGCTGAAGTGTCACTAATTGGTACGCTTCAGAAAGGCCACACAAAATCCTGAGGATAATTACTACTGCACTGATATTATCTTCGGTAGTAACCTCTGGAAAGGCAGCAGTTACCCATCTGGCCCTTTCAAATTATTGAACCTTACTGTAAGCCCTATGTGATAAAGTGTTTAGCCTGAGTAGACTCATAGAATTGCTCTATTCTGAGGTTTAAAAATGAAGATTTTTAAAAAATATCATCAAATCCAGGGAGTGACAGTTTTTTAGTCTTGGGCAAAGTCCATCTGTGTTATTTTCCACTACTAAGAAAAGGACTACTATAGAGTAGAATAGTAGCCCTCATTGGAAAACAAATTATTTAAAAATAATTTTAAAGCAAATTCGGATTGGAGAAGGTGTTTTCTCAGGGTTGATTTTTTTTAATGGTGAATACATCAGTATTCAGTCATTAACAGTGTTAATATACATAAGTAGATTTTTAAGTTATTGGTATTCATAGGGCCATTAAATGCTAAATTAGCATTGGCTGTTACTTATTTTTTCTAAAGACCAAAACCAATGCTTTAACTACATGCTTTAACTAGCTCTCCCCTGCGTCCTGAAAAAACTTACTGTATTCTTATCACAATTTCTTTATAGAAAAAAATTACAAAAATTATGCCAATAGGATAGTATAAGTATTTACTGTAATATTCAAGGTTGTACTTTTCAAACTTACAGAACTGTTTCTTTACAATGAATATTTGAATTTTGAATTTTGGTTTCCTGTATAAAATTATTTGGAATAGATAAAATATTTAACAAACAGAAAAGCCAACCCAAAACTGTAAACACCTGTATCCAGTAAATTCCCTAGGACATGAATATTCATTTCAGTAATAAACTCCATAACTAATTTTTCCCCCCAACCATATTTCTCTTTGAGATCCCTGTGAGGGATATACATCTTACTACAAAACTTTTTATCAAGGTCATGGTTGTTCCATTGGTATCATCAGTGGAAATTTGTCTTTGAAATTCTTTTCTGTAAGAGAAGTAAATACAACATTTGCTTTTTCAAGAAGCTTAAAATACAAAGTTGAAACAAAAATAAAGTAGAAATCATCTACTATATGCAAAAAGTTGCAAGAAAAGTCAAGGTGTTCACTGAAGTTGTAAATGCATATGACCATTTTTCACTACAAATAAATGTACCAAATCAACGTACATCTCTCAATTAAGTATATTTTACATTTTAATATGGTTTGAATGTACTTTACTAGACATCATGTGAAGATATGCTGAGAAACTTACTTTGCCAATTAACTGAAAGTTCTCAAGCACTAAACTGACTATTCAGATCTGGCAAAGATTATATAGTACATCCCTACACTATTTAATTGTAGGACAGCTTGATAATTAATCAGTTTGTCCAGACTAATTCAGCCCATGATTAAGTAATACTGTGAATTCAACCTGGGAAATCTCAAATCCATGCTAAAAAGCAGAAGGAAACAATTATGAAAGTCTGAGAAACCTATTAGACTCTGTCTAGGAAGTCACAGAATCATAGAATGGTTTGGGTTGGAAGGGACCTTAAAGATCATCGAGTTCCAAGCCCCCTGCCATGGGAGGGGACACCTCCCAGTAGACCAGGCTGCTCAAAGCCCCATCCAGCCTGGCCTTGAACAATTCCAGGAATGGGACATCCATAACTTCTCTGGACAACCTGTTCCAGTGTCTCACTACCCTTGCAGTAAAGAATTTCTAAAGAATTTCTACCCAGTATGTATCCTAGTATCTAGTCTAAATCTCCCCTCTTTCAGTTTAAAACTGCTACGCCTCATCCTATCACTACACTCCCTGATCAAGAGTTCCCAGATGAGAGCAGTCTTTAGAGAATTAAGCTGTCTAAAATGAACGACTGTTTAAAAGTAGTTAGTCCTCAAGCTCTTATACCAGAGAAAAACAGTACACACAAGTCGAGGGAAGAATCAGTAGTCTACTACCATCCCCTTGTATTCCGGGAGAGCAACAAGTACTGAAAATTAAAACAATTAAGAACCTGACATTAAACTTTCAATTACATTTTAAATCTCCATCTCTAACCTGTTCATGAAAGTTTTTTTCTTGGCGAGAAATATTGTGCTAATATTCTTTAACACTTTCTGTCTAGAGGTAGATGCTGAGACCAGCTACACTGGTTGTGGATAGCAGATACATAAAGAGGAGGAGGACAGGGACAGTAACTTTCTCATGCTGCCTCTTGTTATATTTTTTTTTCCCAGATTCTTCTACCATTAGCGCTATCAGCATTTCACCTGGTCTCCATCAGGCAGACACGCAGTATTTTTCAGTCGGGAAATAATGGAAGCACTGGAAGGCTCAAAGCTGTCGGTTTGCTAAGGGCAAGTATCAACAGGCAGCTCTGGGGAGGAACACACATGCCGTGAGGACAAGGATGGATTTCCCTATTGATCACAGCTATTGGATATTTCATCTGTCTCTCCTTTATAACTCCTAAAGATTCGATCCCTGCCTGCATCAGTCACAGGAGAACTGGAAGTACTGCAATGCTTTATATTACTTTCTGGAAAAAAAAAAATACACTTTCCACCTTTTCTGGTAAAACTACCTCAGAGCCCTTTAGCTTTATCAGAAGCCAACGCTGATTAATACTTCATAGGATCAGGCCATTAGACATCTCCTAAAAATTATAGCATGAAGTACAGTAGTGAAATAATTAGAATATTTTGCTTCTCATACTGCGAAAGCAAGCTTGGCCTTAGAATAAGGAACGTTTTTATGATTTTTTTTATGGGCTGTATCAGCAGCACTGTAAAATTTCAGTTTTCCCAGCAACAAAATCAATGGACTATTATACTAAAAACTTTTGAATTCTCTAAATGTACCAAGACATTTGTGTAAAAGTCATTTTAGAGCGAAAACTACTGCAGAAAGTGAAAGTGTTTTCCACACACTCAGGCAGCCTTGAACATATACGAATCACCAGTATTATTTGCAATTAAACATATCAAATGAAGTATACATAACTACACATTCAACAGTTATTACAAACCAGCACATTAATATTTATTCTTTGCACTTAATTGTCCATTCCCACCACATAACATATTTAGTTATAAACTCTTTGAAGTGCAATGAATTCTTTTAGTATCTTTGCTGCAGTTCAATTTTAATTTGCTTTTTATGTAGCATCGTTGATACAATGTATCTTGAATTGTGTTATAGTAAGATAAAAATAATGGGAGTGCTTTTCAGAGTTGCATGCCTCTATTCCCATTTTACAGCAGCAAGGCAAAATGATATACGGACATAAGCTAGAAGTAAAAAGAACATGAATGTATATTTTAAATCAGAAAAAAAAAGCAATATTCAACTACTACCCCATTAGCTTTCATCTTTCCTTCATTAAAGTCTTTTGGAAAGGCCTCTTATAAAAGAATAACACTCAGAAAGGCTAGTACTGCTCAGCGCAAGGAAGATGCTTCATATTTCATGAAGCTAATTATTTTGTTCCTGGTTTCATTCTGTGTAGGAGACAGCAAGGAAGGCCTGTAGATGAAGTATGAATTGCTAACTTCACCATCTTTCAGGCAAGTATATCAGAACATATTTCTTAGATGGGCTAGAAACTTCAGGGTTTTGTAACTTAGACGATGATGCAATTTCCCATATTCTGTGGTATGATAATGACCTTTGTTAAAACAGCCCAGGCCATGAAGGCATGGCTAGAGTCAGCAGGAACTGTGTTTCAAGCAGGACTGAAGCCTTTGAAACCTTCAGGAGACTGCTGGTAGAAACTCACAGCAAAGTACGAGCATGCCATTTGAGATTACCTTTAACACAGCTTCACCGTCATGGTCCACTGTGTCTAAAGGTAACTTGGAAAATGCGAGGGAGGAAATTCAGGGAAATGAACAAGTTTCACTGAATTTCACTGAATTTTTAGAGTTGGAAAGGACCACAGAGATCATCTAGTTCAACTCCCCTGCCAAAGCAGGATTGCCCAGAGCTAGAGCATGTCACTCAGGACTGCATCCAGGTGGGGCTTGAAAATCTCCAAAGAAGGGGACTCCACCACCTCCCTGGGCAGCCTGTTCCAGGGCTCTGGCACCCTCACTGTAAAGAAGTTTTTTCTCATATTTGAGTGGAACCT
>JAOXNO010000004.1:6002621-6027547 GCA_028565335.1 Limnodromus scolopaceus
AGAGAGCGAGAAGGTCTCCCCTCAGCCTCCTCTTCCCCAGACTGAACTCGTGGTAAAATCCAAGACACAACATTATGGGTGAAAATCACTCCTCTAAACTAAAATCCAGTTATTAAATAAAAGTGACCTCATAACCAGTTATTCTAGCGTTATGAGTTACGGCCCCATTACGTCCTTTGAACAGCGAGCAGTCAGTGAAATAAACGGGACATCACTTTGGTGCTCGCTTATTCATGGAGGTGCTGCTCAGATTGCAGACCTAAACGAAAGCAGCCGGCAAACCACGCTGTGGCTCTGCAGACTTACTGCGGTGGTCTCTTCACCGTAGCTGTACTCTCCCATGAAGTTCAGTTTCACGCGCCACTCTCTGGCTGTAATAGGCCTGTTAAATATAAGGAGTTGCTTAATATGGGCTTTCCAGTTTTTGGCTACTTCCTCTTCAAATTCCTTCTTAGCCTTGATAATTTCAGTGAGCTTTTTATATGCCCTAGTTTATGCTCTTCAAACTCTCTTTCATTAATTTTACTATTTCAGTTTTTGAAGTAATTACAAAATATTAATCGATGAAATATTTCATCACTTGTTTTGCTAATAATTTAGCCTCATTTACTTATTAAGATTGTGAAGTGAGAATGCTGTATATGGAAAAATTATTTATGATGTATAAAAGAGAACTAACCTTTAACTTGCTACAAAACTTGGACTCTTTTTTCAGAACAGTCCAGCCTAATTGGCTGACTGATGAATTAAGAGCTCAATGAACATGAAGAGTGCTGTGTATGTATGCTAAAAGCTCTCTGGAGAGTTATAAAAATCTATTGCCATTGAATGTCACTTGATCATGAAAACATCAGAGCAGTTAGATGCCTCTGAGTTGTACAAATATGCATACAGGCGTAATTTAACACACAGTATGTTTAATTCCTCAATACCTTCTATTAATCCCCTATTATTAAAGGTACTTTCAAGTGCGAAAGCAATAATGTTTCAGGAATCTATAAAGTTAGCAGTTGATGACTGTCTCGGAAATGCAGCCTACATTACTCAAAACTGTCTCTTCTTCAGTCTGGGGCTACCTAACAGAGAGGAGAATGAGTCTGGGCTCCCGCAGAGCTGCAGGACATAACTCTGATGATTTTAATAAGCACAGCATGTCAGCTGGAAGGAAGGCCAAGAATTTTTTAAGTTGGCTCAGGTTTCACACGGTCCTGAGCATCCTAGGGACTGCAGGGTGAAAAGGAAATTCTTTAAGACCTTGTTAAGGGCAAAACATGCAAACTTCTATAACCCAATTTTTCTGTATTTACCCTTCTTTTAGTTATTTCCATCAAATCAAAAATCCTAAGATAAATAAGCATTATTTCATAAGCTTCTTAAGAAGGTTTACCATTACACAGTCTGAAATCTATAGTGTCAGTTGCCTTATTTTTATTTTTTCAAGAAAGCAGATATTTTCAAGCAATACTTTTATCCTTGGTCATCCTTAACAGTTCATTATTTCCATCTTCAGGATAGTTGTTCGGGTCCATGAAGTCCAGGAAATGAACCAAGTTTGAAGTTGAAGGAAAGAAAATCGGTAAGCAGACAGAAAAGTTATTGCATTTTTACTTCAGCTTCTTTGAAAGAACATGGTATTTTCTCTTTACTATTTTTTACTCATTAATTCAAGTTGACACTTCCAAAATCAGTGTTAAATTTAACTGTGATTTAAGAACTCATCTGTTAATCTCATCTATTTTAAGTTAAGGTGACTAGACACCAAGCCAGCTGCTGCTTATAATGGAAAATGAAGTTTACAACCACGTATCACAGGCAGAATCTCATCCTTATGCAGAATGTTCAGATTTCTTGATGGAAAAACCCTTTAGCCTCAAAACAAAATTTTTATATCAAACAACAAGAAATCTTTCTATCAGCATTTGGGTTTTTGGTTTTTATGTTGTGTGGGTTTCAAGTTTTTTTAAATGTGATTGGGTGCTTTTTTTTTTTTTTTAACTAAAATCAAATATTTTCTACAAGGACACAAAAAATATGTCCAGAGAAAATAATTAACCAGTTTTAGCTTGGATTATATCATGGTGTAACAACAATCTACAGACGCAGGATTTGGAACAGGTATGTGGTGATTTTGCCTTTACTTTAGAGAAGTGTTACTGAGCTGGACTCAACACAACAAATTCCCAGCTTGTTCCACACAAATTTTTGAAAATGCAGTTTTCATTATGATCAATTAGTATTTGTACCATAACATATAATGTTTTTAGGACTGAAAATATTTAGCTAGGATTTTCTCAGAGTAGATATTTTTTACAGAAAACTGAAAGGCTACACAAGTCTTTGTTTGTTTCCGTCCTAAGGACATGCTTGAAGAAGGGTGGAGAGAGGTTTCGAGGTTTCATTTTGGGGTATTTTTGTGTTTTGTTTTGTTATTTTTCTGTGTTTGATCACCTGGGAGGCAACTTCAAAAGAAACTGGAATTGTTTTCGAGGTTAATAACCCTGTGAAATCTAATACATGGCAATGAAATTGGTATTTGCAATGGTGCTCGTTTTTAGGTAAGCTATAACGTCTATCAAGCTTCTTAGGAAATTAATTGTGTTGTAGTCCATGTCTAATTTTAGCAAACTTGAGGAAAAAAAAATATTCTATTTGGTTTAAAGTCATGCCGGGTGAAAGCAAGAAATCATTTAAGTTGAAATTGTTATATAAGTACTTTTATGGCGAAAAAACAAATCAAAAAGATATGACAAAAATATCACTACTTAAAAACTGACTAGTTTGTTTTTTTAAATCAGCCTAGTTTCACACGTTTACATTTAGACACAAACGTATGCATGTTCTACATGGGGTAAAAAAAAAAAGGAATGCAGAAGACAGAGCTAGATACTTCTCATTAATTAAGTTTCCAATCAACAATGCAATTAGCACAAGTACAGAGCCACCATTAGTACTGTTCTGCAAGTGTCCGGAGTCGTACTGCAGTGGCTGACATTAGACGTGCCAAGCTGAAAGCCTTACGATAACGCACTCCTACACCCCAGTGGTAAAAAGGTACACACCTCCAAGCAAATTTTTTATTCAATCAATCAGAATAAGTAAACAAACAAGCAAAACACTCTGATGAGTGGATTCAGACTTGGGTTTTTTTCCTGAACTACTTCATCAAACCAAAGGGGATGTTTGCAAAAGCTCTAGTGTTTCTTTTTCAATATTGGGATGCCAATCAGAACGGAGGTTTACACAGTGAAGAAGTACGTAAAACCCTTCATTACAAAGTTCATCTTAAGATGAAAAAGGGTAAGTGCTCCACAGGGTTATAACGGTTCAGTTCCTATCATAATTAATGAGAGTTTCAGGGCTAAATGCCATCACACCATTTTAGATGTCCTAGGGCCTAATTCAATTCCCACCGAGAAGAGCAGGGATCAGATCATTCAATTAACTTCAGTGGCCTTTGGATTGGACTTAAGATCCTACTCGGAATGAGATGTAGTTCTCCATTGAGAGACTGAGCACTTCCAACTCCTGTTGAGTTTGACATCTTCTTACTGAAGCTGAGTATCCAAAAAGAGAGTAGGAGAGCTTATCTTTTCTATACCTAAAATCAAATTAGGGACTTATAAAGGAGCCTAGGAGATTTTATCACCTAACTGCAATAATTTCCTTTTAAATTCTTGAGTAAATCGTTTAAGCGAAAAAAAACGCACCTTTTTTAAGATTCAAAACACTAAAGATTATTATAGACAGAACTCATAATACAACAAACATGGGGTTGTTTTTTTTGTCTTTTTTTTATGTAGCACGCCAGGAAAAATTAACTGAGAGGTTTTTTTCTATGGTAATACTATTATGCAGGACAATAATAGTATAACTTAATTGTTACAATTAAAGTAAAGTATGTTTTTCCATACATTTAATGCTTGCTTATAATGGTGTAGTTAGTCCTAAAAAGAACAGAATTCTGCTGTCATTTTCAGAGTATCAGAAAACACATACGCGATACACATTTCCAAAAGGCAGCAGTACAGTAATTGACAGACATGATTATTGTGTCCTCTAGAAGCATTCAGAATGACAGATGATGATAATTTCCTCATAAATCATGTCTAGAACATGAAAAATGCAATGGAACCTCATTTTAATCTTATCATCTTATCAGTACTAATGGAGGAGGTAGAATTTCGGTCTACAATGTTTATCTGACTTATGTTCATGAAAGAATTTTCCAGAATTTGCAATTCTGTGTATAAAAAAAAAATCCTATTCAAGATAAGCAGCACCGAATATTTTGCTTCTACTGTGTTGCTGTATTACTTTACTGATCCTTGGTGATTGACAGGAGAGCAGAGCTGCAGACTACTATTTCAGAACAACTCACCAAGATAGCAGTGGAGGTTTTTTGTTCATCAGGAAGAGAGGAATAAAAGAAAAGAACAGAACGCTTCAGACTCAGAGAATCCAAGGTAACAATTCTGGATTTTCTTCATGCTTTCAAGCTGGACTGTTTTCATTATTTTTAATATAAAGGAAACTTTTTTTATGTTTGTGACTGAATCCATTGAATGCGAATAAGGCTAGTCTCTCCCACGCTGCATTTTTATTCTGCGAAAAGCTCATAAATTCAAGTTTCAGTAACTTTTTTTAAACACCATTATCTCCTCTATTCCACCTCCGTCCTCTGAGATATTCTATTCGTTACAGAATGTGGTGCCAAGTTGACTCCACAGTTCAGAAGTGTTTGATTTACAAGTAACGGTTTGGGGTATCTTGGTGAAGGTGGTGAGAAGTTTGAGCCTTGAACAGATGTTCTCCGCTTTTGGTGGCACTAGGATTCAAGGGGTTTGTTTGGGACCATGTTTGCCTTTCACACAGCAGATTTTGTACTCCAGGATGGCTTTACCAGATGCTTTTTTTTAGAAGGAAGGACCATGTCAAAATATATTATTCACTTCCAAAAATTCCCCTGAAAATTTTTACATTCTTTCAATGGCTTGCTTCTAGATAGCTGGAACATTTGTACGGACAGTAATAAAGGTAATTTTAACCCAAAATATTATAATACATATTGCAATCTTATAACATAGGATTGATAACATTTATGACGTTCGTTAGAGAGGAATAACAAAATAAATAGAGGCCAAATAACTAGGGAAAATTTTTCTCTTCTTCCTCCCACAAGATGGCCTGTGAGACACCAAGCAGTGAGAATCATTCAGCTGCCATGAAGGATTTTACAGCCATTACAACCAGCTTCCCTGGCTCACAAGGAAGATACCATTGTTGCTGTAGCTCCGAGGCCAAGGAGAGACTCTTCAACTATGTCTGTTTGAAGAGACACCCGTTACATTAACATTAGTAACTACACATTGTTTAACATGGGCTCAAATTCCTCATTACTTTACAATTCTTGTGGTAAATTTCAAACACCTTGCAGATAAAAGACTGTAAAGTTTTATACTGCAGGAAAACTCTCTGACCAACATTCCCAAGAGTATGCCAAGTACTTTCGGGACTATGAGTCCATCTCCAAGAAGCTCTTCAAGGTAAACACGAGAGAATAATACATGGATTAATACCAAAATGTCCTTAGCAATTGAAGAGCTTCTATAAAGGAACTATTGATCCAACCTGCTCATACAGCAGCCGAGGTTTGAAAAATTTCAGGCTCCACATCTTTATTTAAAAATCATTGATTTCATGATGTTACATTAATGTTACCCAACAACCTAAAGAATGAGATGGAGTAACTGGCAGTGTTATTCCCCTTACAAGGCAGATTATATCACTGTAATGTCCTCTGTCTTAAATGTGAGCTTCCTACAGAATGCATATCCTTGCAACTCTTCTATTGCTATTGGCAAATAAAATCATTTTGAGTATTACCACAGCTGGCATTTAGGCTGCAAAATGACTACATTAATAAGATATCTGACTACACTCAATACTGGGTTCTTCTAAAAATCTAGCTGTAAATATTGCTTTGACTGTTGCTCGGCGATGAGCTGTTTTTTAGGGATTTAATAGGAACTAAAATCTGTTGAAAATAGGAACCGGTTCTGGGTACTGAATAGGTGATAAAATTCTTATGCTGGTGTGTTACATCTAAAATTCCCCTACAAGCTAACATTTCTTATTAGTTTTTAAGTGAATGTCATAATTCACAAAAAATATTTCTAATTACTGCTCAAGTCTAATTACTGGAATAAGTTATTTGACTGATGCTTTTTCCTAGTAGATTTGCTTTCTGTCATTACAGAGTTAACTCTGAGTAAGGAGAAACTCAAGCCATCTGCAGATATGAAAGACTTAACTCATACAGGTGCCACTATAAATAGGGGGTATAAAGAATAAAAGACATTACTGCAGGTACAACACTGCGGACTAAATTTGCCATCTTGTTTTCCTAGGAGAGGAATAAATGCATGAAGACAAAAGCCTTTAAGTCATTAAATCATATGACACTTTCATTCCCTTTTTTCTCTTCTTCCCTCAGCAGTAGTAGCTGCTACTTGCATTTGTGATAACCCAAAAAAATTCAGAGGGTTAAAATCATTTACCTCCCCAGAGCACTGCTGCTGGGGAACACTACCTCCTCGCCTCCCACACCTTTCTTCTGTCAGCATCTTCAATGTTGAACACCCCATTTGTCTCCAAGTTACAGCATTGCAGAAAGTAAAGAAAAGGTTTTAAATGGAAGTTTTTTCCATTGTTTCTGCAAACCTTAAGTTTGTTGATTTTTAGATATGCTGCAAGAAAAAGCTATTCATAAGGATTTCCGTATGGATCACAAGATTTGTAATCCCTTTTAGGAAGAAAACCAAATCTTTCTCTTGGATACTTAATCAGAATGGCAGCTACTTATATAAACAGAATTCAGCAAAGGTTTAATTGTATTTGTGCATGTTTAGAGCTCCATTAATATGCTCCATCCTGTAACTATGGATTATACAATATAACGTTTCCTGCATAACTGCAGACTAGAGGCCTGAATAAATTGCAGTTCAGCCAAAGTTTAAGCAAATACTAGATGTAAAAGCAGGTAAAACATCGGTTAAATCTATTGTGTTTTCTTCAAATCTAATAAAATAACAGATATCAGATAATTATTATGAGACTAAAATTACAATAATTGATTGCACTAAACCATCTCCCCACACACAGAGTTACCTCCAAAGTAAAATAAAAGCAGGCTTTCTGTTTCAGTTAAAAACTTTATTACTTTTTCATTATATTGTAAACATTTTTATATACTATGATTATAGGAATTTAATTTCGGAATGTCTGGTTTTCTGGCTTTGCATAACTATAAAATAATAAAGCAACTGAAGGCATGCTGACGTTCAATCTGAACTTAAATCTCCATCTCTTATTTGGTGAAACCACCTGAATCTCTACACTTTAGACAGAGCTTCTATACACCAGGCAAGGTACAGCAGTGCCACTTACCTTTCAAGTTCCACTCACAGCCTGACCCTTAAAACTGTATTAAAAGAAAATACACTGTCTATATAGCTACAAACACACACATCCACATAGGTGCCTTCGAGACAACCAGCAGATGACCCAAAGTGGGCCCTGGATAAAGAAAATTTCTGGGTGTTGAGCTAGGTCCCAATCTTCCAATTCAACCCATGGGAAACTATAGGTATAGTCAGCATAAACTGAGAGAAACCTTTTGACTGGGTTGTTTATTTACTGAAAAAAGCAATTCAGGTTCAGGAGCCCCATGGCTTTGCATCAAAAACTCAGAGGAGAATCTCTGCTGAAACAAAGAAGTAAAGCATCTCTGAAATGCCCTAACCATTTCTTTCATCTCAAAAGTGAACTGCTTTGGTGTTTTCAAAGAATTAGTATTCCAGTACTTGTTACAAAAGCCATAATGCCACAAAGGGAAAAAGGAGAATGTCCCCATATTAAAAAATAGCTTGAGCAGTCATCTGGGAGGTACAAGACAAAATATTGAGAGTCTGAACGCCTAAGTGCAGAAGTACACATGAGGTATGTGCTCACCAGTAAACCTGTGAGGCCCTTACACATATCCATTGCAGTCCTTCATGTTCATTCTATTACAGCCAAGTCCATTCTATTGTACAAGCAATTTTCCCCTGGAATATTTTAACAGTAAAGAAAAAGTCTTGTCTGAGCATGAACTAATAGCATGAGCAACAGAGAAACCAGTAACTTCTCTTTTAGCCTGGAGAAAAAGGAGTATAACCATTTAAAAGAAAACACAGCAAGTCTTGTGGTCCAATTTGCAATACAATAAAAGGTTTTGAAATACCAGCCCTTTTAACTCCACGTAATGAAAACTAGCATGGGTCAACAGTATGTCTTCAATTAGGCAGCAGGTTCAAACAGTAAAAATAAAAAATATAAAGTTGGCACAGTATTTGCCAACATATTGGCTTCTCTAAGAATGAAACAGCTATGTGTACCCATGAGGATAAAAATTGAAATAACCACTCTGGTAGTCAAACAGTTAACTTTCGTTCCTTTTATGTCACCAGGCACATTTTTCATCAAGAATTCCTACAGTAACAGAGGGCTACGAATTACTCTGAAGGGTATTTGCCTGAATTTATAATTATCAATGAACTGAGCATGGTCTAATGGTATTTTAGCCAATAAAATTCAACTGTTCTGCCTAACCTAAAAGGTTACTTACCCAGCAAACTATCTCTCAAAATCTGTTTATGTACATGTGCGTACTGCATTGTGCCAAATGCAGTATAATAATATGTTACGTGAATTCCAATTATAGATAAAATAATAGCAGTACTGGCTTATTGCAGGTTATTAGACTACGCAGAGCTTTTGTCAGTAGCAAAACTTTCATCAACCTAAACAGCAGAAGAATAAAATCTTCTCTCAGAATTGGCCTTTAAGTAAAATTAGTTTCACGCTTCTGGCTCCACAACAGTGTAATTTTACCTTTGACTTCAAAAGGCCCTCAGTTCTACCTGTGATGTGCTTAGGCTCTATATTTGGATTCACTATGAGTTACTCCTTCATCTTGGTGAAATCCATTAGATTCTTAAAGATATTTACAAACCTAATTCCAACTGATGCTTCCTAAATATTTATACAGCTTCAACGGCTTAAATTCTGTTCACACTTCTTTTTTTGAATACTGTCTTCATTATTGCCTTCCTCCATTATCTTAGAGAAATTTACTGACTGACCATAAATATAAATTGTCTATAGTATTGCAAAAAACTGGATTAAGGATACAAGAATGTATAAAAATCAAGAAAATCACATTATGTGCAACAGTAGGTGACGCATTTCCTTCCCTCAACCACTTTTGTCCTCTACTGTAATAGTAGCATGCTCAATTATTTTGTTAAATATATGCAATAAATACATTATGGCTTCAGTGAAGTTTTCCACAGAAACATTCTGGAATATTATGCTGTGCATATGTGAGTGTCTACGTGTAAGTCTGCATATTCACACAGCTTTTTTTTACTAATTATTTCATTTTAAAAGAGAAGTTAGGTTTTGAATGTAAGTAATAGCAAAAACAGTGTCCCCATTTGAGGTGAAATAGAATCAACTTTCCGTTCAGCAAGGCCTTCCTGTTAGCTAGGCCCCTTCTAACTCTCTGAAATTAACAGCACATTGTGGAGAAAACTCTTTGCTTGTAGAGTGGTAAGACCAATGTTTGTACTTCATGCCAAGGGGTGGCATGCAGAGAGACTCATACTTATTGCTATAACAATCAAGGTCACCTAATTTTGTTATTTGCCCTGTTGGAGGGTCAGAAATGGAAAAGCATAGAGGGGTCTCACCTGCAGGAAGGAGCAGACAGGACAGGTGACCCAAACCTGAGCAACTGGGGTCTTCCATCCCATCTGCCTCGTGCGCAGTATAAAAGCTGAGGGACCAAAGGGTCAGCTGTCTTTTCTTCAATGGCCAACGTCTGAAGAGGACCCTGTCTGTCCATCTGCCTTTGATCCCGATCCATGCATTCCTGGCTCCAGAGCTGGAATCCAGTTCCAATCCATTGCTGAGTCCAGTCTGGGACTTCCCCCATATTGTATCTATTTCATTATTTCCTTTTAATATTAATATTGCATTAAAGTAGTTTTATTCCTTCTAAACTCGTAAACCCTCCTTTTCTCCTGGAGTGAGAAGAAGGGGGAGAGCATCTGTGTAGCCCAAACTACACATAGACATCTTAGCAATAAACCACCAATTACAAGAATGCCATTCTCTTGGTCCGTTTTGAACTGAACTATCTCTCTTTTCTTCCCTGACGGCCAGTAGCAAAATATTTGCAATACTCAGAAAAAATTCCGTGAGACAACAGCCAAGAAAAAAAAAAATCTGTATACATTTTCTCTCTTACCCAAGTTTAAATCAGAACCTTTGATGTTACTTTAGTTTGCATGTGTTAATCATATCATTAATGTTATGACTGACAGATAGAAATTAGTTTAATGGAGAGTTCATGGTTCTTAAATCAAGACAGGCTTTTGGGTTCTCATGATTAATAGACCAATACCCAAGCCACATATGCTCTAACTGAAAAGCAAGATGGATAATGAGTTCATGCATCCGTTGAAGGAATTTTAAAATATATGGTGGACTACATTACAATGATCGCACATTACACTGGAATTAATGCATGCAATTTGTCTGTCCTAGTCAATGTTAAAAGAAAAAGTGCAAAGACCAAGTAGGGATATTCACAAGTTAGACCACGGGATATCTAATGAAATGTAGGATGAATGGGGAGGGAAAAAAAAAAAAGAGGACAATGTACCACAGGATTAATTAAAAGACTTACAGAAAATTCCAATCCCAAAGGGATGTTTTACGTCATGCAAGAGTCTCATGGCTTGTACAATCTCCACCTAACAAACACCCACGTCCTCACCAGGCCTCTATTGAAACAAGGATGCCTGCATATTCTCTGCTCACTTCTTATTTCTAGGAGGAATTATATTTCAGACGGGTATTGATACCCTGCTTTCATACCTGTGATAAGGACATTTCAATGGAAATAAATGTAAGGTTAAAGAAAAACACGAGTAATTTAAACATATGCTGGCATGTATAAAGCCAAAGATAAGAAGGAAAGCCAGTAGTTAATGAAGACCCAAGAGAAGTAATTCAGGGTGGTACAAAGCTAGAGTAGGACTCACAGAGTGAAATAATGACAGGAAAGTGTTGGCTGAGTAATCTAAAGACCATAATGAGTTTTGCGTTTCTCTCATTAGCAAATTATGAGTCCTCAGAGATCAAATTTTAATATCTAATTTTATCACAGCAGTCACATAGCCAAAAAAGTTGTTTTTTAATCTCCCAAGTTTTGTCAAGCTGGTACGTTTCATTTGGATCCCTCCTCCTTCTCACTTCAAATAAGGAAAAAGATACAGAAAATAAAGATTTGGACAGAATTTCCCTAAATTTTATAAGCAAATATCAATTTATAAAGCTCATGCCATTAAATCTTATTTTATTTTGTTGCTTTCTTATCTACTGAAATACAGTCAATCATTTCTGTTCTTTACTGGTTTCATAATTATTAGGTAACACATTACAAGATAAAGATTTAATCTTAAACTTATGACTTGAGAAAATAATTATAATACTCTGGTTTTTTGTCTGAATGGGGACAAAGTGTATAGGAAAATAAATTAATGATATAATTTCCAACTAATGCAAGCAACACTGAGGAAATCACTTGAAGTGCTCTTAAGCGTTTGTTTGAAATAAGGTTGAATTCAAGAAAGAAGAAATTTTCATAATTTCCAAATGCTTAGGATGAAAGCAGTGACAGTACCAATGAGAGAGAAGGCCTTTACGCTCTCCCCATCATATGTGTGGGAATGCAGGTCAGACAGAGGGTGCTAATAGACAGAAAGGGAGGGGTACACCTCATTACTATATTTGCACCCGTATGTGGTAAGTGATCTTAAGATTGCTAACAAAAAATAAAATCACAACTAGGAGGAACAGAAGAAAACTACATATTCCTATCATTAGAAAATAAGTCTTGCATATATTGAAGTGTTGTTGCCCAAATAGATGATTCATATTGCCACGAAATATCAAGTCCCCTTCAAACTTGTATCTTTGGAACATACACAGAGAACAATTACTCTTTGTACAAAGCTAGCAAAGTGTATAAACTCATTTACTGCATCAATGCCTGTAATTAATGTTTCCTAACTCATCTCAGATCATATATACTGCATTACACCTGTAATTTTCCCAGGTCATTGGTAATACTTACTGCAGTGCTGCTAAAAATCCATTCACATGCTGTGTTTTCTTTCTGTAAAGCAAAGATTAGTGCTCCTGCTGTCTTACAACCTGTTCCCCTAGAGTATTGCAAGATATCAAAACCATAAATTCTTTAAAGTCTGTGTAGATTTGGTAAAGAATTAAGCAACTTACAGTAGAAATGTGAGAAACAGTGGTAGAAGAAAAATAGTGCATTATTTTCCTCTGCATATAATACTCTTCCAAATATTCATCTTCTGAATGCATCATGGCACAGGAGCTGAAGAGCTGAGAAGAATGTAGGAGGCTGCTTACAATCACCTGAGTGTTGGAAGAAGCACAAAAATCCCTTTGATGTATGATCAGTGGCAGACTACAGTCAAGAATGTTAATTAGAATCTCATATTCTTCTGGTTCCAGTAAACAGATTTAAAATGTTACATGTGAATTGGAATCCAGTGTACTGAAACAAGAAAAAAAAATCACATTAAGACCTACCACAGCTAGTTTTGTTAAACTATTCTAATTTCAGATGTGAGAACAATCATAATTTTTGAGGGAAGATCATCCAGCATAAGTAGATTCCATGACCGCTGCTGCAGAATGACCAAAAAGTAGGACAAGCTCCATAAGAAGCACATCAGGCCGAAAGAAACAGTGCAAACTACACTTTAGGAGAACGTTGTTGCAGCAGATACACAGTGAAATGTGCCTAAGAGTGAAGCCAAAATAACAATCAAGCAAAACAATCAATCAGACAAATTGTTAGTGAGTGCTCCATGGGGATGGCCACAAGACAAAAGCGGGGGTACAGAGGTGACCAAAGGACTCCAGTAATATCTCCAATATCTCACACTTCTAAATGATACTTCAAATATGTAAAAACTTCTATGGCCAGCCTAAAATTTCGCAAGGAGATGAAATCAGAAGGTGACACTCAGCCATGAAAATGTAACCTGATCTGAGAAGGACCTTTTCTTATTTGTAAAAAAGGAACTACTGCCAGGTAGTTTGTTTGAGATGCAACACTGAATCTGTACTGAAAAGAGTTAGACAAAATGTTTAAAACTCAAAATAATAATAATTCATGGGTTTTTTTTAAGAATTCACCTTAATAATGCCTAGTTGATTTAGAAAACAAACAAGCAAACAAACAAACAAACTCCATTAAATGAAATCATTAGTGAAGATTTTTGTTTTGAAAAAAGACCACAAGAAGGGAAGGAAAATTTGAGGGCAAGCCAGGTTCTTCTTACACTAACACCAAGAAAAGGAGTATTGTTGGTGGGATTACAGTAGCAACAAGCAGGGAAATATCCCGTGAGTTTTCAGCCCCCAGATGTGATGATTTTCGCTCACAGATGATGAAACTTATTGTACAATGAATAGCCTATTTGGTGATTTTTTTCCATATAAAGTGAAAGAACATTTTAATACACCCAGTGAACTGCTTAACTTCCACCCTCATCATTTGGCTAGCGTGAAATCAGGGTCAGTTGAAAGACGGAGTAAACATGGTGATAAAGTAAAAATGAACCTACTAAGCTTTCCTGATCTATATTAGACAGTTACTCAAGAGATACACGGCAAAGGGACATCACTGGCAAAAAAAAGTCAGTCCTGGTCACTACTCTAGAAAAAAATTTGGATTTAAAGCTCTTCTTGTGCCACCTGGAGTCTTCTCCACCAGAGACATGTCTCGAGCATTCTGCTCTCCTCTATCCGTTGCCTCAACAAAGTTCATTTTCTGCATTGGCCTAGGGGAAGCCTCGCGATTTTTTTCATGGAACAAAAAAGAATTAGCATGCCATTGGAATTTTTGTCAGTTGTCCAATGGAAAAAAAAAATTCTCAGAAGGTTTTTCCTCTCTGACAAGCTTTTTTGAAAACTGAAACCCCCATATTGTTAAGGCTTTTGATAGAAAGGGGAGAAGTCATTGACAATTGCTATACGGCAATTATTGGATAACTTACCTTCAGGGAAAGTGGTTTTGTAACTTCTAATTGGAGATTTAGTTAAGGTATGAATCAAGAGGGTTTATATTCCTTCTGTATATTAATTTTAATTGCTTTTTACAGTCTGGCTCAAAGTGCCACAAGGTATAGAGTTATAATTTGAAGATATTATAAATTTTCCTTTGGGAAGTGTGAGAAGTCAGCAGCAGAGGGGAGCAGAGAGAAGGCAGTACTCCAGAGGAACTGCCTCCATCCAGTCAGATGCCTCTGGGAATTAAGTACTTTGCTTCCTTTACCAATTATAAACTTGTCCCTCTGCTGAACAGCAATTGCATTATTTGAAGGTGCATTTTTCCTTCTTTCTTGGTCTTTTCTCTTATTTATGTTTTACATGATCAGCTGAGACTGCCTTAAGAGCCGTTAAGGTGAAAAGTGTACCTTGGGCTTCATACAAATGACAGTCGGGCACTGAAAATCAGTCACTACATTTTGGTGACTGATGTGTGTAAACTTTCTGTTTGCTCATTAGCAGAAAAATGTGTCAAGTTTAAAAGAATTTCTATGGATACTGACAGTGTATGAGTTTCAGGGGATTTTGGTCTACATCTCCTATTTCCTAACATTTTACCTACACTTTCCAGACTCTGATATGATACAGTAATGATGATACCAGCTGGGTTTTGCAGAAATTACTGTAAAAACCATAACTCTTTGTAGTGAATCACTTGTTCTTACTACAGCTAGAGAGCATGTCCTTAGTATTTCCATAGCCTGTCATAAAAAAAACCAACCGAAAAACTCTGCATTACCTTACTCTCCATTAAATTGTTAGACAACTTTTTATTAAAACAGTCTGAAACTGTTGGGAACATTAAAATAAAATACTTAGACTACTTTCAATACTGGACTGTCTCTTTGTAAGGTCACTGTTTTGGAGGATAACCTGTTTTACAACCAGATGCACTGCTGAGCGAGGGAACATGTAATAGTGTTAGTGCTGTACAATCTGGAATGTCTTATAAGAGAGTTTGGTGTGTCTCAGCAAAAATTAATTCCAGAAGAATTCAATCAGTTCTTGGAGAAGTTTCTGATGTGAAAAAATAATTGAGTGCTTGACATCTAACTTTATAGGTCAAACGCAGAAAAGGCAATATCTTGGCAATAAATTGGGATGAAATTGTAGAATTTCAGTTGTGAGGTAAGTTTCTGGTTTTGTGGAATGGATGGTTTGAATGATATAGGTTCCAGAGAGTACTTTCCATTAGGACAATAGCAAACCAAAAGCAATTTATTTGGAGGTTTGGGTTTTTTTCACAACTGGATAGATTTTGAATTAACTGTTTTATACCAAGATAATTACTCCAGAAGCTAGCTGACCTAGAGCTAGAGCTTAAGTCAAGAAAAAACATACCTGTTTCTGAATCAGCTGTCTTGGTCCACAACTTTGTGTGCTTTTTCTAAAGGGAAAAAAATGGTTCTAATAAAAGAGATTATCTTCTTCTCACAATATGGCCTATTACATACTCATAAATTACTATGGCTATAGCATATACACTAACTTAATTGCAGGTGTTACCTACCTTCTAATTTTGCTGACATACATCTTGATTGATGTGTTGGTAAAAAAGAGTCTTAGTAATCAGGTATTTTATAGAATTACTCTAGTGACTTCTAAGCAAGTGGTGACCTAATGCTATCACAAGACCTTTCCACACAAATAGCAGCTTCAGCATCTTCCTTTGATAGGTTTACATGTTTTAGTTTACTTTGTCCTTTCTTGGGAATGGTATTTCTATCTATACTGACACTACCTATTTATATTTCTGGGAAAAAAAAAAAAAAAAAAAAAGAGGACAGAGTTGCATGGCTCCAAATGAGACCTTGCATTTGTTTTGCTCAGAGTTTGCAGCAGTGATATAAAGAAAAAGAGGTTTTAAACCACAGCTGCGTTTAAGAAGTGCCTGAAAAATACTGTTTTTAAGGTTAAAAAGGCAACTTGAACTCTAGATCCTCATGACTGATCATTTTTGTGAAAACCAACAACCAGCAGCAAACCAACCTTCTCTAGTCTTTGCCCAGTGTTCTGTTGCACAAACAAATGGTGGAATATAGCACCTTTATATTAGTGAAATATTGCATGTCTGCTGTTTATAGGTAGTTCCAGTCCAACTCTGTAGGAGTCTAGGAGGGTGAAAAGCGTGTTTGTGTCTGCCTTCTGCCACAAGGGAGACATTTGGACATATTTGACACTACTATTAGTAAGCCACAAAAGCAACAGTATGTTGTTATTCATGCATTTCTATATTCAAAATCCCCTGAAAGTAAGGAATAAAGGAAATGCTTAAAACCAAGACACCAGCATAGATTATGAATGCAGAAGACAGTGATACTTAGATTATGTATTAGTCACCTTGACAGTCACACTGGAAGGCCATAATCCCACAGATCATGAAAATATTCTAAAAAATCCATCTAGGATATGAAGAATATTTAATCAATGGAAATTTTGCACAGATCCAGAAAGGCGATCCTGTGCTTTTAGGAAAAATGGTGTTTCTCAGTCTTTTTTGGGTATAATTATTCTGTTTTCTTTGGACCCTCAGGATGATCTGATGTGAGTGAGTTGAATATTTGCTATTTCAATTTTGCAGTTTTGATTTTCTAGTGAATGTGAGATTATAATTTCACTTTCATTTTTGCCTATTATTGCTTCCACTGTACTTATAATGAAGTCGACATTGATCCTTACACAAGTTTAAATGAGAATTTTGACTAGGCAGGCAGCATAGTACCATGTGTGGATTGTGGAGGTTTTTTTCTATTCCACTACTTAAAGCAATTACTTTGCCTTTTCTTGAAAAACATTTGAAACCAATGGAAAAGACCATACATTACCTCTTCTTAACCTTAAACAGAGGAGGTTGATTCTTCTCCTTTGGGATTAGACTAACATTCAGGTTTCACGTGTGACTTCTTTCTTGCAACTCTCACTGCAAAAATAGCCTAGGAGAACAATGCAGAAAATATTTTTTTTTAAAGAACTCTCAATTATTTTCTATGACAGTTCAAGAATCCTGCTATTCAGCTTTCAAAGCTTGTTGTATAATACAAAATCAGAATCTCTCAGTGCAAATACTAGATCTAATTTTCCTATCACATTCACCCCAGTGAAGAAAATCAATCTATCATAAAGTGTAACAGTTGAAACAAGATGGCAGTGGTAATCACAGAATGGTAAGGGTTGGAAGGGACCTTCAGAGATCATCTAGTCCAACCCCCTTGCCAAAGCAGGGTCACCCAGAGCAGGTTGAAAAGGAGCGTGTCCAGATGGGTTTTGAATACCTCCAGAGAAGGAGGCTCCACAACCTCTCTGGGCAGCGTGTTCCAGTTCTCTGTCACTCTCAAAGTAAAAAAGCTTTTCTTTATGTGAGTTCCATTATCCAATAAAGACATAAATAAGCAGGGGGAAATACCTACCCTATATCAGTGTAGAATTTCAGATTTACCAAATATGCAGCGCACTTCTATAAACAAAAATGCATTGTCTTTTACCACAACTTCAGGGTGTTTGCCACATATAAATATTTACCACTGGGAAGAGCTATTTAGGAAGAGCATCCAATTAGACATATCTGACTCCTGCACCGCAGTTCTACTGCTGTATAGCATACTATATCATGCCACAAAACTAAAATTAATATGATGCTACATGAACTTGTTCTAAAAGACAATTCTCTTGATGTAGAAAAGGAGTGTCAAAATATGAAGTCGGTTCCAGCCATAAAACAGTTTCTTGAATGGAGAAACCAATACCCACTTTTGCATTTCCTCTTCAGTAGCTGATAGCTACAGTCTCTCATGTCTCCAGTCACAGAGAACTAGAAAGGTAGAGTAGCCCCTTGGAGAGAGCCTGCAAAGGTGGCTTTCAATCTCCAGTGCCCGCACAATCGTCGGGGACTAGTTCTGGGTGTCCACAGGCAGGAAATAGGAAAAGCCAACGTGTTGTTAGATTTAAATTCACAGTACAACCAACCAAACCAAAACAAAGCAAAAATACAAAAAGTTGTTGAAAACACTGATAATAATAAGCTTGTTACCAGGCTGGTAAATTTTCAAAACCTAATTACTAAAACATACAATGGTATCTACAGTTTTAATGGTTTGTCCAAAGATTTTTTTGGATAGCAGGGATGCTGGGGGCTTGCTTTGTTTGTCTATTTTTTGAAAGAAATCCATACTATACAGAAAAGTCCTCCAAGGATTCAAAATTGCAGACTGTTTCTGCTCCAAGTACTTCCAGCAATTGTTGGCATCTTTTAAGACTATCTGGATAGAATTTATTAACATATATAGCCAGAGCTCTATCCTCTATTGAAAGGCAATATAACACACATTCCCTGACAGATTAAAGCAAGCTGTACTATAAATTGTGCAGATTGAGCCCTCTTACATGGCTTATCCTAATCATAGCTCTGCCATTTGCTTCTCATGACAGGATAAAAATAAAAGTCCCATAAAACTAAAATAAAATAGACAGTCTGCCTTTCCTCCCTTAGAAAACATTTGTCAGAATCTCTTCAAAAATAATTGGGAAGAAAATGTGCTGAATTCTACAATCTATTGAGTCATTTTTAAAGCTCGTCCAGGCATGTGAAAAGTCAGCATTCTTTATGATCATCTAGCTTGGGAGAGGATGTATTTCACATTGTCAAAAGCCTTTCATAGTTTGCTTTTTTCCCCCCTTAAGAATAAGTTTTCCCGGACTTTAAACTTAAATATTTATCCAGTGAGCAAGAAACAGTGAAACATTTAGGTTCACTTACTGTTCTACAGTCTTCAGTCATCTAAACCATGCTTTTCCTCATACTTTTTTCCTACAGCCTCACAATTTACATTTTTTCCCCTCTCTACCATGTCTGCTTCTGAACTACTGGTGCTTAATGAAAGCAGTGTGGAAATCTCCTTTTGCTATCTATGAAAAAAACAGCTTATGGTACATTCTTCAGCCCTTTTCAAACACAACTGCTGAACAAAACCTGAACTCTTCTAGTGCTGCAGACTGAGGTTGGCATCTTCAGGAAGAAATTCTTCACTGTGAGGGTGGTGAGACACTGGAACAGGTTGCCCAGAGAAGTTGTGGGTGCCCCATCCCTGGAAGTGTCAAAGGCCAGGCTGGATGGGGCTTTGACCAACCTAGTCTAGTGGGAGGTGTCCCTTGCTCGTGGCAGGGGGATTGGAACTTGATGACCTTAAAGTCCCTTCCAACCCAAACCATTCTATGATCCTATGATCTTTAGCAAGGGCGGTTGCTTCCCTTCCTAGTAAGGAAATGGCCTCTGCAATTTTGGGCTATTCTGCAAAGGATGAATTTTGGAAACTCAGTATTCACCTGGAATTACAAAGATTGACACCTGGGAGGTATTGTGACATTCCAGTGATGCAGGGAGACAGAAATATTTAAAATAAGGATTGCTTCCCGCTAGAGATGGTGGTGTAGAGAAACAAGCCAGCACCAGAAACTGCCTGCTTTCTGCACAAGTGGAGAAGGTGTAATGCTCTTTCTCAGCTCTGAGCACACAATGGGAGATGAGGTTCTTAACATCTACCATCAAGGACTAAAGCTTCCCTTCCTTCATCAGGAATTGAGGATTTTATCGTCTCCCTTTTTATACACTTGAAAACACTGAGACTTTCAGGCCACACCATTCCTCTTTTACATGACTACCAAAAGCAGCTTAATTACAGCATTGTAAAACTGGTTTGCCACTCCATGTACTCCAGCTCCTCTGAATACCTAGCATCTGCTTACTGGTCAGGGAGCTCATTCAGCTACGCAAAGATTACATATTAATTTCTAATTTTTGTAGGAAGCATGGGCCTGAGCCAGAAAAGATAAACAAAGCATATGCTTTTCTATTAAAAACAATTATACTCAGTGTCCATCTTGGCATGTTACCATATCATGGATTTTTCACCTTAAGAACACGCATTGCAAACCATGTGTCTGATTAGTCTTCTCAATCATGTTGTCTCAGCAGATTATCACTGAGGCAGAAAGAGCTAGGTTTGCAAATAGATTTTAGTGCCACAAATGCATCTTGAGGCATCTGACACACAAAGTGAAATCCAATGTCCTGGCGCAAGCGTCCAGGCAGGAAAACGTTATGTGCCTCAAAATGATTTCCACAAAACAGACTGAGAAGCTGTCTCTGCTAGCCAGCAGAAGAGGGACTTTTGAACAATCTAGTTGGCATGGCTGAAACCACTCCTTTCAGTTTTCAATATAGAATGATCTCTGCACCTGTGCAGCTCTCTAGGATGAAAACTGAACAGAAAAAGATGGAGTTTTGCATAGAAAAGAACCAATCTGAGTGGTTAGGGCAAAGGTGTGAAACTAGTGCAGTGACAGAGAGCTGTCATGCATCCTCTCACAGTAAAAAGTAAGCAAAATCAATGGCTTCAAACACGCTACAAGATGTTTTCACATCATGCATAACTGTTAAGTTGTGGAATGCATCACTAAAGGCCACTATATATTTATAAATAATTACAAATTATAAATAATTGTTGAAAAGATTAAAAAAAAATAATCAGAGAGCATAATTTAATTCATGTCTATTAACTGTGATAATTGGAATGTATTCATGGCTGTTCCTAAATCACAAGGTTATTACCACAAGCTGAGGATGAAGGTTACTCCACATTCTTCTTGTTCTTGTTGCCTTTGCCTAAGCATCTGCTTGGTGTCCATCAGAGAGGCAGACCTAGCCCAGTTCTGAAACAAAAGGTTACCACAGAGTTTAGAGGAAAGGAAGGAACGGGGACAGGACTGGGGAACCATATAGGTTTGGGACACAGATAAATAAAATAAAATTGGGTTGCAGGTTAGAAGTAAGTAGGGATATCAAGAAGACCATCTGTTGGTCATTGATCATAATGGTTTCCAGTTGTGAGGATGGGCCCAGGCATGTCTGGTGAAAAAGTTAAAAGCTTTCCCAGGAATGATAGACCTCAGGATTAGGGAAGAATATATAAATAGGAGACAAGTGATAATAAAAGAAAAGGTGAGGATAAAGTACTAAAAATGAGGTAGCTGGAGTGATATAAAAACCTCAAGCCTCTGTTGTTTAGACACTCAATCTGACAGTGAAAATAAACAGTACTTACATCGCTACCAACTTAAAAAACCCAGCTAGAGGCAACACTGCTCCTTTTTCCTCCAGTCAGCCAGTGTTTTACAGAACATATCCCCAGTGCAGTTTGGTTTTGTTACATTCCCTCCTCCCTGTGAGGATTCAGACCCAGACACTCCAATCCCTTCAATCGAGTCCACTTCAGAAGATCCATCTCTGTTTGGAATTTAACATCTCTCCTTAGGAGCAATTATCCAATCAGGAGTTTAATTTATCCTGCATTACTTAGAAATGAGCTCAGAATAAAATATTGATTCTTCTCTAAACTTTATCCCATCATCCTCAATAGGTTTTGGAAGTTTCCATAGAGATGACATTTTCTGCTATTACTTCTGCCATTTTCCAGTTTTAGCTGGGCTGCAGAGCAGCAAAATCAGCATAATGAAATACTTTCTACAATTTTCTAGAAAAAATTAGGTTCAATTTCTTTAAGATTTGATTGGATGACAAGTCATCCCCAAACTGCTCAGCGTTCACAGAACTACAACTGGATGCATCAGGTGAAAAAACATGATAAAGTATCTGTTCCCACAACTCTTGGGAAACAGGGAACTCAAGTATAAAGGTCTTTCCCCAAGTCACAGAAGACAGACTTCATATACAGCTATAGTCACAGGAGAATTTACTTATAAAAAAAAGTTAGGTGACCCACTAAAAGATGCAGTCTTTTACACATGTAACATGTGGAACACTAAATTTAGTATCAATTACTATGATGTGAAAATATTGTGGCAATTAGAATGTTTTCCTTCCTCCAAATTTAAGACTTCTATAATTTTCCCCTTCATAATGTGGAGTAAAATATAGTAAAATAATGACCTGACATTACGTATGAACCAAAGAAAAAATTCTAGACCTGAGCCACTGGAATACAATTTGAAAAATGGCTGAAATGTCCACATAGAGCCAATTTAAACTGGAAAACTCCAAGAAGAAATATTAGCGAACATTCCAACGAGCTACAAAATACTGTCAAACATTTAATGTCAGTGTGGAGAAGTCACATACATCCTGGTTAGAGAGTTCAAAGGATAACACCTGATGTATATAAGTATGTTAGCACTTTCTCATGGTCAAGGAAGAGAAGGAGATTCTTCTAAAAGAAAATCTTAAGATCATATAATTACTAAATATGAAGATTTAATGTGTGCCACGTACAAAGAATGAATATGAATTAGGCTGTATGTCACATTGTACAGTAGGTATTATTTTAACAATATATTTAAATGATAGTGAATTTACTCACAAACTGACACTTATGCTTCCTGAAAGTCAGAATGAAAAATGAGTCAGACTTAGCTCTCTAAAAGACTACATATAATTATATTTTATAATTTTCAATCATAAACACATTGAAATAGGAGAACTTACTGACGCAAATTAGTAAGAACACAGCAATATTACCTAAAATTAAAAGAAAAAGCAAGGATACATTGAAGCCATTTGATATTTCCTTAAGTCAGTCAGATCAGCCGCACATAATGTTTTTAATGCATCAGGCATAGTGTGCTAAATGTTAATGATTACATTTTAAGGGTTTAATAGCTTGCTATATTTTTAATGTAAGAAATAGCCATTCTAATGGGAACGTACATACCCTTTACTCGGCAGCTAGTTCCCCAGTTAAAGTTATAAAAAAAGATTCAGTCTTCCTGAGGGGGAACCACAGAGTTGTAAATGTATCAGGGTTAATTGTCTGAATTATTGGGACACTTTTTTCATGAGCTTAAGTTATTAAAATGGGAGGCTTTGTGCAGTGAACTTTAGTTGCATACTTTTGTCTAAAAATACAAGCTGATCTTAAGCTAAAAGCATAATTTTTAAGATGTCTCTGATCACAGGGTTTTATAAGAGAAAAAGCGTGAAAGATTAAATTTTGGATTCTTTAAGAATTCTCTTCTGGAATATAAAATAGCAGGCAAGAATCCTCTGTGTGGTAGGTTAGAGATTTCCCAACTCTTGATTATTTTTCTCCTGTACTCTCAACAGATTTGAGGGAAGCTGAAGGACTCGGAGGAGAAGAGAAGGAAGGGAGAGGGAACAGGGTCTGGAGAGAAAAAACATATAAACATCAAACATATAAAAATCAAACCACCATCTTCTCCATCCCACCCCAAAACCCTTCCAAAAGAACACAATGTTCAAGTTGAATTTTTCTTACCTGGTACAAAAAATTATGGAATTTTAAGATTCCATGAGAAGAGATGAGTGTAAGCGTATGTGCATGTTTGAGATGCCTTTAGTGCAACAGGAAAGCCTTGAACTGGAAAGGGATTTCTCTTCCTCTGTTCCTGGAAGATCTGGCTAAAAGAGCTGTCCTCGTAGACAAGCAAGAAAGAATTGAAGTTTACTTTTAATTATGGCAAAAGAAAACAGGGAAAAGCACAGCTGAATTCCTAAAGGAACCATTTGAGAAAGTAGTGCCTAGAAGTAAAAAAATGCTTCCCTGAAAACAAAACCCAGCTCCTCCAGAGAGCATGTGGTGTCTACACAACTGTAGACAGTATTCATCTGTAATCTTGAAAGAGATCTCTATTTCTTACACAAAATTGGGAGATTTGGGGTTCATTATTTAGAGTCAGATAACGCATTAAGTGAATTTTGTTCTTAGCTACTCGCTTCTTTAAGGCCTTTCCAAAACAATCAGGAAATACAGTCCTGCTCTAAGGTACAATTAGGAGGCTTTCAAATAGAAAAAGGAATGGTAGGAACAAGCAAAAAGAATACAATCACCTCTGATTCATTCAAACACACACATTAAAAGGACATTACAGCACTGAAGTCAAGCTTTTTAATGTTAGGAAATGCTAAAGTTAAGACCAGTTCTCAGTCAAGCAAGAAAGGTTAAATGCAGTTCATGTGTGACAACTCTTACCTGCTTCTTCCACTGCACAAAGGCGTGCTGCAAAACTTCTTGCTGAAACCGTCCTCTCCAGCTCGAAAAACAGTCTCTTACACTGATCAGCTGTACAAAGGCACCCACCTCAGGCGGGCAGCTGTGACTCCTGGAGGACTTTTTGTCACAGGCATGTGGGTCAGCATGGTGTGGGGAATGGCAGGGGTCCACACACCCCTGGAGCCTGGAGCACGCGCGTCTCCCACGTAGGGTGTGCAAAGAGGGGAATAGGCATAGGGCTCAGAGGTGTGGTTTATGTCAGTGTTAGGTTGATGGTTGTACTAGGTGATCTAAAAGGTCCCTTCCGACCTAGGCAATTCTATGAGGGCCATGAAGATGATCAGAGGGCTGGAGCACCTCTGCCATGAAGACAGGCTAAGAGAATTGGGACTGTTCGTCCCAGAGAAGAGAAGGCTCCAGGAAGACCTTATAGCAGCCTTACAGTACCTAAAGGGGGCCTACAGGAGGGATGGGGAGGGACTCTGTCAGGGATTGTAGCAATAGGATGAGGGGTAATAGTTTTAGAGTGAAAGAGGGGAGATATAGATTAGATATTAGGAAGAACTTCTTACCTGTGAGGGTGGTGAGACACTGGAACAGGTTGCCCAGAGAAGCTGTGGATGCCCCATCCCTGGAGGTGTTCAAGAC